>OX453284.1:20139121-20196621 GCA_949710005.1 Ricordea florida
ACTTATATGAGCGAAATGAGTATTCGTTATTGAACGAAACTACTACTGAAAACAGAATAAATTGACGAATCCATGATGTGAAACCGAAGAACTTCTGTGGCCAACCTGGATAAGAAACATCGCATGGAGGACGTTTCTACTGATTTAAGTGTTAGTACGAACAGGAATGGAGTTGGAGAAGTATTGGGACGGTCAAGAAGTATGTCAACGCTTACCATTAAATATGGAGGCGCATGCCATGGCGGAGAACCATGAAGATTACAATGTAAGAAAGCCATTAAAGGGTTCGAAAAGAGTAAGTCATGTAGAAAATGTATTAAGCGTTATATTATATACAATACACCACAAGCCGTTACAATGAAAAGTTTTCTGTCTATTGATTTCCGAATTTACCTTGAAGTGAACTAGATTGTGTTGAAGTAGACATGTTGGAAAAATAGGCTTACCTGTTTTGCTTACTGTTGTGTGACTCATCATATTTACATTGTAAAAACAAGAAGTTATAAGGATAAAAACAATGATGTATTGCTGTATTAATGATGGAAAGTGTGATTTTTTTTAAGTGCAACCCTGAATATATATACCACTGATAACCTAAAATGAGATGGTAATGTAAATAAACTAATTCAGGTTGATAAAGGATTGAGAGTCTTAAGGATTTTAAGATCATCACTAACATACTTTGCAAAAATGCAACAAAGACTTGTTTGGTATGATTCGTCAGCTGGGCTATCCTACATGGTTTTGTTCATTATCAGCTGCAGAATCAAGGTGGATATTTCTGTTGAATACATTGAATACTATAATGATGATAAAATTGACAATGTCATGGCAACAAAATTCAGACCTTATTCAGAAGGACCCTGTTACATGCGTTAGAAACTTTAAACTCACAGACAGTGAGCAGCAGGATACCAGAACTACATTTGGTTTCGGTGCCATTTAATCCTGTACCCTTATGTTAAGTTATCAAATTTTTTAACAACTGTATGCTTGCCACCTGCCTTATAACTGATGCATAGTGTAGTCAAATGATTGGCGTCATGTACTCACTGTATGTTTATTTCAGAAAGCTACTCAGCTCCCTGGTCACTTTTATGTTGTGATTATAGATTATTAAAATTATCTTCAAGTTCATTCAATCACAACTCTGAAAAAACACCTCGTTAATTTTTAAATTATTTCTTTTTTCTCTGTTTTGTAAACATATCCACGAGTTCACCATAGTCCTACTTTGATTTTGTTTAAACCTTAACTCACCCTTCCTTTGACGGTACTTTTTGACAGCGAGCGTTTGGAAAGGCGATCGTCTATTGCTTCGCCTTTGTCGCAAACCTGTTAAAGGGTGATGGCGAATAAGGGGCGCTTCCTTTATCTGCGGTTGAACTTTCGTTTTGGAAAACTGAGATACTCAGATTATATAATTTCAGTAGTTCCCGAATACAAAGTGGAAACTCTACTTGATCACGAGCATATAAGAACCCACTATAGAGCAGCTCCTTGCGTAGAAGGTTGGTTTAGCCCGGCTGGTACAGAGTCCACCGCTATTCGCTGGGGCGCGGGTTCGAATGCCGTTTGAGCTTGTTCTTTTTTCAGGCACAGATTATCGAAGGTAGAACCACATGTAATCACCAAACACTGCTTGCTTCTGTCCACAGTTGGAGAGATTAGGCCCTGCTAAATAGTAAGCAATGGCTACCACCATATAATTATATTACTGTTCGGAACTTTTAAAGGACTTTTTTTACTTCACATCATTGACAGCTAAAAAAATTAATATTAAAATCTATAGTGAAACAAAAATACTACAGAGTACTACAGTGCAGTAAAAAGGAAGGACAAAGCCTTCCATTGACATTTTGCATTGACCTAGGTTTGAATATCATTGGTAGTCTTTACACTAGATCCCAAACTAGTAAACTTGGGAATATTTCAAGTCAAGTATTTTTCTCTGACTTAAGAACACCAAACACTTTACACACAGGCGATGTTTTTGCTGCGGAGTAACTTAACCTAATGAAAATTGACAGCTAACTATTGAGGAACCGTTGGCGCAAGTTGGCTCATATCAGCTAAGATCGGTTACCAGGATGGTTTTCAAGTCACTTGAAACTTCTTTAACCGTATCAACTTTCTGGCATTAATGAGATGCAAGGAAAAGTCTCCTGAGATTTTACTTAGGCCTTCACACACGTATGTTTGCTTAAGTTAAACTTTGCGATCTTAAGAGCGAATGCACACAAAAATCGAGCAAGGTGCGGCCACAACTCAAAACCTAACCTACCCTTATTTTGAGTCTAAAGGAAGATTTTAGTGAGATTAAGAAGGTTCTGGGGATTTTTTTTTGAGTTAGATCGAATTTTGTGAGAAAATCGAGATTTTCGATTTCGACGGTTTGACGCCTCAATTTACTGCGAAATTTATTGGTCTAAAAAATTGACTCGCGACGGCCGAATAAACTTTTTACCGACGATTTTATACTTAATTCAGCAAAATCAAATAGCTGACAGTGATCTAAGAAACATTTCCGGATTAAATACGGATTTCGTGACAAGGTTCAAGAGCTTTGTTTAGTAGGTACTTGACAACAGGGTGATTTAGTGGCAAAATTAAACTCCAATTCTACATAAGGGGCCATTCTTCAAATAGCCCCAAAATCAGATTTTGAGCTCTAGAGATGTTATATTTCACCATTTCATATATGTTCAATAAGGTTTTTGAGCGAGCGCCTCAGATTTAGTCGACCAATTTGCTCAATTTCATGTAATTTGCTCCGTGATGCGGTGATGCGATAGTTCAGTTGATCCCGATCATGTTACTTTATCACGTAAACAAAGTCACCGATCAGCCAGGAATGGGACAACAGGAATTATTTTTGACCATATTTGTTCAAAGTCAGGCTTACCTTGATTAAGAGTTGGGTTTCCGATCAAAAATTTGCTCCTGGGATGCACTTGTTTTGTCTTTCAAACTCCGTTACGCACGACCTAAGCTACCGGTCGTTGTCCATTCAAAACACCGGGAAAACAATGAAGATAGCCCAGAAAATACAGCAGGAACGTATCCCAGCAGCTTAAGAATAATTATTGTTACTTTTGACACAGTCTAGGTTTTAAATGTTCTCGAACTACAAGCCAAATCCACAGGCTCTTTGACAGCTAGGCAACGTGAAATCAAAGAGGTTAACGCACGCCGTTGACTGTGTTGCGTGACATCACGCCACTAATTGCGTCCCGTATCCTGTCTAAAATAATACGTTTATATCCTGAAAAATTGAAACTTTGAAAGGATGCATCCATTCTTTTTTTAAATAGCACAGTTCGCGGTCTGAAACAAGTCTCAAAGAGACAGAAGGCGAGACATGCTTCACATAACTAAAACGCCGGTTGCCTCCTAGATCTCTCCTTGGGTTTCAGTCAAGGACGGGTAGAAAAGTAACAAGAGTAAAAACGAAGCTCTCCACGAAACGTTGTTGCTGCTTATCATATTTCTTTAGATTGTCTTGTCTAACTTACTGACTTAGTCAATTTTCCTATTGCTGTTTTTCACTTGTCACGTGAGATTTGAATTTCCCCCTAATATTCACACAAATCTTAATCAGGCCCCATAGTTATAGTGATAAAACGACCAGGCCAGGGTCAGGTCCACTTCGCTGTCAAAACCAGAAAACGTGAACAGTAGCGCAGCCCCTAGAGCCCGGAACTAGGAACACTCAAAAAATAAACCCCAGAACCTTCTTAATCTCACTAAAATCTTCCTTTAGACTCAAAATAAGGGTAGGTTAGGTTTTGAGTTGTGGCCGCAATTTATTGATTTTGCTCGATTTTTGTGTGCATTCACTCTTAAGTCTTACTTAACAGCCTGGGGTAAAGACTACCATTGCTAAGTTCGGAAAAGGCGTGTCCTCTAGGAAATTCAAAACCTATCTCATTTTGTAATTGTTTTGTTTAATCTTGGGGTGCCTTTTCACTCGAGCGTAAGGGCCAATTCTTGGATCCATGATGAAATTCCAAATCACTTTTGTCCAGGAAGTGTGGTATGGTAGGTTGTCATAGTACTCGGGGGCTATCTTTCTCACCAGGGGCAGCTTTGACCCGGGAATGCTGGGAAAATCATGGTGCTCGTTGTGGTAACCGACGTTGAAAGTCAAGAGGTTGCCAAGCCCATAATAGGAGTATGTCTCGAAGCCCTCTGCAAACATGTAATGCTCAGCGATGAAGTGACCCGCCATGGGATGAAGTCCCGCCCCAAGGATCGTGCTCGCAAACATGAAAATAAGCGCTTTTATTCCCCACACCTGTACGATAAAAGCGTCTACGCTTAGTTGAATTACGATGTTTAGGATCTCCAAGCCCGACGGCATGGACGGATTGATAACTAAGGGCCTAATGGCGTACCAAAACGGCTGTAGAAACACCCAGACGGCCTTGCTCGCCGCGTTGCAAAACATCCACGCCTCGAATTCTGTTGGCACGTCGGGGTCAACTTCTTCAACGCCCAAGTAACGGTGATGCAGAATATGGTATCGCTTGAACGCTATCGACGACGGAATGGCGGTCGGTAAGTTGGCTAGTATGCCAAACAGCCGGTTGTAGAGAGGCTTGCTATTGCCAAACGGAATGTTATGAGAAATGTCGTGAACTCCAACTATCAGGGCGTGACTTGGTACTGCGCCAATGAAGAAGGCCGCTAAAAGCAGCGCGGGCCACGACAGGTCACGTGCTAGATACGTGAGCAGAAACTGGAACACAATCAGTACCAGAATCTGGTACTTAAACCATGGATCAGCGCCCATCAACTTCTTAATTTCAGGATACTTTTCTGAAAACAAAATTGACAACTGAATATTACCGGTAAAGTATCGATTGTCGCTCGCAGCCATTGATTCTAAATACATTATGTGACGCAAGGTGCACCATTTGGTGCGCCAATTAATATTGGCCTCGATTGGTTGCAAAAATACGCTTTGATATTATTTTGTCCGAGGTCATGTAATACAGCTGGGTATATTGGCGAATCAGTACTTTTCGTGCAGTGTGATACAACCGTGAAAATGCGTCTTTGTCTTGTAGTAAAATGCATAATTCCCGCCCAAATCAGCGCAATGTCAACAAAAATATCTGCATTGATTCCATCATTCTGTCCTTTCTTGCTTACGGTATTCTGCAAGGTTTGGAAAACTACATGCATGCTAGTATTAAGAAAACCGAACGTTTCCTTCGATATGGTTTCCCCATGTTCTTCTTCGTAGTCGATATCTGGCTTGTCACGCAACGCCCCTTCCCCGGGACGGCTGTGTGTGGTGTGTACCATTTGCACGAAAGTTCCGAAAATTTTGATTGAAAGGCAAACAAAACGAGAACTTTCTGGGAAACTATTTCGAAAATCATGGACTACATCTAGAGCTATACCTCTTTTTTCCAATCCGGTTGGAAAGCTGGCCTGTACCATTTGCCTACTGTTACCCCAACCGGTTTCTTCACGCAAATGGTAAACACCCTAGGTTCTCCACCTTCTTGATGGCTGCTTTCAAGATATCGATTGTTATTGACGGCATACTTTTCAGCAAGGTAATTACTATTAGTATATACAAAAACAGTGGATAGCGTTGAAGGTGCGCTCTGATTGGCTAGTCAAACTCCGAATATCCTGTGCTATTTACCTCCGAGCAACTTGCGAATTTTTCGCTCTGCCGCGCGAACGTGGCGGCCCGGTTTGTATGTATGACAAGCGAAGAAATCATCCAAATTAACAACGAAGCAGTCCATGGAAACTCCAAGAAAGCGATTAAATTTGGCTTGGCCGTGTTCAGAGGTAATAGCTTATGTTTTTAACCCGGAGTTTAGCGGTAAAAAGCAACGAGAAAGGTTTTGTTTACAAATGCAAATTAATCTTGCATAACCAAATTTGATGTCGCTTGTTTACTCTAGAACCAAAGTTGAATTATATTTTTTACAGAATGCTTTCAAATACAGAAAGGGTTTGCAATTCCATTTGATGAAATGTCGCCACTAGAACTAAACAAAATTTTTTCTCTCGGCGAGAAAACGAGACGTACGGTAGTAATTACAACAAAAAATCCCTAACGGTGATCGGCGCTGCGTTGGATTGTCATTTGAGAAGTCCTCCATTTTCCAAGCCCTTTTCTTTTTTGTGTACACTTATCTCACTGTTTTAGTATATACTAAAACAACTATTCACCTCAGTGTCGGTGGCTAGTGGTGAATATTTACCTCGCCGCTTCGCGGCTCGGTAAATATCCACCACTAGCCACCTCCACTTCGGTGAATAGTTGTTAATTATAACCACAAATATCCTAGAAATTAAAATTCTGATCTGATGTCGAGACAACGTGGCATTTTTGTGCAATTTCACCTAGAACCGCCTAGAAATAATTTACATGATGTTTTGTTGTGAATTTTTCAAACAATTTTTCAAACTTCAGTTGTGTGGTGTATTTGTTACGGTACAGCATTCAGGGGCGGATACAGGGGGGGTGGATAGGGTGGATATCCACCCCCCATTTTTCAGTAAAAAAAATAATTCGAAATGTCACTTTATTTGAAGTAGAAAATAAATAAAGAAAGAAAAATTAGCTCTCGCTCATGTCTGGTTGTTGTTTATTGCGAAATTTGCAGGGAAACGTTCGCGCTTACCAACCCATGTGCTCAGTCGATGCTCAGGTTTGATGGCAACCTCGTTCCCAGGGTCTTGTGGGTAATTTCCAAGATGGCGGGTCGACCCGCCATCCATCCACCCCCCCTTTTGAAATCCTGGATCCGCCCCTGGCATTGCTCTAACGGTGTTAAGACTGTGATTAAAAATAGCAGTGTAATCCTTGATTAAAGCTACCAAACAATGTACTATGATACTATGATACTGTTTCTTTTACTATATAGTGTGCTACTAAACAGTACTGTACTGTGATACTGTTTGTTTCACTATACAGTGTGATCCTGACTTTTTCATCTGTGGACCAAAGCATGCAGTGTGACCAGCTTGGAAAGCCACTGAACATTACTGTAATGTGATACTGTTTTGTTTTACTATACTGTGTGGTTCTAACTTATTCACGGCGTTCTTGGATCAACTGAAACCATACAGTGCTGCACTGAGTATAGCTGGTAAAGCGTTTACATTTGTTTTTAGGTTAGTATTTCGAAGAATGATTTTGTCAATATTATTATTATGAAATTTTAATTAGCATTTTGTGCACTTAGCTGCGCCCAGGTAGTTTATATGTTTGGGGAAATTAAAAATTGCTTTGTACGCGTACGGCTTCGTAAAAATTGTTTCCGGACTCCTAAGAAATCGGAATTTAATAATGATAATAATAACAATAATAATAAAAAAAACTGTACTGTTGTCAATATAACCACCATAAATTTATATGCAAACAACAGTTATCACGCAAGTTATGAGATGGTGGTTTTCAAAGTATGTTTTGGGGCGCAAGCGCAACGATTAATAGTTTCCTTTTAATTTTACCCAGCGAATGTTTTCGGAATTCTTTTTTTCGGATTTGATCACTCGGTGCATTCTTAGAAAAGAAAACTCGACAAACCTCTTGGGCGTCCAATTTGAGGCTCATTAATTATCATAGTGTTCAAATTGGGAGTGACAAAACTGTTCTCTAGTATTAAAACGCCAGACGCGAGGCTTTTTTTTTTAAATTACATGTTGTAGATTATACAAACTTCCTTTTAATGACTGCAAACAAATTGGGCATTACGAGCTGGGCTTGAACTTTTTGGAAAGCTGACTTTCCGAGTTTAACTGACAGATGAATTGTCGCTAATATATTCCGGTTTGCTTTTAAGCAAACTCATTCATTGATTTTTACTATTGTCAACGAACCATGAAGACTGTGTGCGGAATTCATTATTCGGTAAGCTTAAAATTTATTTGTACGAATGATATCTAATATTCTATGAGATTTTTCGCCTGTGCCTTGAATATGTTATAAATGGAAACCACTCTTAAGAAATAAGCCTTGATATTCATGTTCGCGATATTTATACATCAATATACGTAGAGCTTAATACACGAAAACTGCACTGAAGGAGCGGGAAAACAGAGGCTATTGTTGAGCGTCAACAAGTGTTTAAATTCACAAACACCAGGAGCTATTTATCGATTCTGTTTCAGTTGGACAAGTTTGGAAAGTGAACTCTTTGAGCAGGAGATGAAAGGTAAATATAAAAGACCAGCCAACTCAGTAAAATCTTTCCCAGTGATTTTATCTTGGGCATATGCATAACGGGTACTCGTTAAACAGCAAAGTAAACGCGTAGTGCAAACGATAGGTCATTTGGGCCTCTAACGATAATTTGTAAATAAGAAGGCTTAAAAGGAAGAAGTTCCAGTAGCCTTTGCAATACAAAAAACAGGGTAAACCTTCTCAAAAAGAGATGGCAACATCAATATTTAGAAGAATAAATTAACCAACTGGCTAAGCACCTGACTCGAGCCCCAGTCGAATGAATGAGGCATGTCAGTCCTAGTCTTTAAGTCGTGCCAACAGCCGAAACAGCGTTGAATGGAAAACGTCACCGCACAGTACAGTTGTTTTAGAATCCTTAAGGTTATCGCCGTTTTGTTTAGGTTCCTCTCAGATTCGATTCGCAATTTCGGCGGAATGCTGAAAGATCATGCAATACCTACCAAGGATTTCTTTTCTCCTTGTTGCATGTGGTTCGGCCGTATACGACCATTCGAACTCACAGCGTGTCACTTTTGCGCCCATGACTAAGAACTAAGCAGAACCAAACGATGGCAACCTCGATCTCTCAAAGCTGACTGCATTAGATATGTGAATTTTGAATCAGCTTATCTACATATTGAGTGCCACGATCCGTAGAAAGCAGTTTCAAGGGCGAGGTCGAAGTCCAATGTCCTTTTGTAATATTTTCTGTTGTTTTCCATCAACTGAAACATGTACAGCTTTCAGTGAAAATTAAACTAAGGATCAGTAGAATCCAAATCCTAGTTTGAAATTATGAGAAAGAGTGTAGCATTACTAATCTATAACCCAAAGCCAGTCTCAAGAAAGATGCACTCTAGATTAAGAAACCTCTTTTAGTCAATCCCTCGGAAGAAAAAATCGCTAGAAATAAACATGTTATCGTGCGCAGTTGAGTTAGTGACATACTATTTTGTAAGCTAATTCAGTACCTTTCAAGAAATATCAAAATTTCCTGCAAGTGGCTAGGTTTAATTGTGTACTTGAGGGAGAGCATTTCCCAAGGTACTAGTTTGTTGTCATCCACAGAACTGAACTGTATCACAATACAGTAGTAATCCTGATTGGAAATTAGTTGCACTACACCGTTTAATCCACGGACGGAATTGTTGGAACCACACTTGAAGTGTTACATAAATTTATAGAAAAACAACAGCACCAATCTACAGTTCTGTTAGTTACCTTCAGCTCCTAACAATGGTCACACATCGATTGATGGAAAGGTTAGCACCACAGGGTCTAGCAAAACAAACAGCACCACAGTACGGTACTGTTCGGTAGCTTTCCAGCGAGTGGTCAGACTGCTTGGTTTGATCCTCAGATGAAAAAATGAGAACCCCACTGTATAGTAAAACAAAACTGAGTAACACACTACTGTACTTTATAGTCTCTTTCCAACAAATGGTCAAAAATAACCCTGTATTGTCCAGAAATTACTCTTAGTACCGGGTAGCACTGATAGCAAATCAAACAAGTCATATTGCGTAATAGACCAGTTGCTTGTTATTACAATTAATGTACACTCAGACGAGTTAGATCAGTACTGAGCTTGAGCAATGTGCAGATAGTTGACACCATATAGCCCCCACATATGTAAGTTTCGAATGACCTCTGGTACAGCTCTTCAGGGCATTGTCACCCCGTTGCTAAGTATGTGTATTGTTACTGGATAATGCGAGACTTCTGTCGCCAGCCAGTCAACTCTATGACGGTGTGTAACTAAACAACTTTTTCTTATTTGACCACCGAATACGTGAGTTTTATTCTTCGATGGTCTAACTTGTATTTCGTCCCCCCTACCACTCTGTAGGTTTTTTTTCCTACGATATAAATTGTTCGTTCCTGTCTCATTGTTCATATTTTGCCTGTTTGAATAAGTCAATTCACGCGGGTCAGACCCCAAGCCTCTACCTCGTACTGTATTTTCTTCGCTCGCTATTTCTCTCGTGTTGATTCTGTATCAACGCTTTGAAGAGGCTGAAAATATGTAAAATTTACTAATCACTGCATTTCCAGCCGTTAGCGTGCAATTTTCTGAAAGATATTGGCTTTCCAAAATGCAAAAGTTATTATTCCAGCGCGAAACCATTGATGGGCCAATATATTTCTTTGTATAAAATTGAAAGAGTTTTAGATGACTCCTGGTTATTGAAAATACTCGCATATTATGGAAATGAAAGCATGTGCCAGTAAAACGTATTTTCTTTTACATCTCCATAGTCCGGAAGCACCCAAAGAAAATCGGAGAAATTGGTAGGAGGAACCCAAGAACCTGAATTTGAAAAAATTCCAGCTCAGAGACATTCAGACTCGAGCCGATAAAAGTAGTTATAAAATAAAAAGCGATGAAGAAAATAATAAAACCCATGCTCTGGTGCTTTTTAGTCTTAACAAAGCTATGTTAATTGACAAGTCTCTGAGATGCGTCTGTCCGTATTTCGCATCACTGACGCTTTACTAATACTGACCAAATTTGTGTTTTTACCCGATGGCTTATAGAACCTATTTTAGACATTGGTGTAACGTTTTCAATGTCCATCCGTCCGTAATGATCAATTACCGCATAAGGGATCTAGCCGGAATATAAAGTAAGCTTATTGAAGAAAATTATAAATTTGCATACATTGATCGCAAAACGAATGATCCACGATTATTGATAATTAGTATAAATACTCAGATGATTATACAAAATCGCGCGCTCTGATTGGTTCGCTATCCCGGATAATCAGC
This sequence comes from Ricordea florida, assembly GCA_949710005.1. Taxonomy (NCBI): domain Eukaryota; kingdom Metazoa; phylum Cnidaria; class Anthozoa; order Corallimorpharia; family Ricordeidae; genus Ricordea; species Ricordea florida. Next base: position 20,150,094 of record OX453284.1, read on the forward strand.
CGATTATCACCTCGACGAACAAAATGGCTACCAGTCGTTCGCGCGCTTTTGATGAAATATAATTTTTTCGAGTTGTACAATGCTTTTTCTTTTCTTTTTTGAAATAATCACCTGTGTATTTATACTAAAACAATTATTCGGGTCGGCGAATAATTGTTAATTATTATATGGCTTGTGCCTGTAGGCGATATAACGCGCGCTCTGATTGGCTAACTGTCAATGAATTGTTGGGCATTATTCTCTCGTAATTCCCACGTGCCGATTACGGACTTGCAAAAGGAATTAAAAAACCATCAACTTTTTTGTCTGACAATTGTAGCGGCTGAGAATGAGTGACGAAGAGGAATACTCCAAGAGTGAATTTTATTATCCGGACGAGTTACAATTTCAGGACCACAGTGATTTGACTGAACGAGTTGGCGAGAGAGAAAACGAAGGGAACAGTCAAGAAGAAATTGAAACTTTCGTGAAGGAGCAAAAAAGTGAAAACACAACAAAGAAAACAGTCAGCGACATGAAAACATTTCAGCGCTATTTGTCATCAATAAACAAGGGCGATGTAGAAGTTTTGGACCTACCGGCTGATGACCTTGACCATTTACTGACTTTACTTGCAACGTTTTTCAAAGACTTGCGTAAAATTAATGGCGACGAGTACGAGCCTGACACGCTATCGGGTTCCAACGAAGCATTCAGAGATTCCTTTCCGATGGGAAATCTCTATTCAATATTCTTGTGCAAAAAGAATTTGAGATGTCACGTAGAGTTCTCGCAGCCAAACGGAAAAGTTTAGTTCTGAAAGCCGGCAAGGGTAACAGGCCAAACGCCACCCGCTCGCTGACAGATGAAGAAGAAGACAAACTCTTCAAAAGTGGCCAGTTTGGTGCTTCCAGTCCCGAAGCCCTGCAGAGAGCCATGTGGTGGTTTTTGTCCCTCCATTTTGGCTTCACCGAAAGTGATGACGAAGACTGAACATTCTGAACAGTGCATTCCCTGGAGTATATTTTCCACGAGGCCGTTGACATTTTTCTGTACGTATTGACTTTGGCCGTTGATTCTCAAAAATGTTGACGAAATTTTCCTTGTTGTAACGTGACCATAACATTCCACATGACCTTTTTGCAGCTGTTATAAATTGTGTCGAAAATAAAGATTATTTTAGATCGAAAGGCGCGTTAGTTCACCTGATTTGTGCAGTTGGAAACGATGAATGAACAGGGAAGCGCGCGCACTACCGGATGTAAAAGACATTTTTAACCAATAAACTTTGTCAGAAGGCAAGACTATCTACTCTTTAACACATGACGAAGTAGTCAAAGATTTGTAGAACGAATACTATATATTTTATTTATTTGTCGGGCCTTAAAATTTGACGGAACGTGAAAGGAACGCGCTCCATTTAGATTAGGAATCGTCATACTTTATTCACCAAAACGATTTGGAAATTTTAATGTAAAAGATTGGTTTGCTTGGCGTTCTGAATGTTTGTATGTCTCTTTTTTAAATCTGTGTGCATTTTCTGCCTGGATTAAGAAATTGCTTTAGTTTTGGTTCTACGGCTTAAACTTTTTTGGACTGTGTGCACCTGTTATGAGTAATTGTTGGGGTTTTAACTGCTGAATGTTTTTTCAACAGTCGGCAACTATTTTGAGTAATTTATTTATTACGACCACTTGAAGACCACTCAGCCAGTTAATAATTATTTATTATTTACGGGCAGCAAAGCGAAACGTAAAGTACATTACTTTAATTTCTGCACTGCTACCTACTGATTATCATTTTTTCACCATCACTGACAGCACTTATAGGTTAGTAACTTGTTCTAATGAATCTCCGTGTATAGCAGCTGCGTAAAGTTAAGATACAAATATTGTTTCAGCTTTTGGTTGTATTGCTCATTTTGGGAGCATCCGACCAATAGTGAAAAATAAAATCCTTAGTCTGCTAGTGAGTGGATATTTCGAAGATAACTGTGACATTTTAGCTACTTTATTCCATGGTCCATAGTGAATATACGTTTTCCGGCATTTGGTTTATACTGTTAAGAAATAAAGCACAAGTGGGGCGTAGTCTATCACGTACGATGGCCTAAGGCTGAAACGTTGTCCAAGAAATGAGTCATTGCTCGAGAAACGAACAGCTTAAGCACACCTTTATAGTCGTAGAGAGTTTGATAAAGAAACTATAGCAAAAACGGATGTTACTGTCACTGTTCTTATCACTGCTGTTACATCTTCATAGTTAATTGTCGACACCCTCAAATTCCCAAGGACACGATCTCGCTGGAGAATCAGGTACATATTGTGGACAAATTTGGCAAAACCGCAAACTCTGTATTTGATTGGGCGCAAAGAAGCGATTGGACGAGTTTATCATGATGTAGCTGCAAAGGCTCGCACGGTGATGAGTGGCAAACCCATAGCTACCCTTTCCATCGTTCGGCAAATCTTCACTGTTGTTTTTGGTGGCTTAGGGGGACTGACATGAGAATATTCGACGGACTACCTACGATGGCGGGGGCGACTACGGTCGTTTGGGTCGCACGGTTTGCATCCAGGGGATGGAACAACGACCATGGCGATCGAGAGCAGTTTTATGAGAACAATTTTCACGCAGGGAGAGAATCGGATCATTGGCTTGTCCACGTGCTTTGCGCGAATCATCCGGTCGGGGTGATTTTATTAGAAGCCCTTTACTGCTTGAATCATCGTTCGTCTTGGCCAGCGGTTGCTAACCGACTCAGCAAAAGCTGTGTGATAGTTACCTTGCGCCTGATCTATCGTCAGTTTGTAAGGTAAGTAAGTTTGTAAGTTTTAAAGAGAAGTTGACGTTTAGAGTGTGAGCATTTCGTTAGGATTACAGTTTGTGTGCAGTTTTGGTTTAATTTTATTCCTGGTGTAAAATATATTTTCCTTTGTGTTTGGGTTTGGCAATGTATGATATTGAGTTGAAAACAAAGAAAATAAAATTTAAACCAAGGGTAAAATTGAACCACAACATATACATTTCTGCACGAAAGACGAGAGAATCAAACGGTCAGATTCCAGGCAAAACTTCTAGATTTAACTTAAAATGTAATTTATGTCTCCTAAGACATCGGACTTGGCCCTGTTGATAATTGACCACAGTTGTTCATAGTCTATCAACAATCGTGTGAGAAGTCACGAATTCATCATTAAAGTAATACAGCTCCTTCGCTTTTTATTTTATGTTAGCTGGATGATACGAGCTTTATGTGGCTTAACACCCCGGCCTAACACCCTTAACTATATGGTGGTGTGGAACTGAAACGTTTTTGCCAAATTTGACCACAGTACACGTGGGTTTAATTCATTGATGCTCCATTTGCTGTCTTCCTTACCGTCTGATTCCTCCTTTCCTTGCTACATTCTTTGTATATAGCTACTTCAGTGAAATTTTGGTGACTCATTGTCTAAATTTTTTCCATATCTCGGCCCTTTCAAAAGGCAAAATTAGCGAATTGCGAACCCATTGCGTGCAGATATCAGAAAGGCGTTGACTTTCAAAAGGCAAGATTATTGTCTGAGAATCTGCTCCCAAGACAACACAAACGGCATACTAATCAGTTATCTGCAAGTTCAAAATTGACAGCGGCATGACATAATATTCACTTAGTGCTAAGAACTGTAAAGGGCTTAAAAATTACAAAACGTAAAAGTGCTTAAGATAAAAATACAGGAAAACGAGGAGGTTGAAATACCCTTTTTCGATTTTGGTCGCGATTGAACTGCATGTGCAAGACAGCATTTCGGAATAACAAAACTTGACAGCAAATGCGATTGAAAAGTGCCAGGAAATGGAAATTATTCCTATTCTTCAAGGTGTTTATAATGGTACCTAACCCTTTGTCAATAGGTCACATGTTAGTAGAATCGGTAATGAGGCACACCCACTGAAAGAGACGGCTAAATGAAAAATCTGGACTGGACTTAACTGGACTGAAGTCTGTTGTTTTCAGGGGCGGAGAATGAAAAAGCGAAACAAAACGATATCGGTGTGTGATTTGGAAGAGGAATTCATGTTCTCTAATCGAGCTAAATTCGCTTTATAAACTACTAAACTACTTCAGTGTGAAGCCATGACCGCAGTTGAGGCTTGGTTTCTTTTGTTGCCTAGACAGTGAGTTTTCCTCATTTTGTGCTGATGTTTGGGTGATTCAAATTTGTAGGCTCCTCGTAACTGCAAAACGTCAATCACCTGAAAAGGTTGGTTTTAAGTCGAGTGCTTTCTTCTTCTTTAATACTGAACACGGGTTGAAAAACGTCTTGTTTCCACGAGGCAGACTCGTGTGTTTCGTAGCCATTAGGGACTTTAAGATACGAGACGCGACGGCTTCTATAACGCGGTGGCTGTCAAAGGACTGGAACTAGAACGTCGCCGTTTGCGCGGAAAAAGTTAAGTTAAGATCCCCGGCGCGATGCAAGACGACGCGGCTGCGAAACGCTCTTTATCAGTGTGATTCTTCAGCAATTCTTTCGCAGAAATATCCATGGAAATGCTCTGTTTGTGTCTATTAGAAGAGATCATAAAAACACACAAAGCTCAAATGTGCTAGTTAAGCGGCAGATGAACGCAATAAATCGAGAAATGTAACGGTACAAGAGACGAGGAAAGTATGCAGAAGACTCTTGCATTCACTTTTTGAAGTTGTAGATCGTGACTTACTTACAAGCCTTGCTCGAAGACACTGCCATTTTATAAGCTTAGTACACCTGAAAGAAATTTTAATTTAAAAAAACTAGAAGGGCACTCGATAGAGCGCATACCTCCGCCCCGCCACATATTGTTGTTTTAAGAGTTTGAATCCACAAATAAGAGCTATTTGAAGAAAAGTATATCCGATTAAGGAGTAATATTGTTGTTTTTCCCACATATCGCTTCTTCGCCTTCGATAACTTGGAATCAGGTGAATGGCATCAAGTTTCAAAACTGTTTTCTACCGTGGGAACCAAGAAAGCTGATTGGTCAACATTAATTCGATTAGTAAACAAACTCAATTATCACTGAAATTTCCGTAAAACCTTAGAAAACTTTCTGGTAAAATCGCTCAGCTTAAACACGACAAGAATTGCGGTGCGATATACAGTCTGGTAGATTTTTTGCGGTCGTGGAACCAGCCATATAGTATACAATATATACAAAAGTTAGGCGTAAACTGACATTCACGTTTGTTCGAAGCCGTACTATCAAGTGTAGCCCGAGTGAACGCTCCCGAGAGCGTCTAGTCTGGATCTGAGATCCGGAGTTTAATCCGGATAAATCCCAAATTTTAATCGATTGATCCTGGGTATATTTGCGACCTTTCCACCAAATTTGGTGCAAATCCGTTGATTAGTTTTTGCGTAAAACGATTAACAGACAGACAAACAGACAGGCGTGAAAACATAACCTCCTTGGCGGAGGTAAAAATTCAAAATCCTTCCATAGCTACGATCTAAAATGTCACCAGAAATTACGTCCAATGATCCTAGATTGCTAATTTTTCATGTTTAGAGGAATATATCATTATTTAAGTTAAGCACTGGTAGGAATATGCTCACGTTTTGTACAGAACGTCAAAATTGCCAATCCCACGTTCTCGACGCGACGTGATACCATCAGGAAGATGGCGTGAGCATGCGCAATATGTCACCTCTTTAAAAATTAACTTCCGGCCGCGTCTTACAGCCGTCGCGTCTCGGATCTTAAAGTCCCTATTGTCTGGTTTGTGGGAAGAAGCGTTGCGTGACGAGCCAGACAACAGCAGCGAACCGAGAGGTAAAGAGGATTAATTGGGTGTTAATTATTCCTGTTCGAAAATTTTCATTTTTTCCATTATACCAGTTTAAAAGAACTCATCATTCCGTGGAAAAATATGTATGTTGCAGACAAAGTAATCCGTTATAGACTAGCATCCCATCCAGGGGGGAGTAATAATACTCCCAGGTGCTTCATGCTATTGAAACCGGGAAAAGCTCCGGCCGTGTGGGCCTTCGGCTCGTGTGTGCCATTTTTTAACGTCAGTATCACTTACTGACGTAATGTAGTCGCGTTGTGAGATAAATCAAGATAGTAGATATATATAGATATATCTTAAAACAGTGGATAGCGTTGAAAGTGCGCTGTGATTGGCTAGTTAAACTAGTAATATCCTTTGATATTTATCTCCGAGCAACTTGCGAGTTTCGCGCGCGCTCCCTCGCGTGAATTTCGAAAAGTATGGCGTCCCGTTTTGAATAAGTGACAAGCGAAGAAATAATCCAAATCAGCAACGAAGTATTCCTTGAAAACGCAAAGAAAGCGACTCAGTTTGGCTTGGCCGTGTTCAAAGGTGATGATTTATGTTTTTAGCCCGGAGTTTATCGATAAAATCCAGCGAGAAAGGTTTTGTTTACAAATGCAAATTAATCTTGCGTAACCAAATTGTTCACTTGAGAACCAAAGTTGAATTAAATTTTTTTTTTCTAGAATCGGTTCAGATACAGAAAGAGTTTGCAACCGGCGTTTAGATAACGGCGTAATTCGTAATTACTTTGGTCTATACATACGAGCATTTCATGAAGCCAAATAGTTTGTCAGTATGCATCATGTTATTACCGACCTCGAGATAGCCACTAACTTAATGTTTACCTTTGGGTAGAAACATAAACTACAGACCTTAAGGGAGCCACTCACCAGATGACTAAAATGCTACCTTTGGGTCGACATATACTGTATACCAAGGACCTTGAGGTCGCCACTAACCCGATGACTTAACGGCTACATTTGGCTCGAAATATACATATGTTATTTACCGGGCGGGAGGTCCGTACGGGAAAAAACTGTGCCCGAGGTCTTGAGTACGACCCGAGGCCGAAGGCCAAGGGCCGTACTCAAGACCAAGGGCACAGTTTTTTCCCATACGGACCGACCTAGACCGGTAAATAACTTATTTATTTTTTCTGTTTGTTTGCTTTTTTTTCGCAACAATTTCAATTTGCCGCGAATAGCGCGGATAAAAATCCGGACCGTGGTCCGTGTCGTAAAAAGCTGGACCGGTTACGAGCGCGCGATTAGCCAATCAGATTCGAGGATTTGGGATTCCGGCCCGCTGAGATGCGTGAGAAAAAAATAAATATCAGTTACCTTCGCCTCTAATCAGGTGACTTAAAGGCTACATTTGGGTCGAAGTATATATCAGTTACCTTCGCCTCTAATCAGGTGACTTAACGGCTACATTTGGGTCGAAATATACATCAGTTGCCTTTCAATCGCCTCTAATCAGGTGACTTATCGGCTACATTTGGGTCGAAATATATATATCAGTTACCTTCGCCTCTAATCAGGTGACTTAACGGTTACCTTTGGGTCGGAACATGTACCATGGACCTGGAGGTCGCCACTGACTCGATGACTTAAGGGCAACATTTGGGTCGAAACAAACAATGGACCTTGAGATCGCCACTAACCAGGTGACGTAACGACTACCTTTTGTCGGAATATATACCATGGACCTTAATGTAGCAACTAACCCGATGACTTACCAAGGTTCTTGAGATAGACGTTATTCCAATAAAACACTGATTTCAGGATGGGGACATTCGTTGTGTTCGGTACGTTCTTGTCCCTGAGTGAGATGAGGTGTGGAGGGGGGGGGGGGGGGGGAAAGTCATGTCAATATGTGCGCATTGGCGGAAAGAGACATTTAGCACCGCAATATTCGCTTCCACGGCTGACATACAACCGCGGTTTGGCGTATTGCGTTTTCCGTCCGAGGTTTTACACTTTCAAGTACTTTAGCAGAACCGGTTATCAGGTCAAGTATAAACAGCGCGAGAAAACGTCAGAATTGTCGAATAACTTCTGTCCATGCATTGGAAATCATCGAAGTAAGACATCATTAAGGTAAACAAGATATTATGTGGTACACAGAATCCAACAAGTACAAATTCTGGGTAGCAAAGCGGTCTTTCGTTGTGCTTAGGTAAGGTTTGGTTGGCTTTTACTTTGGTAAATCTCTTGACAGTATTGGTAAAAAGTGATATGGGACAATTTTCGAGGTTAATGGTAAATCTGTTTATAGTCAAGGGGACCACAAACAAAACTGAAAGTAACATCTCGTAATATGTTTCACAAACACTGCCGGTAAAAAAAATCTCGAAAAAATGGAACAGTATAACTGTTTCGAATCCACGCTCCGAGTTTCTACTTTCTTTGAAGCTTACACAAGTAGAGGACTCGAAGATTTTAGTTCGCACTGGTCGATCGGGTCGAAAGCTCTGGTCAAATGAAATTACCAAAATATATTACTGGGCTATCTTTAAAATAAAGAATGGAGCATGGGTACGAGGAACGGGGAATATTCATCATCTTTTCATAATTATCATCTTCATCAACCATTTTAGGCCGGATTCAGCTAGTTAAATCATTTTAACAAATTGACCTCAGTTTTTTATGCGTCTGTCCTCTTATTGATGATAAATTGCGTCATAACATTGTCAAAGTGTTATAGACCCACGAGCCGATAGGCGAGTGGATCTACAACAAAACGCGAAAAAGGTCAAATGAAGACTTAAATGAAAAGAAAACGCAAGTAAACAGCAAGTAAACTCGAAAAATGCTGAATTTTATTTAAATTGCGCAATCAAGGCGCAACTATTCTCAATAACTTTTCTTGCCTTCTCATTGGCTTGTGACAACACGTAATACAATTTGATTGGGTAAAAATCTGACTGTTTGACAGCTCACTTATCACCCGAAATACCTTGCATAAATTAAAATTTTATGTGTCTGTACTCTTATTGATGATAAAAATTAGCCAATCAGCACGCGAGAATTCGCTCAGTTATTGTAAAATGCTATTTCGAAAATTCTCTATAGAGTTTCTCAGTTAGTATTCCCAAAAGAATTTATTAAGAACGCTGATGGCATAATCTTGGGGGTTATTTGGAAAGGCAAAGACAAGGTTGCACATCCCCTAAAAATCCCCAGACCATCAGTTTCAAACACTACAAAACATCCTCTGCGCGTCCACATCAGATGCCAAGACGTTTTTGGAAATGGAGTTTCGACCTCATTTACATCGGAAACCAAGATCGCCACGTGCACGATCAAGAGAAAGTTTCTTCGACGAAGACTGCTCTACTCTCCTAATAGGACCGAAAGTTTTAACCCAGTGATGTTACAGATCATCCTTAGTGGCGATGTTCACCCACAGCCTGGCCCAAACTCAAAAAAAAAAGCAAAACTCTCAGCCTGGACAAGAAACCAAGGAAAACTATTCAACTGCGTGCGCGTCCGTGGTCGACCAACATGTAAATTCGTGCATCAAGATTGCTCATTTGAATATCCGTTTGTTAAAGTCGCGCGAACACTTTCTTCTTTTACAACATACTATTGAAGAACATGACTTTGATATATTTACTATATCAGAGACTTGGCTTGACTCGACGGTTGATGATCAAGTAATGCACATCCCGGGATTTGCATTCTTCCGCCAAGATCGGGGAGAACATAAATCCGGTGGCGACCTTGCAGCATACATTAGAGATACATTCAAAGCGACACTTCTAAAGGATGTCTCTGGAATTAGCGACGAAAATTTTCAACAGCTCTGGATAAAAGTCCAAGCTCGTCACTGTAAATCAATTCTTATTTGTACTGTTTATAGACCACCTAGTGCTACGTTATCTTTCAGTGATGGTATGTCAAGCAGTTTACTGGATATGTTACTGCTTGGCAATGAAATCATCATTCTGGGTGACCTAAATTGCAACATTCTCGATGACACAGTGGATAGTCGAGCCTTGAAGGAACTTTGAGCTACTTTCAACCTGACACAATTGGTGAAGGAACCGACTAGAATCACAGAAACGAAACGCTCACTGATTGATGTCATTATGTGTACCGACCCCACACTAGCGGAGTCTTGCTCAGTCGTAGCGTCCTCAATAAGTGATCACAACTTAGTTGAAGTTACATTGAGGATAAGGCTCCCTAAAGTTAAAGCCAAATATGTTACTGTAAGAAGCTATTCTAGGTACATATCCGATAGCTTTTGCGAAGACCTTTCTCTTGTCCCGTGGTACATGGTACACTTCTTTGATGACATCGATTCCCAAGTGGAAACATTTAATTCTCTCTTCTTAGACGTGTTGGATCAGCATGCGCCTATCAAACGTATAAAGATCAAATCCCGCTCTAATCCGTTCGTAACACCTGATATAAAGCAGCTCATGAAAACCAGGGACTGCTGGCATAAGAAAGCCATTGAAACCAATGACAAACTATGCTGGAACGGATATCGCTTCTTTCGACAAGAAGTGTAACGAGAACTGAAGCTTGCTGAAAAAATCCTTGTAAGGAACGAAATAGCTAACAGCAGAGGAAATACAAATGCCATTTGAAAGATCTTAAATCGATGCATGTCTCGAGGTGTTGCTAAACGTCCAAGTACTTTGGAGGACCATAAGACGTTGGCAAATAAATTCAACAAGTATTTCACATCAGTAGGCGAACTTACTTCCTATAAAGCGAACTTGCTAACAAAAGAACAAGGTTTCGATAAAGAATGTGGTCCCAGGGAGGAAAGTATGGAAACCGGCCTACATGCTGAACAAAAAGGATTTCAGTTTCAAAATGTAAAAGAAACTGATGTCAAGTCTGTTCTTAAGAGTTTAGCTTCTAACAAAGCGTCAGGATATGATAAAATCTCTGCTCGAGTCCTAAAAGACAGTTGTGACTGCATCGCACCTGTGATCTCTAGACTGGTAAATGGTTCGTTTCAAATGGCTGCCTTTCCCAAAGCATGGAAAATTGCTGAGGTGATACCGGTACCTAAAGAAGGCAATTCAGAAGAACTGGCTAACAATACACCGATATCATTGTTACCCATTCTATCGAAAGTAAGTGAGAGACTGGCGCACAAGCAGTTTGTGGATTTTTTAACAACGAATGATAAACTGTCGCTCTACCAAAGTGGTAATAGGAAAGTGCATTCGACAGAAACTGCCCTCATTAATGTTTCAGACAATCTTTTGAAAGCAATTGACGAAAAATCAGCCTCGTTACTTGTACTGCTTGATATGTGAAAAGCTTTTGACAGTCTTAATCATAATCTATTGTTAGAAAAACTACGAAAACTTGGCCTTAAAGCTTCGGCGGTTTCCTGGTTTAGCAGCTATCTATCTAGTAGATATCAAAGGGTACGATACGAAGATTCAGTTTCAGAAATGTTACCCTTAAAAAATGGAGTACCTCAGGGATCAATCTTGGGTCCAGTGCTTTTTACAATTTATATTAATGATTTAATTAGTGCTATTACCTACAGTCAAGCTGCCGCGTATGTTGATGATAGTCAATTGTACTTTAAATTTTCTGTATCAGATTCATCAAGTGCTATGGCAGCTGTAAACCAAGATCTTAGGAATATCAACAAATGGTGCGCAACAAATGCTCTACTCATAAACCTTGACAACACAAAACTAGTGGTTGTTGGCTCAGCACAACTTATTAAGAGGCTACCTCCTCCAACGATCTAGGGGTATATATTGACCAATGTCTTATTTATGATGTACATATCTCTAAGACAGCTTCTAGTTGCATGAACCAGTTGGTACATATCAGAAGAATTAAACATCTCTTAGACAAGAAAACACTTTTATTACTTATAAATAGCTTCGTTTTCAGTAAATTGTTTTATTGTTCCTCAGTGTGGGGGAACACATCTAAACGTAATCTACACAAACTACAGTTGGTGCAGAACTTTGCAGCCAGAGTTGTATTAGGGTTAAGGAAGTTTGACCATATATCTCAGGGTCGGAGATCTCTTAGATGGTTAGATGTTACAGAGAAAGTTTTATTTAATGATTTAGTTTTAGCATTCAAATGTGTAAATGGTCTAGCTCCAGATTATTTAGTTAAATATTTTGTTAAACGTTCAGCAGTTCACAATAGGAACACAAGGGGATGTAATAATTTTGTGGTTCCCCGATGTAGACTGTCAACAGGACAAAGGGTGTTTTCCTATCGGGGTCCAAGGGAATGGAATGGGCTAGCTGAGAACATTAAGAATATGAAAGAAATTAATAGTTTTAAGAAGACTCTTTTTAAGAATATGTTTTATAACAATTAATTGCATTTTAAATTAAAATTGTTATTGTAAATAAGTTTTAGTATTTTTTAATAGTTAGTTTATTGTGACTGAAAAGCCCTGTTAAATGTATTGTTTAATGATAAAGATGAATAAAAATTCAACCTTCCATTTCTTTGGTAAAGTCTCGCTACATTTTTGTTTTGTTCAACCAAAATGGTCACTTAGTCGGACCTATGTTCTTTCAAGTAAAAGAAATTATTTGCCACCCTGCGGATGGCACGACGATATCGGCAGAACGTTATGTCATATGGGGTATCATCGTTCACATCCCTGCCTGAGTCGCTGTCATATTCATCCTCTTGCACAAGTAGATCAGTCATCACCAACAGCAACAACTGCAACCACGCTTTCATCCACAAATGTGATCCGGGTGCGCCATGATCGTGATCTGTAGCTCACGGCATACATGTATTTTCCTCGATTCCTCCTCCATTTTCTGTCCTTGAATCGTCTTGTATATCCTCGTGGAATATGACCATCGTACAAGAAGGCCGACTGGAATACACTGCTAATGGCAGGGCTCCTGTTTTGTCCTTTGTAGTTTCACTGCGTACAGTTCTTTGCCTGACAGGACGATATTTGTCAACCAACTCCTTCATGGCTGATTCAATTTGAGGATCTATGCTACCAGCTGACGGAAGTGAGGGGGTTCATCACGTTTATAAATATCTCTTAAGTCCAAACTGGATTTCGGAACCGGATAGTACGATTTCTCTTGTGTAAAGTACTTGGCACCCCACTTCGATGTTCTTCTTTTTGACAGAGGAGTGAAAGTCTCATTTTTGAAGGTTTCCACCTGAGTTGTTACATTGGCAACGTGCGCAGGTCAGACAATGTCACCAAGATTGTCCTCGTTTTTATTCTTCACGATATTATTTAGTTGCTTTATCCCTTGTTCGAGGAGCACCAACGACACCTTTGTTTTGTTTGAGACAGTTCATTCAGGGTCATTTGTTGCTGACTTTTCTTTCGTGTTGTAGTGCTGCTTCACTTCAGCGACACAATGTAGATCACTACTGTGAGATGGTGAAACAGTAATACTTTTTTTATCTCTGTCTTTAACATATACATCACCACTCGTTAAATGTATATATGTATGTATGTGTGTGTGTGTATGTATGTATGTATATATGTATATATAGTGTCCCCACACTGCCTACCTCGATTAGTCCCAGTTGCTATATGTATGTAAGGATATGTTAAAATGCATATGTGTTTTATGTTCCAAATGTAGACTTAATCAAGATGTTGTATTATTAAACGTTGTTGTTTGTTGTTGAGCCTTTTAGGGGCTTGGTTAACACTTGGTACAAACACCATTTTCTTGTCAGACCAATTGATTACCTTCTGCACCACATGAACTTAAAAAAGACAAAACAGATTAGATCAAATGACGATTATGGCAGTAAAAAAGAACGACCTAAACATGTTTAGAAACAAATACTTTTAACAATACATTTTAAAAACATCTTTAAGTACTCTAACAAGTCATATCCGTGACATTTTCTACCCCAAACTCCCAGACAGTCATAGTCCCAATGAAGTGAGATAGACCAAAAAAATTGGAATTTACCACTTAATTCACTTTGGCCTTCTTCCCCTAAAAGAAATGGTATTTCCATTTCCCACTACCGTTGCGTAACAGTGCTGTAATTCTCCGTTTTTCCGTTGGAAATACGCTGTAGTCTGAACACTTTCAGATCAAAATCCGCCATGCCAAATTTCAATGTAAGCTCCTTACTAAGCCCCAGAAACTCCGTCAGATGTTTCTTGGCGGCTGCCACACTTGAGTGCTTTGAAAGCTCAAAAGTGACCCTGCTTCTATGCCTTTCGAAAACAGAATCTTTCCCGGTTCTACAAAAAAGCTCACTAGAACTTTAACAACAACGGAGGAAATCCTGTCGATGTCCCCATGATGTTTCGACTTGGTAGGTACGTGGTGTAAGCATCGTGTATGGCTATGGAGAGCAATGTATGCCATATATTCACTAACGGGGAACCACTATATGATGCTTACACCACGTACCTACCTTCGACTTCGCCCAGGACGCTGACCAAAGAATCGCGGGCACTGGATTCGAGATTAATCCCCAGTGCTCTCCAGTTCTCCCATGGACATGGGTCGAAAAAAAAGGGTCTAAAGGCTTCTACTTCCCCTTTCGTTCTCTTGCACAAATTTCCCGCATTGTAGACAAAACATCGCACACTGAGAGGACACGGCGCACAGAACATTAGGGAGCTTAAGCACGCGCGTTTTTGAGACGCGGACGGCAACCGGAAGAGACCACTACGCGTGTCAGGACAGTGGTGTCTCTCAGATTTTTATAGTGATCATCTCTAATGGAGAAAAGATACTAATCAATGTAAATGTGGTTGTGTGAAGACAAGTTAAAACGGAGAACAGCTCACTTCCGGTAGCCGTCCGCGTCTCAAAAACGCGCGTGCTTAAACTCCCTATTATGGTCATGAAATCGAACTTCTCTCCGTAGATGTCCAACCTTCTTCGAGGCAGCGTGGCCGAGTGGTTAGGGCGCCGGACTTGTAATCTGGTCACGGTCCCGGGTTCGATTCCCGTCCTGACCACTACATGGATATGTAATACGGTAATCCCGAGTTTCATATCCTTAACATCATCGGCCACGCTTGTAAAATAGCCAACTGGTCTGCCTTCCGCCAGTTGGGATTCTTAGCAAAGAGTTTATGTTGTGTTGTGTTTAATGTAAATAGTGACTCTGAAAAGCCCCGTGGGGACGAGCCACTAAATGTATGTATGTATCTCGAAGTGCTTTTCGTTAGTCAAGATAATGCTTTGTTAACACTTCATCGTGCTGATATTTCATGCATTCTTCATTTATGGCAATATTTGGTAGTTTTTCCTAGCCGGTTAAATGATTTATTATTGGTACTTTATTAGCAGAAGTTTTTTTTTTCGAGTTGTTACGTGACGTAATTGAGAACTCTTCCAGTTTGCTCGATATTTTATCATATTTACACTGGAGAGATCTTCGGTAACTGCAGAAACTCCTGCCACATTTTGACCGCGTTACTGAAAACTGTGGTTACGCAGTACGCCGTGCCGGCAAAATATATTGAAGACTTGCATGTCTTCTAGAAGCTGGCAACGCGGTACGCGGTATGCGGTACAAAATAAATACAAGAATTTGAGGTCTCCTGGAAGCTGGCTACGCGGTTCGTGGTCTGCAGTGCAAATTGGATCTCCTTTTGTAAACGTGAGATTTTCGATTTAACACTTAAAGAACGAGGTGTATATTCGGATCACTCATCGTTTCTGGGAAACGTCAAGATTTTGCCTCGATAAAAATCATCTCGTTCTCTGTATCATACATTCTTTGTGCAGTTTTGATAAATATAGTCTATGTCATAGAAAGTGCGACGTACGGGATTGTCTTCACGAGTATGTGTGTCAAAAACCCGAACCGACCCGTTCCGAATACGCTTGACATATTTTAAGGTGGGTCTACCGTGAAAGGCGTGTGCGTTTGTAGGTCGTTTGAGCTTCTTCCAAATATATTAGTCGAAGGATTCATGGAGGCCACTAAAGAACTTAACGCTTCGGAAGACTACATCCAGTGACTACATCGTGTGACAAAAGAATTTATATTATCATCACATTTTCCACGATGAACAGCAACCCATTCCTCAACACTTACTGTCGAGTAGAGAATATACGCGTCTGACACCGCTTTCCCTCCAAATAATAACTCCATTTCATTCCTCCTTTTAGTCTACAGTGAACTACAACTAAATGAGTTAGAAATCTCAGGTAAAGAAGTGACAAGGTCCAACTTCAGTTTACTCTTGTCTAAAATCCAGCCCTCCATGTTCACTATTATTATTTATTTATTTATTTATTTTCCTTTACAGCCACTCCTCAATAAGGATTATTGGCCGGGGGTCAGAGATAGATGTTTACAGCATTTCAGAAATATTGCGCTTAAATTTAATTTCATCTATAGAACCAGATAAGAATAGGCTTTCTGGGAGTGAGTAAGATCAGTATATATTTCGCATCTGTAAGCTCTGTTGTTTTCGATGCAAAATGCCTTTTGAGGAAGTTAGCTCAGCCGTTTCCTGTCGTGTGCGGCGTGCTTAGACAGCCTCTTTAAAGCTGACCGCTTAGACCCGTTTACACTTGTTATTATCTAGCAACTTCGAGGCATATTTATCTCCGCGATATGGGAAGTGTTTTAGATATGCTCACTCAGGTGCACTTTTAAACGCTATAACTCCTTGATCAACACAGCCTGACGGTTTATTACCGACCCGTTTGTTCGAACAAATATTGAAACCCGCACAATTAAGAATTCGAGACAGAAAACGCTTTTGTCCTTTATCAAACTGATCGACCTAACTAATTGCGAATTCCGGTCGGATTTGAATGTTTTGACGGATCTGGTAAATAAATTTGAACGGTTTTCCTTATCCTTATTCAACGTGCTCCCAGCCCTTAATTAGGGTAATAAGAAGTTAGGAGATCCAAGGTAATTTTCAAATCTGCGATTGCCGATAGTCGCTGCCTAGACTGCTAAAGATGGTTAATCGATCCCTGACGATCGGTAACGATCACTCAGAACTACTTTCGATCGCCGATGAACGTGTAGGACATCCGACCAGGAGGTCCTGGGATCGAGCCCTGGCTTTTTTTGATGGCACTGTGTTGCGTCTTTAGACAAATTCTTACATGCACACAGTCTCTCTCCACCCAGGTGTACTACTATCCCATTCAGGGTGGAGAAAAAATACTATCGGGTGCTTCATGCTATGAAAACATGATAAGCTCTGGCCATAAGGGCTTCATGGCTCGTGTGCGCCTTTAATATGTGCTAAATAGCAGCAGCCTAGCAGCGTGGTTTTAATAAACAAACGTAACGTTTCAATTAAAGAATCAAAAGATTTTGATCGGGAGATTAATAAACAATTATTGTTCTTTCTTCAGGACTCATCTCTTGACCGAAGAATGGCTTCATTCAGAGTTATAAAGTATTACCTTGCAATGCGCAGAGACATGCGCCGGAGGAAAAAGTTGATCTTGATGTTATTGATCGTTCTCGTGCTTGTACTAATCTACGTAAACCTTCTCTACACAAAGTTGGATATGCTTAATGTTAAAGATCCGTTTGGAAATTCTTTCAAGAGATGGGCACGGAACTACTCGCTCAAGATCGTACAACTTAACGCACCATTCACGAAAGCTCACCGTAACGTTTCGACCACAATAACTGCACCGGTTCCCAAAGAAGATTTTTCCCATGGAAGCAAAAACGCTTCCTGTGATGAGCGTATAACTGTGAGTAGCAATGGAATAATTCTGTTCAAGAACATGACTATTCGTAGTAAGCGTGGCCACGCGAAGGCAGCCGAAACACACCTAGACCACCCTAAAGAGGAGGATGAGTTCTACACCTTGGAGAAAGGATTTTTTACCCTGACATGTAACCAAAGAATCGAAAGTGCCAGGCAAAAAATGCTACAAGCGAAACACAATGAGATTACGAAATCCTGGACTGAGGCAATGGATTTCGTAAATAGTGTGTGGTTACAAACTGGTGAAAATCTAGAGTTTCGGGCTGGATATTTTTTGGCGATCCAAAGAGTCGAATATGCAAACGTTTACTGGACCGTAATTGATTTGATGGATATTTTTATTACAACGCAATATTTTAATATAGACCCGGAAAAGCTCACTATCATTATACTGGATGCGCACATTCCAACATCACTAGACCCCTTCTGGAGTGTGGTGTTCCGTAACGTAGTTCGTCCAGTGGATGAGTTTTTCGCGAACCCAAAGAACGTAATCCTGGAGAACCTAATATGGCGGTATCCCCGTATTCACTGTCCTTTCCTTGACCAAACGCTGAAATCTTTAGAATACATCCAGCCATTCAGATCTTTTGTCTTGGGTCGATTCGGTATCTCAGCTGAGCCTCGCCGTCGAAACTGCACGTTAAAGAGATTTCGCGTTTTGGTCAGCTTTAGAAGAGACTATCAAAGCCATCCACGCAATTTGGATGGTACAGTTGATAGAAAGATTGCTAACGAGTTGGATGTAGTGAGCGAAATAAAGGACGCCTATCCTAGATTTAACATAACCGCCGTTCAGTTGGATGCGCTACCATTACGAACACAGCTAGAACTGATTGCTTCTTCTGACATCTTCTTTGGAATGCACGGAGCTGCGCACGGTTTCACCGTGTTTATGCCACCAGGCGGCGTTGTCATTGAACTTTTCAATTTCAACGCAAACAATTGGCATATGGGACATATCGCGATACTTTCAGGACATAAGCACATTCCGTGGGTTAATAGAAACAGTCAAGCGTACAACAAAAAGACTAGATCGACGACAATCCCGTCAGGGGCTCCCTCAGCACTTTTGAAGCAAGCAACCCAGATCCTCTGCCCGTGAAACCTCAATTCCATTTTAAACTATGCCGGAAGTGTTTTTTTTTTCTTAAAGCACGAC
This sequence comes from Ricordea florida, assembly GCA_949710005.1. NCBI lineage: Eukaryota > Metazoa > Cnidaria > Anthozoa > Corallimorpharia > Ricordeidae > Ricordea > Ricordea florida. Next base: position 20,168,714 of record OX453284.1, read on the forward strand.
TAACAATGATTTTATTTACCATTGAATCATGAATTATAAATATCAATAGCAAATGCGAAAAAAATGTTCTGTATAGTTTAAAAGTAGATTTCCTTACATAAGTTGGCGAAAGGAATAGTTGAGAAACAATCAAAATCGAGCATTTCGATATTAATGTCTTTTTAAGAAAAACAGTGAAATTGTTAAATATAGTGAGTAACAAGACATCAAAAGACGTTAAGATGTGAACGGAACCGCTCCGTAAAGGGCTGGTGCAAACTTGTGTGACTTTGCAGACTATAATATCTGTCCGTGTGCAGTAGAAAAAATTATTATGGCAGTTGAAGGGAGTCTTATATTATATATTAGTGTCACGCGGCATTGACTATTTTTCCAATTCCATTAGAAAACACTCCATTCTATTCAAGGCTGTTTTTTAGACGAGATTGATGCGGTATTCAGTTCTTTTTTTTTGTCTGAATTGGGAACTTAGATTCTGACCATTTGTAGGGGCGACGAGGTTAGATACGCTTCGATTACGTCATAAGCTGGATGCACGCAAGAATCGAGCAAGGAAAACTAGGATATCATCATTTTATCATCGACCACACCTTCGAGCTTTGAAATTTTAAATTGTCTGTTACTAGTTTCTGATGGTCTTGTCTGCAGTAGTTTTACCTCCAGGTCCGTTTTACCTGAACACTCTAGACAACACATGTAAATGTTTTTTTTTACACATTAGGGACAGTTTTACGTTAAAGGGCAAACAATTCAGTCACCCGAATGCGATGCATTTGCTCAAATTTTAATAAGAAAAGTGCATCGCATTTGAGCGTCAGAATTAGGTGTTCTCATTTAAATTCCCAATAATGCATACCTGTACATCACATAAAAAGAAATAAAGCTTCTCAAGGGTTTTAATTTATAGGAATTGCATATCGTGATGGATGTTGTTTTGTTGTCCTACAATGGCAAATTCTCATCTGATTGGCCTGCTGGAGAGACACGACTCGGTGCGTTGGGCACTCGCTTAAGGATATTGAACCATACTAATAGCGCACAAGGCTTCGAAATCTCCCTCAGTTCAGTTTCATAGCTTTATTTTATCAGTGAGAGCTCCAAGAAGGAAAGCACGCCGAACGTTTTCGAAGCTTTTAAGGTAAGGGTTCTTCGGATTTATTCCTGCGTCATATGATCTTATTATGCAGCCTACTCGTGGTATGAATAGTATTAATAAAGCATGGAAAATCGTAGAAAATGAGTGATGGGAGGTAATTTGGAGTTACATGTACTAGCTATTGATCAATAGATTTGTCAACAACTTACGTTGGGTCAGTTGGCACTCAAAACCGCCTGAGAAGGACCCAGCTCTGATGCGGAACACCAGTTGATTGCAGTTCAAAACAAGATGGTCGAAATGCCGCAACGACAACCCACATAAACTTTCACTAGCAATATTTCTCACTACAGCGCCCCCGCTATTTCAGAGAAATGTGCTTGTGCAGGGGTGTGGAATTAGTGTTGTAGAGGACATGTATGATTGTATGCTTTAGGGAAACATTTGAAGGTGGTTTTGAATGCCAAACTGACAACTTTATGGTATTTATATGGGCCACCGTGCTTTTTGCTATTTCATGGTGCACTCATCTCAATAAAAATTATGTGTTATGCCAAGCACACAATTAAGCAGCACCCAGAAGCCGTACACTAAAATATATAAAGAGAAGAAGTGAGGGGGTTTTAAACCTTAACTTTCTACATGTCTCTTTAATTATTCCAAGCTCTTGACGAAATGTAAATTACCTATTTTAAGCTTTTTATTTTCCGTTACCCACGCATAACAAGTTGATTCTTTAAGGCCAATGATCCCTGAAACCACAAAATATATTTTTATTTGACTTCTGTGTTCGAACTAAAATCGAGAGTAATCCTCAATGCGCATATTATGTCCCTAGTCGGGGCTCAAGTAGAGGACCACTCGAAGACAGTGACTAGTAAATTGTGTTTTTATTTTAACACAATTGAATTTATGTTACGCGATTTTGAAGTTGCGTGTTACTTTGAGCGGGACAAAAATCCTTTACAAACATACCTCTAAATTATCACACTCCCAAAGAATTTCAAGTTTCGTGGTGACCACCTGGTTAATCAAATGCCGGACCTCAACTTGTATAAAAAGTAATTATTAATGTACTGCCATATACCCATTAACGTCACATGTTCTTCCTACACGAACATTTATGAGAAATGAGTTGCGAAGCCCTAAGAACTTATATGTAGGTCACTATTGTCAGGGCAAAAAAGGGTCGGCGTCAGTCGTTTTTGTGTGTATATCAACTGAATTTGCGAGTGATTCAGCACTAGATGTTGCAGGCCTTGGGGGCACCAATAACGTTAAACAAAAGTTAAGAATATCCATTTCTAGAGTAAACTCCTCAGCAACCAAACTTTAAACTGATATCGTAACCTTCCCATAAACGTTTATACCGTAAATATAATCAGTTCGTTATCTCCTTTATATACTATTTTCACTTGATAAATACATACAAAAATACAAATAGAAATTCTACGTTAACTAAATAAAAGGGGTCTGGCAAGATTAGCAATAACTACTGATATGCAGGCCCGTCCAGCTGTAAATCATTTAGTAACTGGAAATAAAGTTGTTGTTGTTGTTGGAAGAACCTGAACAATGTCGAAAGCTTTTATATTTATTTAAAATAGGAGTTTTAGGGAAACCAGGCTTATATTTCATTTACTCCAGGGCGTTTTTCTTGCAGCGGCATTATTCATTGGGACTCTTAATTCAGAGATTTCAAGAGAGTAAATAGTCAATCAAAGTTACTAGGTGTCGATTGACGACAAACCTAATGAAATTTCAAAGCAAATGTTCACCATGATCAGCCAGTAAAGGAGAAATATTATTACGCGGAGGAGCGGGAACGGGATGACAGGCGGGGATAAAGTAGTTCCAATTTGCTCTCTCGCTGAGCAATTCATGAATTCATACATATACGGTATCTTTTATTTTGTCCGCCCGCAGAGCAGGTATAGACATACTACCGTGAATCCTCCTCTATTAAGCCACCCCGCTCCAATGAACCATCCTCATCCAATAAGCCACCACCCCTTCTTAGAACAAGAAATTTATTAATCTACCTCCTCCCCTTTAGGGACGGACCATTAGAAAAGTGATGGGGGGGGGGGGGGGTGGGAAGGAAAAAAACAAAAAAAATTCATGCAAAGAAGAAGGTAAAAAAAGAAAATTCATGCAGAAGGAAGGTCCAATTGTGACTTTTTCACACGTAGTAAAAAAATTCGTGCAGAGGGGTTCACCTGAAAAAAAATTCCTGCACAAGCAGTGAGCGAAAAAAAAAACGTGCAAACTGAAATTTGCCCCCCCCCCCCCCCATCACTTTTCTAATGGTTCGTCCCTTATCATGCATAACTTCCGAGTTCAATTTATTCGCGTCTAAGGCTCTAAGCCGTTTAGTTGGTAAATAAATTAAGCAAAAACCTTAAAAATGGTCACTTTGAACTATGAAGTGTCTCATTGTAACAAAACTCGGAAATGCATAGATTATCACAATTCCATGTCACTCATTGAGATGTAATTTTTGAATAATTTTGAGGTATATCAAATCACTACAGAAAATTTAAATGGTCGAGACTGAAGTCAATGAATTAACACTCAAGGTGGAAACTATTACACACATACATACATACATACATACATACATACATAAACTTTATTTAAGCTCGAATTTCAGAGTAGCTTGACAAGCTAATATTTCCGAGAACGAAATATTTGATAACGAAAAATTAAAATAGAAATTGCTATTTACATATTTACAATTGACTTATGGTAACTAATTATAAAATTGTCATTTACATTTTTTATGAATTGGTTTTACTGATGTGCTTTTTGAAGTCTGAGAAGTCACATAACCTTATAAAATTGGGTAGAGAATTCCAGTCTTTTGTTGCCAGATAAGTAAAGGAGTGGAGACCAAAGTTGTAGTTTTAGGTTTGGACATTTCCAGTATATAGTTTCCACGCATGTTGTATGAAGTAGAACGGAACGAGAACATGTTTCTCATATAAGCCGGATAGCTAGTGAAAAATAGACTTTTGTACAAAGTAGTAAGACATTTACTGATGCGTTGATCATGAAGTTAGAGACAGTTTACCCTGTCTAGCAGCGCATTATAAGGCGATTCAAAATCGCTTGGAATGAAACTCAGAATCCTTTTGTTAAGAGCTTCTATTTTGTCCCTGTTGTTTGCACTTCAAAAGTGCCAAACTGTTGAGCAATTATCAAAATGAGGGAGTATGTAGGTCTTATACAGTTTCACTAAAATGACTTTGGAAATAAGGTTTCTGAACCTAAGCATTACATTAAACTGGCTGTTGACTTTTTTGCAAATAAGAGATATGTAATTGTGAAAATTTAAATTGTTATCAAAGTTCATTCCCAAAATGTCAATTGAGTCCTTTGTAGGAAACGAGAAGGTGTGTTCCGATTTTCTCAGGATCAAAGCCATTTTGCCGGTTCCACCGGTTTACTGTCTCGACTGCGTTACGCATGAACCCATCTAGCGCAACAGGATCACTTTCCGATGAATATATTTGGTGATTGTCTGCATAAGCAATTAACTTAACATCCCCGCAAAACAAGAAAATGTCATTTATGAAAATATTGAAAAACATGGGACCGAGGACGCTTCCCTGAGGCACGCCTCGTCTTGCATGTAGCCACTCTGAAAACGCATCCCCTATCTTGACCCTCTGATTTCTTGAGGAAAGGTAGTCCTTAATCAGGGCACAACTTGCCTGGTCCAATCCGTAGGCTTTGAGCTTCGCAAGAAGAAGAGAGTGTTGGATTACATCAAACGCCTTTAACAAGTCCATAGATACAACTGCCACAGTGTCCCCTTGATCTCTCATCCTTCTCCATTCCTCCGTCATGCGAAGCAGGGAAGTTTCACAGCTGTGAAATTTCCTATAAGAGCTGTTATAGCCCGATAGAATCAAGCTATAGAAATCACTAAGTTGCGCTGCCAGGAGTCTTTCAAATATATTATTTAGCGCAGGAAGTACAGTAACCGGCCTGTAATTTGCTTTATATAGACACGAGTGTTTTACTGGAAAATATACCACTCGTAAAATTCATAAAAACTTACATCCGGGACCCGAGTGGTTTATTTTCCATAATCTCACACGTGAGTTTATCGTTGACGTAATTTCGGTAATTTCCCTCCGAAATTTGTATCGATGTCTTTTTGTCTATATAATAAAAAGAACATTACACAGCGGCTTGAAGATATGAATTTTATTTTCTCGTGGCAAAAACAATATTTTACTCACTCGCTGCGCTCGTTCGTAAAATATTGTTTTGCCACTCAAAAATAAAATTCATATCTTCGCGCCACCGAGTAATATCCTCTATTTATTTAGTTCATCGTCCTTTTTGAATAGTGATGTAATCTGTCCCATCTTCCAAGATGCCGGATACCCACTCTGATCAATAGAGCAGTTGAATAGCACTGTTAGCGGCTTGGTGATCGCAGAAGCAGAATCCTTAATCAGCCTGGGTGGTAACATGTCGTACCCACATGCTTTGCGCGTATTCATGTTTTAAGCATTTCTTCTACCAACACCATGTTCGTGTGATGAAAGCTAAACTGTTCTGGTGCATGTCTGCGCGCATTACGAATTGCCAAAATACTCGGATGATTCACGAAGTCTTCTCCAAAATCACTTTCCTTTACATCATCAGTATTTTCCGTCACCTTGACGAAGTGATTGTTCATCAACTCCGCAATCTGTTTCATGTTTTTGATGTGAACTTCATTTTCCTTAAGAACTATGTCATTTGCTTGTTTAGTTTTTTGTTTAAGAAGGGGCGATATGTATCCCAGAATTCACGCGGATTCTCACGCCCACTTTCCGATTTCTTTTTGAAGTGTTCTTTTATCGCTTTCCGTCTGAGACGTGCATTTGTTTCTTTGCCGTTTATACAGATCGTAATTACAATCCGTGCGATCCCGTATGAATATTTTCCACAACTTGTTGCGATGCCTAATTGCCTTGCGCAATCTTCTTCCTTGTACGGCACCTGGTTTCCTCTGAGATGTGTTTGTTTTACGGGGGCGTGCTCATCACGAATGTCCGAGTACAATTGTTCAAACGCGTAAAGCTTGTCGTCAACATCGTTAAACACCTCCATCACGTCAAGAAACGGGACTTTGTGCAAATCGTTCAGCATTTTTTCTTGGCTGTAAGACGTGACTCCGAAAACAAATCTTTCGCGATCTTAAAATCGGCGCTCTGGATCGGAGAATGCAATAAACAAGAGAGTGATCACTAATTTGCGTATCTACAACATCAGAGTTCAAAGCTGTTTTCTTGTTGTTGGTCAGGATAACATCCACCAATGTTTCTGAAGTTCTAGCTTTTCGAGTTGCTTTGTTTATAAGACAATGGAGATCGAAAATGTCCAGCAAACCCAGCAGAGTTCGGCCATCCTTAGGAGGCCTATCCGGGTCCAGCAAGTCCGCGTTTAGGTCTCCCACGTAATACACGTTGCGAGAGATCGCGATAGTAGCCTCAAAGATTGATGATAGTTCACATTTCCATACAGTTTTGGGAACGCTCGGTGGTCTATACATCCCAACAACAGTAATCCAGTTTCTTCCCAGTTTCAGTTTAAGTGCTATGAATTCAGTCTTGAAGCCCGACCAGTGTTCAGAGGAACGATCTTTAAAACTGTTTATCCTTGTGAAACACAAATCACCCCGGATATAAATCATGAGCCCTCCGCATCCAGCCTTACAATCGCTGCGACAAAAGCGAAAACCTTGGGATAGCCTTGGGATAAAGCGCTATACAAATCCCTCGTTATTATTGCTATTATCGTTATTATTATTATTATTATTATTATTATTATTATTATTAATATTATTACATTATATTAGTATTTGTCCCAGTTTTATTTGTTGACAGTATGTGTATAGATGCTCTTTTGTATCAGTTTCGCATTCCAATGTAATAAGGTTGTCCTTCTTCCCCTCTGCTCTTACCTTAATAGTACTTGTTGTTCGAAATTGGTTAAATATTACTAAACGTAGGTCATAGTATAAAACATGGCGGTTAACTTTAAAATCAGTCATGTCTTTTAACGTGAGAGGCATTAGTTATTTTCATAAAAGACGCGCTACTTTTACATGGTGTCGCAATCAGAAAGCAGACATCATTTTCTTACAGGAGACATTCTGAAAAGGAGCTGGAAACTCAATGGAACAATGAGTGGGGTGGTAGAGTGTTATTCTCTCTCGGAAATTGGAATTCCCATGGAACTGCAATTCTAATTAAGAAAAGTACTATCTTTACAATGCACTCAACATTTTTAGACCCCTTGGGGCGATTTGCTATTTTACAGGGGTATACAAGGGTTTACTAGGATATACCTTTGTAAACCCTTGTATACCCCTGTAAACACTATATTTGGTGACTATATGGTGGCCTACCATGAATTATATGCCCGATAAAGTGTACGTTCTTGTCAATATATGCGCACCAAACAGATGCAGAGAATTTATTCAATTCTTTAGAAAGCTGCACATAGTACTTGAAACTGAAATCCTGATTCCGAGGAAAAAATAATTTTGGGTGGAGATTTTTAGGCCCCGTCCATACGTATCTGGATACATTTGAATCCGCAAACTTTTCTTTGCGAATGCACCTCTCGTCCACACGTATCCGTGAACCCGGCAACCTAATTCGCAAACATTTGAATCCGCTCTCCAGAGTGGTAAGTTTTGAATACAATATGAATCCGATATCGTGAGGACGCCGAATCCGGTCGAATCCGTTAACTTTTGAATTCGATGACGTAAACAAAGCGGTTCCAGTATTTACCGCGTGAATAAACAACACGGACGCCAGAACAAATGCCGTCGCTTCTCTTCTTGTTTGACTTATTTCAAGTCTGATAGCGTGTTTTCAGTTAAACTTGTTTATTTTCTCTCTTCACCTAAACCTTGTGAAAAGACGACTGGACATTGTGAGGCTCGATCCTTTCGATGTCTGACCGTCGAACTTCACACCACAAACAACTGAAGCGAGCTGGCTGCGTCCTCGACGATTCTGGGTCCGGTTATCAGTCGTTTCGTACCCATGGATCTTTCGTACCCAGACAATTCATACCCAGGCTCAGACGTTTCGTACCCACTTTCAATCAGTTTGTACCCAACCCTCTGGTCGATTCGTACCCAACAAAAAAACATAAACATTTATTTCATTTATCCTGGTAATCGAAAAAAGCTGATTCCTAATCCCAGAAACATTGAAAAGTTATCTTTTAGTTTATATTCTTGAAATATTAATATTGTGACCTTGTTGACCTATCCTAATATATTTTGCCTACTACCACGCAGCGCCTACGACTAAACATACTTATTCCACTTAGTAAAAAAGCTAATTTCTAAATCATAGTAACGTTGAGAAGTTATCTTACTCTTGAACAATCGTGACCTAGTTGTCCTAGCTGACCTAAATGTTTATTTTAAACATTTTGTGTCATAATTTGTTGGGTACGAATCGACCAGAGGGTTGGGTACGAACTGATCGAAAGTGGGTACGAATCGTCTGAGCCTGGGTACGAATTCGAATATGTCTGGGTACGAAATATCCATGGATACGAAACGACTGGATACCCTGGGTCCAGCCAAGAGGAAGAATGGAGAAAGAATTTTAACTGGCTGATCATCTCAGGCTATACACCGAAGGCAAGACAACAATTATACGAGCGCCAGTATGGCTAATCAGGATTCGTTCGGATACGTGTGGACGGGCATATTCAGTTCGAAAACGCAAGGTGTGGATGCGAAAACTTTTGAATCCGCAAAAAAAGTTTGTAGATTCAAATGTATCCGGATACGTGTGGACGGGGCCTAATTGCTCATAAGGTCATTCGGCAATAAGTTTAGTTTTAGGAGAAATAGGTGAGATCAAAGGTCAAGGAATGTGAAAAATGAATGTTTCTAATCTACTGAGACGAGGAGAATTATCTGAATGAACTGAAAACTGAACATACCAAGATGGAAATTAGAGGGCGAAAAGGATTTGTCGGATAAACGTAGTGTCTGGGATTGGATTAAGTATAAAATCCGATTACATGCTATTAGTTATTCTAAAGAGAAAGCGAAATACAGAAAGGAGAAATAACAACAACTCCAACGGGAATATAAGGAATCTGCCAAACTGTTTGACAATGATCTTAAATAGTTAAATAGGTCTCGATTTGAAGAAAATAAAGAAAAAATGGAATTACTTTATGAGGCAAAAGTTAGAGGAATAACCATATGCCCAAGGGCTCGCTGATATAAACATGGTGAAAGAATGACATAACTGCGGTGATCAATTAATGTCATTACATATTAATCCGCAGTTCAAATGTATGGTCTTTCATATATTCATTTGCATGGTGAAAAAAGTTCAAAATATTTTTCAAATTTAGAAAAGAAGAATCATGTTAAAAAACATCAGAAAACTGCTTTTAAATGGTTCCATAACAACAGACCCATGCAAGATACTTTCTGAGCAAAAACGTTTTTATCCAAAATTGTGTAAGGCTTGTTCCGACCGAGAGTCTGATTCCGTTGAAGCGTTTTTTCATACTTTAATTTAAATATCTCTCGATTGTCAGAAGCACAAAAGCAATCCTGTGAGGGTCGAATTTCTGTTGAAGAGTGTACAAAGGCGTTAGAAAATTTTCAGAATAATAAATCTCCAGGGAAAAGCTGCTGGGATATTATCAGTGAACCTTTTATTGATTGTCAATGAACGTTTGGAAAGATTGAAATGTCCAATTCCCAAAAGCAAGCCGTTATCACTCTAATTGACAAAAATGGAAAAGATCGTAACCTAATAAGAAATTGGAGGTCTATTTCTCTCGTTAAAGTAAATGCTAAAAGTTTATCTGAAGTAATCGCTATTTAAAATGTTTTGCTTATCATAATACACTACAATCAAACTGGCTATGTTAAGGATCGGTTTATTGGAGAAATAGTAAGATCGATACTTGACATCATGGACTTCACAGATCGAAGAGAACTAACTTGGTTTATTCATTTTTATCGATTTTGAAAAAGCTTTTGACTCGTTAGAATATAATTTTTTATTCAAATGTCTTAATGTTTTCAACTTCGGCCCATAATTCAATCGTTGGATAAAAATGTTCTGTACTAATATTAAAAGTTGTGTGATTAACAATGGCATGTCTTGGGATTTTTTTTATTTAAGTCGCGGTGTTAGGCAGGGTGACACTCTATCTCCCTACCTTTTTGTTTTCAACTGTTGAAATATTAGCAATCGGTATTAGAGCGAACCACGAAATAAACGTGTTGTGGGGGTAGTTTCAAAAGAAACTGGTGCTGCGTCGATGGGGAATTGAAACACGAGAAATTGGGATAATCAAACAAGTTGATAAAGTAATTTGTAGCGGGGCTCCCGCGCGCGAAGCGCGCGTGGAGCAGAGCCCCATACTCATGGAATATGGTCAACCTCTTTTCTTTTGGTTGTCACGTGACTGACCGAGCGTACGTACGTACGTCCGTACGTCCGTACGTACGCGTCTACAGATTGTACGGGTAGGGTAGGGCAGACTATCAAAAGGAAGGGAGGGGTATCTCAGGCTTGTCTTGGCAAATCCACATCTTTTATATTGGACATTCACAATATGGTCAATTGACAGCTGTCAAAACGGGATAGCCACTGACCAGCATCACATGACCATATTGTGGGCTCATGTGTCAACTCATCGAGGTGAAGTGATTTATTTGGAAGCTGTTCTGACAACCTCGTTCCCAGGGTCCTCTCTCTTCCTCCCTGGGAACGAGGTTGCTGTTCTGGTAGCCCGCATATTTTTGGCGGGAAATTGCGTTGACGACTGAAAAAGAAATTTTCAGTTCATTGTCTTTTGAGACACAATATTACTACTCTACACTGTTAAAGTTTTACTAAAGGAAAGGAATTACTAGGGATTAAGGAATTAAAGGAATAACTAAAGAGAAAGGAGACGAAATTATAGCGAAGAACGCCGACAAGCAGAAAGAGTCCGGGCTCGAGAAAATAGACAAAATGTTAACGAAGAACGCCGACAAGCGGAAAGATTCCGTGCTGTGGAAAACAGACAAAATTGTAGCGAAGAATGCCGAGAAGCGGAAAGACTTCGTGCTGTGGAAAACAGACAAAATTTTAGCGAAGAAAGCCGAGAAGCGGAAAGACTCCGTGCTGTGGAAAACAGACAAAATTGTAGCGAAGAAAGCCAAGAAGCGGAAAGACTCCGTGCTGTGGAAAACAGACAAAATTGAAGCGAAGAAAGCCGAGAAGCGGAAAGACTCCGTGCTATGGACCACAAATTTGCATAAGTTTTGTCTGCATAATATGTGCTCACTGATGCGTGACTCAGCACTCGCACTTTCCACTTTCCCTTAAACTTGACACTTGACTTGGAAAACCGACTTCTAAACAAACCTTCTTCAGAAAAATGATCTTCTGAATGCACTACTTTTGAATGAGAAGCAAACTGATGAAAGATTTCAAATTTTTATGTCCTTTAATCATATAAACATCTCCCCTGTCGACGGCTAAGAAATACTCCCGCGGGAATTTTCTCTTGGCGGCAAATTGCAGAATGTAGCGCTTTCACTGGCAGCTTTTCGCGTTGTCGACGTTGTCATTTAGTGTGTCGATTGAGAACTTTGGTTTCAACGCCGTTGTTTTCGTAAAAAATGTTCTTCTAAATTGTAAAATGTCTCAAATGTATGTTAGTCATTCACGTGTTGCGTTGGACCAGGTCTACTTATAGTTCACACTTTTACGGTTATTTATTTCTTTTGTTAAGTAATTACAGCTGATTGTAGTGAATAAATGAAGGCAGTAATTTTTTAAACTTACAATGTAATTAAGAAAAGAATAATTAATAATTATTTTTTCATTCTCGTGAAAAATGTTTTTCGGGCTGGTAGATGTTGGTTACAGCTTGCCCGAAGGGCAATCTGTAAAATTAATTTTCTTTGCAATCTGCTTGGAATAAACATTTATTTTACCGAGGTGTTCGTTTTAACACGAAAATGACAAGAGTTGTGTCCTGCATTTCCCAGTAGCGTGTACAAATCTTTTAAATACATTTACGCAAATAGAATGGTTAATTTCATCAGGAATAGAATACAGTACATTGATAATTTGTGTTTTTTGTAGACTATACTCCATGACTTTGTAGGTAGAAAGACCGTACTTATGGCAGACGAAAGTTTAGACAAGAATCATAGCAAGTTAACCGACCTCGACACTTAACTATAGCTAAAAACGTTTGTGAATTCCTTCGCAATATTTTAGAATGCTTTTACAGTTTAAAGTGAAATGAAAGTACTAACGGGAGCCCCGCTTTTAGGCTTGGCTAAATCTATATATTACCATCGTAAGAGAAGGGTTAACCCTCGAAACGTCAGCACCCCTTTCTTCTTTCTTACGATGGTACAAATAACTTTATCAACTTTTTTGATTATCCCAGTTTCCTGTGCACAAAATAAAAGGAATTGTAATTGACCGTGAAGAAACTAAGCTTCTTTAATTCGCTGACGACACAACTGCGGTACTTTCGGAGATAGAATTACCTTATAAACTCTTTCAGTTGTTAGATAGTTTTAAAGAAGTGTCTGGCTTAAAATAAAGTGAGTATTTCAAAGACTGAAGGAATGTCAGTGGTAAAAATTGTGATAATAAGCCTTTTGGAATTAAATGGCCCCAGGACCCAGTCAAGGTAATTGGAGGTTTCTTTACATATTACAAAACGTTACTTTATAATTATGAAACATTTTTCAGAAAAACTAATAAAGATAAAGTGGTTGATCAATATCTGGTCCTCAAGAGGTCTGTCGATTTATGGGAAGTCACTTTAATTAAATCGCTACTCGTACCAAAGGTTGTTTACACGTTTTTACTCCTGATCATGTAGTCAAGGAATTAAATCATTTGATAAATTATATAACTTTCTATGCAAAGGTACCATATTGTTTGCAATTAATACCTATGAAAGGGGAGGCATCAGAATGATAGATATCGAAAGCTCGATTAAGTCGCTTCGGCTCTCCTGGCTCAAAAGAATATTTGGTGAAGATACAGGACTATTGGAAAGTTATTTGAAATATTTATTGAAGGACTCAGGAGATGTATTGCTGTTTTGTTGTAATTATGACGTTAGAGGTCTCTCTGTAACCTCTCAGTTTTACTCAGAATTATTGAAATGGAGGCAAGAATTTCAGGAGGATAACGCAAGGGACAATTATTGGCATTATGTAGCGTGGAATAAAAAGAACATTAGAGGAGGCAGTAAACCAGTTTTTTACAAGACATACTATAACCACGACATCAAGACAGTAGATGATCTTCGTTTTGGTCTCAGTAACAAATCATCCTATGAATTAATTACAAGTAAGATCAGAAAGACAAATTTCTTAGAATGGATGGGGTTAAGACATTCAGTACCATCAAATTTAAAATCGGCTAGTTGTACATCTGCTAATTACTTGGGCGTATCCCAAAGGGGGCCCAAGTTTAAAATTGCCCTTCATTTTTGTTTGCGTTCAGTCACAAATCGCCGTCTGAGCCTTAAAACGCATGCGTCCATTTGCGTCGCTACTTGTCTTGGCAGCTTTAATGGCGATGTGTTTGATATAACGAAAAAGAAATCAGAGAAAAAAAGCGTGTTTTCCTAATGTTTAATTTATCAGAGGATTTATTAAAGAAAGCATTTCTCATGCCCCATTTAGTTGCTTTCGAACCATATCTCAAAGCTTTTCAATTCAAAGTACTAATTCCATCCTTCATACTAATTCGAAACTATATAAGATAGGGTACAGGACAGACAATTTGTGCTCCTTTTGTAGGAAGGAATCCGAAACACTGTACCACTTGTTATACAACTGCCCTCATTCTAAGTCAATTTGGAAAGCCTTTGAATTGTACTATTTCTCTTTTACAAATAGGCCAGTTCATCTTAATCTGATCATGAAAGATAACTTAAATGGTATCCTATCATGAAAATGCCTTTTATTTAATTACCTAATACTTGCTGGAAAACTCCATCTCTGGAGCTGCAGAGGGAATGAAGCACTTCCAAACATAGATAGCTATAAAGTTTGGAGTCAGAATTAAATATGACATATAAAAAATAAGAATTTAGGCAAACTGATGGAAAAATGTAAAATGTAATTACTTTCAGCTTGCAATGGTATATATGTGTGAAATGTGTGTGTGTGTGTGTGTGTGTGTGTGTGTGAACGTGTCCTTGTGTGTATGCGTCTGTATATAATTAGTATGTTCCATTTAAATATTGCTGTGTGTACGTGTGTTGGGTATGTCTGTATATAATTAGTATATTCCATGTAAATATTGCTGCGTGTACGTGTGTTGGGTATGTCTGTGTCTGTATATAATTAGCATGTTCCATGTAAATATTGCAGTGTGTACGTGTGTTGAGTATGTCTGTGTCTGTATATAATTAGTATGTTCCATGTAAATATTGCTTTGTATATATTTGAATAAAAAAAAAAATCAGATTACAAATTCCAATGCTACATACAGCTAAATCAATAAGCCACACCCGTCTGTTGAGACCCCTCCCTCCGCCACCTAATAAGCCACACCCAAAAGGTACCTTCAATAAATCAACCACTCCGGTGACTTACTTGAGGATTTGCTGTAGGCCCGGCAAGTAAAAATAATTACTAACTATTAGAAACCGCAAGTGGAAATCTGCGAGCAGACACCGACATGTACGAATGAATTATTCAGATAGTTAATTGGCAATACTTCAAGCAGTATATCCCCTTAATGGCTCCCTGCAATTTGTACTTAAATAATGACTGAATATTTATAACAGAGGGTTTACTTATATCTTTAATTACAGCTGCGTCAACGCTTGAATAGGAGAATCAAAAGGTTTTAAACAATCGTTGTTCTCTCTTCAGGGTTCATCTCTTGACCAGAGGATGGCCTCACTCAAATTTTTAAAGTGCTTCCTTTTTACGCAGAGAGACATCCGCGGAAGGAAGAAGCTTATCTTAATGTCATTAATAGCTTTCGCGATTCGCGATGGTAACAATTTACGCGAACACAAAGTTGGATACGGTAGTTATAAAGGACCAGCGTGAACGTTCATTTTCAGGGTGGATACGGAAATACGGGCTCACGACAGTGCCGCATCTCGACAGTTCGATTGCTGGGAAAACTGCTTCTTGTGATGAACGTGTAGTGGTGAAAAGCCATCGAATGCTTCTTTTCAAGAACGTGACAATTTGTAGCCAGCTCAGCCACGCTAAGCCGACCCCAACCGGTCCAGTGGACCACCCTAAAGAGGTGAATGAGTTCTACATCTTAAAGAAAGGATTTTTTACCCTCACATGTAACCAAAGAATCGAAATTGCCAGACAAAAAATACGACAGTTAGAACAAACTTGGATTACCGAGAACTGGATTGAGGCAATGGATTTTGTCAATGATACCTGGTTACAGTCTGATGAAAAGTTAGAATTCCGAGCTGGATATTTTTTGGCAATTCAAAGGATAGAATTTGCTAACGTTTATTGGACATTAATTGATTTGTTGGATATCTTTATTACAACGCAGTATTTCGATTTAGACCCTGAAAAGCTTTCTATACTCATGATGGACACGCACGGACCATCACCCCTTGACCCCTTCTGGAGTGTGGTGTTCCGTAACGTAGTTCGTCCAGTGGATGTGTCTTTCTCGAACCCAAAGAACGTAATCCTGGAGAACCTAATATGGCGGCATCCCCGTATTCGCTGTCCTTTCCTTGACCAAAAGCTGAAATCTTTAGAATACATTCAGCCATTCAGATCTTTTGTCTTGGGTCGATTTGGTATCTCAGCTGAACCTCGCCGCCGAAACTGCACGCTAAAGAGATTTCGCGTTTTGGTCAGCTTTAGAAGAGACTACAGACGCCACCCAGGTCGTCTGGATATCATAATTGACAGAAAGATTGCTAACGAGTTGGATGTAGTGAACGAAATAAAGGACGCCTATCCTAGATTTAACATAACCGCCGTTCAGTTGGATGCGCTACCATTACGAACCCAGCTAGAACTGATTGCTTCTTCTGACATCTTCTTTGGAATGCACGGAGCTGCGCACGGTTTCACCGTGTTTATGCCACCAGGCGGCGTTGTCATTGAACTCTTCAATTTCAACGCAAACAATTGGCACATGAAACATATCGCTATACTTTCAGGGCATAAGCACATTCCGTGGGTTAATAGAAATGGTCAAGCGTACAACAAAAAGACGAAATCGACAACAATCCCGACAGGGGTTCCCTCAGCACTTGTAAAGAAGGCGGCTCAGATCCTATGTCCTGGAGACTCTCAGGAGTGACGTTGATTGATAGTCTTTAAGGTCATTGCACTGAAATGGAACCTAGACTGGGATTTTTACCAAAACTTATGGCCAACTATTGCGGCCATGTGTCCTCGTAACATAAGCGGTTTCTTAGAAATGTAATTCTCAAAATGGCGTCAAATTTTACGAAGAAATGTGTGAAGAGGTTTTTAGAAATCCGGGATAGCCAGTTAATAATAACGCATGAAACAGTTGCCGGAGCGGGTTGCCGTAATAACGACTGCTACATTTGTTCTGCCGTAGATAGTAAGACTTCAAGCAAAAAAAATCACTTCATTTTTCCTTTGCTTTGTATCGAAATGAGCGACCCATACAGCGAAATATTTGATCCATCCTTTTCCTTTGCAAAGAACGCAAAAAACGTATTGAACTTTGCGATCAGGAAGAGCAACATTCTACCCGCAATATATTTGCTCCGCACTCGTTCGGAGATCGGCAGAAGGTAAGTCCCCCGGGGGGGGGTACTGCCGTATATGGGCTATATATGTATGTGCCGCTGTGAAGGGTATGGTTTTCAAGCAGTTTACTCTAGCATAGGGTATATAAATCAGAGCGTTTGGGTCTAGAATAGGGTATCATTTTTCACGAAACTGACCAGTTGGTTGAGAATAAAAAAAACTGAACTAGTATAAATAAAATCATTTTTGGAGAGAGAAACGATTGTGGTATAAGGTTTTGTTTTGGCTAGACTGTGCTAGTGGAATACAGCTACTATAGAAGAGGAGTGATTGGCGGGGTTTACTCTAGTATAGGGTAGCAAAATTCAGCTGAACCAGCTCTGGTATAGGCTAAGGGTTTCAGGGTTCCAGCGGCACATCCCCACCCAGAAATTCCTAAAGTACCCCCCCCCCCCCCGGGGTAAGTCAATGGTTGGAAGCAAAATTTTTAGCGCTATTTCAGCTTTATAAAGCTGCTAATCTTTATGGGATAGGTGTAACAGCACGCTTTTGGCCAGCAGTTAAATGTCTGAGCAAGTTTACTTCCGGTAGTGTTTGCGGCGGATTTCGCGCTGATTCAAAATCTTCTTGAAAAATAAATATAACAGTTGTTGTTCATATGACATCAGCTCGTATTTCTGAGACCTCTGAGATGTCTGATTTACTCTAAAAATCATAGTTATCTCGGTTTAAGGAACCTATGGCTCTTTCCATCAATGACAGCCCAAAATATGTAAAAGATAAGTGTGTTAGTACCGAGGAGGTAGTCTTTAAAGTCGCTTTCACATGCGACTGCTTAAAAAGCTGGTACGATTTCAAGAACAATACAAATGCACTGGCAATCAGCTACGTAGAAATTCTAAGCGTGTTTTTAGAAGACTGAGAGGTGCGGAGTGAAGGTAAAACCAGACTACTCCCACTTGATCAGATACTGGTGATACTTAGCAATCAAAACATTTACCTTGATAGACTCTTGAGTTGGGCGCATATGGCACTCTGTATTAAAATTTTTCTCGGCCTCTTCTTTTCCACTTGTGATTGTGTTCCTAACTTCTTGGTGTTGTGTCACAACGTTTCGGCAATCCTGCCCTCCTCAGGTGACTGTAGTGATATCGGTTTTTTCTGGTCTAATATCTATAGGCATGATTTTTTCCCACAAATGGGAGCCGATTTTGTCACACATGTGGGAGCCGAATTTTTTTTGTTTTTTGGCCAACATTCTAAGGAAGTTCTCAGTCTCTACGTCCTCTCATGATCTCCACTCAGGGGACAGATCCCTGCATAAATTCTGCTCTTGAATTCATTAGGGTACACTCACTATCACTCAAACTTTAATTCAAATTTTTAATTTTTTAATTTCAAACTTTAATTCATTGGAAACCTACTGACAGGCGAAGTGGCGAAATCAGTTTTTGCGTGGTGGACAACACGTCAGGTTTCAACAACCTCTCGTCAACAGCAGCCCCAGAACCTATCCTAATGGAAGACTCGGACTCATTGTACGTAGATGACTACAACTTTCTATTCTACATACTAGCACCAGAGACGAGATGGATTAATGAAGACAAGAGCATGAGAATCATAGAGGACCTAGTAGAACAAGACAAGGGCAAGGAAAAACAAATACCAGAGGATGTGAGATCGATGGAAGAGATCGTAGAGATGGCGAACTCCATCCGCCCAATCTTGCAGTTTACAGGGGACTCCCCAGGAGCACATGCTGACGGAAAACTACCAATACTAGACCTTTGCTGCTGGATCAACAACAACCAAGTGATCTATGAGCACTACAGCAAATCGATTGCAACAGACCTATTAATAATGCATAGAAGTGAAATGCCGGACCGCGTCAAGAGCATCAGCGATCACCCAGATGGCGATCAGAATCCTGGAAAACACTAGCTCAGATGTACCGTGGGAAAGGAAAGCCCAACTCTTGTCAAGGTTTAACCTCAGGATGACGTAGTCAAGGTTTTATTTTGGATTTTATTATATATTTGGATTTTATTTTGGACAAAATGGGAGAGAGACCTCTCCATAGGGTGAAGAACTGGAGGCGAGCAGAAAGAAGAACAGAAAAGGAGAAGAAGGCGAAGACGTGGTACGCCCGAAAAACGAGTGACGATGCATACAACAGGTTCCCTATTTTCTGCCCAGTCACTCCAAAGAGCGTCCTAGCTACTACAAGGAGAAAGATTTCAGCAGAAATTACAGAACAAAGCAATGACAAGGTGAAACCCAAGATCGTGGAACAAGGAGGAATACCGATAAAGAGCTTGTTATGCAAGAAGTCACCGGCAGAGACCAATGAGCGTGGGAAAGCAGATTTCCCAGTATGTCTAAGTGCAAAATCGAGGATGAAGAATTGCTTGAAGGTAACCCAAGGCGGTGCTGGATTTATCGTGAGGTGCATAACGTGCAAGGACAGCCAGATCAAATCAGTGTACCACGGCGAGAAGGAAGAACACTATACAGCCGAGGAAGCAGGACTGGAACCTCCTCCACAAGCATGATCACAACGAAGATACGGCAACATACAGCTTTGAACTGATGGGATTTTTCCGGGACCCACTGACAAGACAAGTGAACGAGGGTGTTCGAATTAAAGTTTGAGTGATAGTAAGTGTACCCTAATGATTCAAGAGCAGAATTTATGCAGGGATCTGTCCCCCGAGTGGAGATCATGAGAGGACGTAGATCGCAGACCTCCGCCAGCGCATTCGACCCCCTACCGCTAGCATGGGTACTGATGTTACTGCATCATGTGACATTTGGGCACAGTTTTGGTGTGAAGTTGATATGTTGATTTCTGGTGCGATTGATTGCGAAATAATGATTTGTTTTCGTTTTTCCGTGACCTTGACCTTTAACATAGATACTCCAAATTAAATCATTTCTAAGTTAGACCTTAGCCAATGTTTTGACCAAGTTTGTGGACGCTAGGCTGCAAACATACAAACAAACAAACGTCGGTAAAAACATAACCTTCGTTTGAACTCCGTACATCTCAAACGCAAAGAAAAAGACTTCAGTAGTAACTTCTCAAGTGTTTATTTTCACGTAGGATCCTAAAGAGCATCAGGTTGTTAATCTTTACAGTTAATTAAAATTTAAAAATATAAACAGGAACATTTATCTCCCTATGTTAGGAGGTCATTAGTACTCACATCGCGAACCTTTTGACGGTAAATTGAGACGTTTGTGGATACATTTTCTGCCTCTTTATAGGCGTATCGCACAACACCAAAGATAACAGATTATGGAGTTGTTTGTAATCAATTTTGGTCGTGTTTCTCTTCATTCCCGCGGTCGCCAAATTAGATTAACAGGAAGCACCGCTGACGCTGTGCGGATTCTTCGTGACTGGAATTGTTGGCGAAGTTTCCGGCGCTTCACTCCATGTATTCTCCATGTGAAAATTTCCTTCTGTATATTCCTGGCAAAAACGTTTCTGGAAGTGGCTTAATTTGGGGTCAAAGTTGTTGCTATGGTTACCATATCGCAAGAAACAATGCACTTCTTGTTACTTTCTGTATTACGTTTTCATATTTGTAACACTGAGAATTTGCTAATTTCGTTCTCTGCAAAGAGTTCAAAGAAATTTTATTGATTAAGAACAAAAAAAATGTGGGCTCCCCATTACTTGTTTTTAAATTTAGCAAGAGATAAGACTAGATGATATTTTGGTATCCAGGCCCCCTTCGAGAATTGGATAATTTTTTGACACTAAAAATGTTTTTATAACACTGGTCATTATACCACGCAAAAATATTTAAGAATCAACTTATATAACAATCCAGGGAAAAAAAATGTTTCATTCTTTTAGAAATAAAGGTGTTTGTAGCCATGGCAACCAATAATGCTAAAACCTCGGACCCACTTCTGCCAAATATCGATCTTGTGTATAAAATATAAGACACCAACCATTAATTAAATCTGCCTGATGAGTGCGTAAGCACGAAACTCAGAGTTGCAGGGAATCATGTGTGTTTTCATTTAGTAACCCAATTCTATATACCGCTCTACACAAATGTGTATTGCGCACTATTCAGCAGGGTTTTCTACAACTTCTCACGATTAAGACACCAACCAAATATATATTAAACGTTATCAATCTACTGGGGCTTATTAACACTGACGACCTGTATTATAAATGAATTCCTGAGTCCAATATTGATTTTTACAAACATAAAAGCAAATATATTTTAATTTCTTGGTGCCCAGTCCACTGGTCGGAGACCTTGGTAAATAACATGTACAAATATAGCCATTCCTTTGTATTGACTGTATACTTATTTCTAGGTGGCCAAGAATACTGAAGGCTGCATATACAATTAAATATGATGATTACTATTCCTAAGGCAAAAACTAAAAGGACTTTGCCCAATTTCGTGTTTACGTCGAAAACTCGGTCTCCCTCTTCGTTTGTCACTTGAACGATGAGCCTTGTTTGTGTGGCAGACATTCATCTCTCCACAATTACTGTTGCTGCATGTGATGTAAAGGGAACTCCGCAACCCCGATACCATGTCACAAAAACAATTCATCAACTACTGGAGGAAAGCTCTACAACTCTTGCACTCCAACTGTTTCGCTAAGACATCGATTGCCACGATTCATCTCCTTCTTAACTCGAGACAACTTTTTGACTCACAGTGAGCTTCAGTGCTCATTTCAACCTCCTTGACAACTTTTCGGGATCTCTTACAGTCAACTGCAGACTTTTCTCTACGTTTAATCTCTTTCAGTCTTCGAAAACAACCCTTCTTATCTAGGCCACACATCCGCCATATTGGAAATTTTGCAAATTAAGAGCAGTAGAGATGTGCAGTGCAAAACTGAGTAATCACGTGAAGGCGCGACATTGAATGTTCTCAGGCTACCTGCTTTCTGGTCAGCCTCTTGAGCAAAAAATGAAAACGCACATGATGGAAATTGTAGCGCGCGCTGGCGAATGTTAGGTAAGAGGGAGGTTAAGCAAACTTGATGACAACGCCGAAAAATAAAATAAAGTGAAATAAAATATGTATGTAGGCATGTATGTATGTATGTATGTATGTAGAAATACATACTCTTAAAAGGTAGCGTTGGGAAAAGTCCAGTTTCTGTAAAATTTTTGTTAACTTGTACGATTGTACTGAACAGGGAATTTACAATTATAACCCAGCTTTGATATACCTGAACACGTTTTT
The DNA here is from genome assembly GCA_949710005.1 of Ricordea florida. Taxonomy (NCBI): domain Eukaryota; kingdom Metazoa; phylum Cnidaria; class Anthozoa; order Corallimorpharia; family Ricordeidae; genus Ricordea; species Ricordea florida. The sequence continues at coordinate 20,190,807 of OX453284.1, forward strand.
TTGTTATGTGAATTGGAAAGTATCATCAATAATAAGGCGACTGTACAGGGGTGTAGCCAGAATTTTTCCGCAGGAACGCACAATTTTCCAAATCTTCCCCACCCTCAGCCCAAGTCTCCACTCTTTTTCACGTGCCGGCCTTCAATAAATTTTCTTGTACCACTTCAGCGTTCTGAGTTTATGTTGTAAACGTATAGGCGTGTTTACTTGATATGAAATATTACCTAAGTCCTGAGAGTCTGCTTGTTGCTTTTTTGAATTTATTGAAGTGCTTCAGTTAGTGTAATTGAACAAGTTACACTAACAATACTTTCATTCTTAATGAGAGATTTTTTGCCCGCTGCGTACCACGCCTACATATAGGAGGGTCTAAATTGGGTTAACCGACTAGCGACAAAGGGCGAAAAATACTACCGACTACCGACAAAACGAGAAAAAAAATTACTGACTACCGACAGGAAAAAAATTAACCGACTACCGACATGGACCGCCATTATCAATATTTGTTTTCAGAAAGAAGAGATTAGAAGAGCATTTTCTATTTTTTGTAGCTTACGATGATGCAATCTTCCAAGTTACAAGTTTTACACGTCATATGGGGCTCAAAGTCTTAAAACTAGCTAAATTTTATAACAAACATTAATAATTAACATGCATTTTAATTATTAACTGAGATTTACCGACAACCGTCAAAGATCGAAAATTTTAACCGACTACCGACAAGTGGACCTCCCCATTCAGACCCTCATATAGACGTGGTTGTGCCCTAGTCATTTACGTTCGTGCTACTTAGAAATCTTCCCAAAATAATCAATGTGTTCATGTCCACATCTCTATGAACAATGAACTGAAATTTCCGAGGCTATGTAAAATATAACTGTATCTCTGGGGCGGATCGTTTCATATAAAAGATCGACATTTCTCGATGTCCATTCGCATTTATATTTATAACTCTCTCAATTATTGATCAGGCAACTTTGTGTTACATAAAAAAAACTGTAGAAACAAGCAACTAACCCTAGCAATAAGCACACCAAAGTATTCTTAGCACTGATGCATCAGATGAAGATCAAAAAAACGCTCAGTTTGTTGATGTGACCGACATGCTCTATTGATTATATTTAATTATTTTTTACCTTATTTTATTATTTTTTTTCACCAGGATTTTGTGGAAATTGTAAGCTTTTAGACATTAACATCTTAATTTTACAGGGTTCGACCGAACCCTATGGATCCGCTACAGCCATTTCTTAGAAATCTACAAACAACAACCAATGTGTACATGTCTATATTTACTATTCAATACCCAATGCCATTGTTCTCTCTCTGCACTAAATCACAGATTGCAGTCTTTAAAGATGCTAAAACTGTCTGAGGAAAACGGCGGCGGTCCTTTTTGTTAGCAGGGAAATTAAAAGGGGCAATATATACTAAACTTTCTAAAACAAACTGGCTGCAATATTTTTAGTATTGCAGCCTGCACACTGCAATATCTTTAATATTGCAGTTTATTATATGGCTGTGTCTCAGAAGGACTGGGAACTACCGAATTCACGAATTTGATTGGCTGAAATCGATATTGACCGCGGTGTAGATTTTCCCATCTAGACCGGCATCTGTAGACCGGTTTTATTTTGCGTTGAAAAAGTAGCAAACTAAAATACAAAAATGTTCCCCATTTTCTTTTATTTTCGTCTCAATCATTTATGGAAGTGCCAAAAAGCCTGATGACAAAAAAAAAAAGTAAAGAAGACGAGCAAATTTCGGCAGGTTTAAGTTAAGCTCATCGCCGTTCGCAAGCAAAATGTCAGTAACCCAGTTACATTAAACGAATTAAAGTTTCCTTCTTTGCCATATAATAAAAATCTTATTAACCGAGCTAAGTCTGTCTGTATGGGAGAATCTTGACCTCAGTCGTGTGTACAGACCTCACTGCGTTCGGTCTGTTCTCACGACCTCGGTCAAGATTCTCCCATACAGACCTCCAGCTCGGTTAATAAGAGCTAAGTGTAGGCTACAATATTAACAAGCAGTCTGATATTATCATGGACACCAAACAGCAATTTTCTATATTTTTGTGAATAACGCATTTCTTAAATCAAATTTCTGAAATTTCCCGGAGCTACATCTTCATCACGGTTACAATATTAAAATGATCTACAACTTATGCTCTCTTATTTTATCACAATATTGGTGTTCTTGGTAGAGATTACAATTTTATTTTCTTTATTTTTCGTTTTGGAGGTTTCTCCTGCCCCTTCATTTTCTACGTACTCCTGCTTTCTAACCTTACAAGTTGTATCTTCTTCCTTTAAACGCCCCTGGACTATTTCACCCTCCTTTCTTTTAGAAGAAGAAGAAGAAGTAAGTTTGTAACATTGAACCCCATCTGTAGACCTATGACCAGTTGTTTCCTGAATTAACTTCTCAGGAAGACCTTTGTCATATAATCGAGTAGCGCATGTTCCTCGCAATGAATGATTGGTGTAATACCCTTCAAAACTAGCGCTTTTCATGACTTGAGTAACAACGTTGCCCAACGTCTCTCGACCTGCTGCCATCTTGTAGTACCAAATTTGTCCTTTTAGCTGTGTTAAAGACCTTAAATAGAACGTACCCGCACTTCTCACACTGTACGTTGTTTAAGAATTGTTCAGCAAGCCAATCTTTGAAAAACATCACATACTCAAAAACAAACAACACAAAGCGCAAATCAACTATAGCTTCTATATCAAAAACTAACATTAGTGAGAAACGGACCGCATTTCAAACACTGCATATTGTTTTGCAGTAGTTCAGAGACTTTACAAAACACAATGACATCTTCAAACGCTACCACAAGGCGTTTCAGTCACCAATTCCCAGTTGAACTAATTATCAAGTGCTAATTATATTCTTTTGTGCGTTCAGGAACAAAGCAGAAGGGGCGCCTGCAATCAGTGATTTAGTGCAGAGAAAGAACAATGGCACTGGGTATTGAATAGTAAATATGTTTGATAGTTACTGAGGCCGGAAGCAATATGTGATGTATTCCAGTCAGCTGAGGGCGTAGACAGCAATATATCACTTATTGCTGTTGGCCGAAGTAACTGGTTCAATATGTAAGTGACAGCAATATATCACAGATTGCTGCCAGTCTCAGCATAGTTACTAACTATGGTCTCAGTAACTATCTAATACGTATCTTCAACTGAGAACAATAAATCTAAATCCCGAGGCTATATACAAGATAAGTGGCCACAGCTTTTTGGTTTTCCGTTACAGCACAGAGCTAATTTTAAGCTGTGAATTAAATTGGAACGAAGTTCGAATTTTGACAAACTTCAGTAATTACATATTCACGAATTAAACCAAAATTTTCAAGGACAAATTTCTCATCAGTATCTACACAAGTAACATCGGCCTAAGGTAGAGATCGGTTGTCAAGGTCTGAAAACATCCACCTACGGTAGGTCGTTTGTAAAGATAACATCTGCCTACGGTAGGTCGTTTGTAAAGATAACATCTGCCTACGGTAGGTCGTTTTTAAAGATAACATCCACCTACGGTAGGTCGTTTGTAAAGATAACATCTACCTACGGTAGGTCGTTTGTAAAGATAACATCCACCTACGGTAGGTCGTTTGTAAAGATAACATCTGCCTACGGTACGGGTACTAATATCATTTGGCTCATTTCCGGTGTAATAACTCACAGCTGAAGGAAAACAAATGAAAACATTGCCAGTAATAGACCTACTAAACAATAGTCCATAGAACAACAGTTAGAAATCTGTTTGCTTTTTAAAACACACCAGAGATTCAGAACCCTGATATTTTTTTCGAAAACCAAACTCTGTTACCTTCGTTGATTAAGCCGGATTTATGGTGCCCAGTTCGCTCGAGATTGGCCGGCTTCGTTTTTCTCCTGGTCACTTATTTGTGTTCAGAAAGGAAACAACTGTTAGAAGGTATCGAGAGGTAAGTAGTTCTGATTCACATACAAGACATCAATTTTTTGGAAGCTTAGATCACAGTAAAGATACAGTCCCTACGGATGCACATAACTATACTGGCTATACTTTGGCCCTACTCTGAGACCTTAAGTCGCCGTGAATTTGGGCGACTCTAGGCGATTTAAGGCGACTTAAGGTGGCTTAAACAAACTTGACAGAAACAACATAGCGACTTAAGGCGACTTAAGGTCCCAGCGTAGGCCTGTACTTTACACTTAGTCCTTCACTACTAGGTATCAGGATCTTTGCACTGAAATGGTTCCCCAAAGAAATAAACTTCGTGGAATTTCTTTTTATAAGGGGTCCTATATAGATATGTAATAGGCTTACAAACTTAAAACTCCTTACGCAGAAAAAAAAAACTGATGATATAAAAGCGTTCATAAGGGTTCGCTGCTCGACGCTGCGTCTAAACATGAAGACGGCGATCAGGTCTTTCATCACTCTCCATATCACACGCATCATGCCAATAGGACAATCACATGACTTTTGGAGGGCATATAGTTTATTTTGTGGCCCGAGTAGCATCATTTGCGCCCGAGCGCGAAGCGCAAGGGCGCAAATGATGCTACGAGGGACACAAATAAACTATATGACCGACAAAAGTCATGTGATTATCATTATTATCAATACACAAGGCCAAATCATACAAATTCATTTAATAAGAAAAAAATGTTTAACAGAGATGTAGCATGAAACTATGGTATGGAAAGTTAAGCGGGCCGTTAATGCATTAACGGCCCGCTAGGAGTCATTTGCGGCCCGCAAAGCGCGTGTTTTCAAGAGGGCGGTTTTCAATTTGGCCGCGTATCTTGATAATAATGAGAAATGCCTGGAAGTAATCAATGCCACCAATGTGATCAAATTATAACTGGGCTCTGGTAAAACAGATAAAGTATTGAAAGCGATTGGCGCTACATTTTTCTCGGTTGTTTGGAAAAAAAAATAGATCCAAATTATCAAGAAGAGAAAGATTGATATACTTGACATGCATGCCAAGAGGTATATATATATATATTTAATCAAAGATGTTATGAATTCCTCAAATTTGAATAATGAAAATTTAGTAGTATGTCATGATCACGAATTATTTTTTTAACTTTTTTGAAACTTCTAAGGGCTTAATGGGGACGTGCGGTCAGCTAGGGTATGTTTTTCGGGTTCGGTGGAATACGCGGAGTGCGGAGTGCGGAGTGCGGAGTGTAGAAAATGCGGAGTGTAGAAAGTGCGGAGTGTGGAAAATGAGGAGTGTAGATAATGCGGAGTGTATATTCTTTTAAAGAGTGTTTTTATAATATCGTGACACATGCGCATAAATTAAAGAAAAATATGCGTGTAGCATTATTGTGAATTAACGATCCGTCCATGCTCTTTAAGGCTGTGTTTTCACTAGACTACTTTTCTAGCTGAACATTCTTTCTAGGTGTTTGTTTACAGACCGACATTTACTAGTTAAACTTGACATCTGTTTTCACTGTGAAATTTAACCCGAAATTTTACTCAGAAGATTCAAATTACAAATGCGCGTAACTTTGGAGAACAAAAATGGTTTCTGTTAACAGATCCTTCGGTCGGAATGTTCTCGCTGCTTTCGCCGGTGCTTGTGGAAGATGCGGGTGAAGGTGCTGAAATGTGCTGCGGAGAGATGCGGCTGACATAAATTGTAGAGCATTTGTGCTCAAAAGCGGCTGAGGAACTGAGGGATCTAATGAGGCCGGAGGAATTGTAAATCGGAACGGGAAAGTACTACGAGTGAATTCGTCTGCCATTTCAAAAGCACTGTTTGCAAAGTGAACCACGAGGTGAGCGCGAGCGTCTGGAA
>OX453284.1:20199121-20209121 GCA_949710005.1 Ricordea florida
TCTTTAGAGCTACAAAAAAATATTGTTCGATTTAGCCACGAAAACGCAATGATGCGTCGATTTTTTAAAAGAACATCGACCGATTGTTAACATCGTTAACTCACAATAAATGCTACGCGCATTGAATTCCTATATTTACTAGCCTGCAGGGCAGGCGAGATTTTTTCGAGCGAGCGCTCACATCGTAAGAAGTTTGGCCGCCATCTTGAATTTTTCATGCAGTGGAAGACTGGGGAGAGAACGAAAGTCTTACCAAGGGGGTGAGTGATAGGCAAGACGAAGGATAGGGGAGGGGGTGGGGCGAAGAAAATCTCGCCTGCCCGAGGTCATTGTTCTTTTAGGAAACTCCGTTCGCCCACGAACGGAGTTTCTGATTGGTGCGGCTTGACCCTGCCTGTCAATTATCTGTCAGTCAATTTCGTTTCGTTCGTGCGGGTAAGAAACATGGCAGACTCTGTCGAAAGTGATGTTGTTAGCTTCGATTCCGCTCTCGTTGAATCTCTCAAGCATTTATGTAAACTTGGAATGTCACGCGAACTACGAACGGAGCAAAAAGACGCAATTTCCACACTGGTAGCCGGAAAAGATCTGTTGGCAGTGCTACCCACTGGCTTTGGGAAAAGCTTAATATTTCAGATGTTGGTACTCGTCAAACAAATAATGACGGGGAAACCTTCGAGCGCGGTTGTCGTGTGTCCGCTTCACTAGTGTTTTAGTTTGAGAATCTCTAGGAATTCTCACAGTCACGTTTCCGGACTCATTAACATACAAGATTTTAACGCCATCGCTAGGAAGATTTTCCACATTTAGTTTACAAATTAAAGCATGTCGTTTTCCCGTTCCAAAGAAGCGGATGAGGTGTTCTCTATGTTTTCGCCTGCAAAGGCGAGAGACTTTCTTGACTTCGCAGGAGAAACTTCCCTGAACGGAGTCTTCCCTACCGGGGAAGTAATACGTACTGATTTGGATTTCTTCCATGGCGGACTAGCCTTCTCCGGCGTGTCTAGAGTTCTTTTGCTTGTTTTAACCGGGGTAGATGTCGTTGCAATTGCTGCCCTCTTGATAAACTGATACAACTGGCCCAAGTTTCGAATCTTGCGGCCACATGGGTTGCAGACACGATCGGAATATTTTAAAGGTTCTTGTGTCAACGGTAATCCAACTTGACGGCAAATTTCGCTCAAATCAACACCAAAGCACTCTTTCCGTTTCGAGGGTTTGAAAAGGTTCTCGGATGAAGAGTGGCTTTGCTTACGGCGATTGCCGAACTGTACTTTGAAAGAAACTTCACAAAGCCTACAATTTTCATTCGCGCTCTCCTCCGACATTACGGAAAATGTTACTGTATGACAGATCGACTCCACGTGTTTGTTTCTCTTTTTGTCGGAAGAAGAGACTTCCGGTGTCGAGAAAACCTCATTTTGATTGGTTACCCGCTCATTCCCGGAAATGCAGTGAAGCACAACTAATCAGGAGGCGTTTCGCATTTTAACGGCTTTTCGGGCAGGCGTCTTCTCATTTTCCCCCTCCCCCTTCCCCCACCGTCTAACATGGCGGTCTAACATGGCGGTCGCAAGGTTGTAACGCTAACTCGCCCTAATAAGACGCCTGCACTGCAGGCTATATATTTACCTGTTCTTTTTTGTTCTATTTGTTAATTTCCATATTACACACGCCTCGTTTTCCACACGCATGGATGTTACTAAAACGGGAATGGGGAATGGGAAATTGAAAATGGGAAATTTTTTAGATTAATTGTTGATAATGCGGACAAATTTTTTTCACAGCGAAAACTAAACTTTTTTTTTCATTTTCCACACTCCTTATTTTCTACACTCCGCATTTTCTACACTCCTCATTTTCTACACTCCGTACTCCGCACTCCGCACTCCACGTATTCCACCCAACCTGTTTTTCAGGATTTTTGTCTTAATCAGGGTATCGATTTATCAATTTTTGTTTTAAACAGGATATCTTTTCTTGGACGATAAACAGCAAAATTTTTGCAAGATCTAATGTTAATTAATATTGACTTCCGTTGACTTTGGCATTGTCTTAAACAGGGTTTCAAAAAAAAATCGGAATTCTGTCTTAAACAGGGTAGGAAAATCAGCGATATTTGTCTTAAACAGGGTCAGGGTATGAGGGGGCGCGCCGCACCTCCCCACCCAGGGATATATCGAGTACCCCCCCGGGGGCGATGTTTTTTTTGTCGCCACCCGATATCGCATTGTGCCTTCGGCATTCAGTGCGTCAATTTGAAAACTCGATCCTGTCAGTAACGGCCTCTGGCTGGACAGCACGCCATCAGTTTCAAAATGCTTTAAGGTAAGAAAAGTCGGAAATGGAAGGGAGTTAATTTAATCGTACATGTGTTTTCTACCAATAGATGGGTTTCTGACGATTTTGCGGAATTAATACCAGTGCAAACACGAGTTTTGCCATAAAGCTTTATTCATGACTCTGTCAATTATGCATCAACCCGAGTTCAGATTAGAGAATATGCGTGTCTGACACCGCTTTCCCTCCAAATAATTCCGTTCCTTTCCTCTTTTTAGTCTGCAGTAAACTACAAATGAGTTAGAAATCTTTTAGTTAAAGAAGTGACAAAGTCCACCTTCAGTTTACTCTTGAATATAGACTTCACTTGAATATAAATTTGGCATCTGAAAGCTCTGTTGTTTTCTGTTACTCTTGCATGACCTGTAAAACGGCAAAGATCGGTCACGTCGTAAATTTATTTTTCGTATACATGTGTGTTAGCTAATGTAACGAATGCAAATCTACGGCTCTAAGGCCCGCCGCATACACGAGTAAAGAGCTGAGCAAAATGCCTCACGAGGAAGTTAGCTCAGCCGTTTCCTCTCGTGTGCGGCGTGCTTAAGACAGCCTCTTTAAAGCTATCCGCTTAGACCCGTTTACTTACTTGTGATTATCTCGCAACTCGAGGTATATTTATCTCCGCGATATGGGAAGTGTTTTAGATATGCTCAGTCAGGTGCACTATTAAACGCTATAACTCCTTGATTAACACAGCCTGACGGTTTACTAGAAATACGACTCCCGCAAAAACCTCGCGAAGCTAGTTTTTGAAGAAGTCACAATGCTTTTATATTTTATTTTATATCAGCGTAATCCCCATTATTTTATTTGTTATGCTATGTTTGGTACAAAATTAGTGACACCTGGTGAAAATTACATGACCAGTATACCGGTCAACACAGTGCTTAAAAATTGACCTTCATTTAGTTCTTTCCCTGCCACTGAGATTGCACCAGAGGGAATAGAAGTAAAATTATTTATTATCTTCACAGGGAATACAGAGTCGATGAATTACCACAATAATATTCACTTAACACAAATTGAAAATGATTGTAAATCTTTTGCAGGTGAAATCTTGAAGAGTTGATATGAATGCTTGTGTTTACCATGGTGTAAAAACCTGTTTTTTTTTAGTTCTATTTTCTTAGTCTCTACTGCTTTGTCTCCTTTGTTGTACATCCCTTTTAAACACAATATGTTCTTACACTGAGGATGAGTTGAATGCTCCAATTATTTTTTGTTTATGTTTTTTGGTTATAATTGGATGAGGTTCATTGCAAGAAGAATCTTCTGATTAGATATTTTATTGTCTACTGCAGTCATTATTTCATTCCTAGGTAACCACAATTGACAGCATTATGAATAGTGCATGTTTCAATTTGTGCACTCTCTTCAATTGCAATGGTACTCTCAGTGGTAGATAAGAAAATTCCTCTTCCCTCAAAAGAGATGCCATATCAACAGAAGTGTGAGATACAATGTCATTACATAAAAAATGGGGATAAAACAATTGGATTCTACAACAACTTTGAATAAGGGTTTGGTAATAGTGAGTGCCGACTGTATAGTATGTGGTTGTTCTATTTTTAGGTCATATCATAAAAACAATACATGAAATAAAGAGTTATTGAAATCTTAATATGTTGAAAAAGATTGCTGCACTACGTACTCCTGTAAAAAAATAATGTGAAATCGACATCAATCAGTTAAAAGTATATACCACATGAAAGTTTAATTGTGCTGTTACAGAAACAGGCAAAATATCCATACCCAACAAGAGAAGGTTATATTATTTTGAATATATGCAAATTTCTATTATAAAAACTGCAGAAGAAAGATTTAATATAAGGATGGCATTTCATCGAAAAAGTCATGGCAGCCAGAGGTATTGAACTGTAACCAATGACATATAGTAATGAGAAGCACTATCATTATATTATTATCATTATTATTATCATTACTATTATTATTACTGGTATTGATATTATTATTATTACTATTGTTATATTTTTTACATTTAACATAATATATTTTTATGGGGTGGGATGCATGCCCTAACCTTTGTAAAGGTATTGTTACTCTATTACTGCAAGCAACACAAAAATCTTCTTAATAGGCTTTCCATCAGAGGTGGTAGTAATCAAAACAGCTCCAAACAATATCATTTCTTCTTAAAGGCTTGAAATCTAGTGCGGTCATTTGTCTATAAAGTTTGTGTGGAAAATCATTATTGAAAGGATAGGGCATTTAGAAAACTTGAAACACTTGTTACTACATACAGCACACTTGCAATGAATATATGAGAAAGATCATAAACATTTTGGCATTACAAAATTTGTTTTCTTCTTTATATAGTTTTTCCGATGTAAAATGTTAACTGTATGTTGTGGTTGTTATTAAATATTGATATTTGACATCATAAAAATGAAGTAAACAACAGAAAGTAACAAGGTTAATATGTTAATTAAGGCTTGAATTAACATTTTATTTGTGGGAAATGGCCAGGTTTCTAGATTGCAATATTATCAGGGGGGGGGGGGTCATTGAACTCTAAGGTAAAACTGACCCATTGTGAAAAGGCTATGAAACTTGTTGTCTATACGTAATATTATTGAAACCTTTCAATCAGAGAATACATACATATATATAGCAAAGAGAAATACTACTCAGAAGTAAGTTATAACATTTGCTTTATTTTCAAATGATCGCATTGATCACTGATGATATTGCAGAACCAGTACTTTATAGTGACACTGGGTAAATATTCTGTTGAAAATGCTAAACATAGCTGCTAGATCAAGAAAATTTACAATATTTTCACTGTTGCAATGATATCAGATCACATCGTTGTAAATGATTGTTATAACAACTGCAACTCTCTGTGTTGGGAATTTCTTCAAAATGGAAACGCTATCGCTTTATTATGAAAAATACCTACTTACATTCTCTTGTAATCTGTTGGTCGTCTTCCTATTCCGTTTTTAGACTAATATAATTATTTTCCAGAGACATCTCCAATCGTTGTAGTTGTTTCTACTCGGTTTCCCTTCTAAGCCGTTTTGCTAAATTTAGTACGCTAATATATTTCGTTATGTAATCGTTCACTCCTGTTCTGTATTTCTATCAATAACACATTCAAATTCAAAACTAACTTGGTTGAATTCCTGGTCCTTTTCCCTGCTGTTTCGTTTGCCTTTTTCTAGAGCGAGCAGTTTTTGTCTTTGCTGCGATGACGGATGTCTGTTGTTATTCGCCCTGCTGTCGTACTCTTTCCCTGCTTTGAGTCGTGCTTTCCTTGTGTTGATTTTCACGGTGTTCGAACTTACTCGGCGACGATCTCGGGCTACTCTTTCTTGAATATCTCGGAGATCATCTTGCTGGGATACACTTCCAGGACGAGTGAAATCCGTTTCCACAAAATTTACATTTCTTTCAAAAAGGCATCACCGCATTCGAAATGGCGGAAATTCAGGAGTTCTCAAATACGCTACTATTGCCAGGTAACCTGGCCTGCGAACGGACACCTTTAAAATATAGATATATATATATATATAAATATATATTATAGAAATAAAAAACGCGCCCGAGTGCATTGTTGAGTTATATAAGCACGCGGGAATTTTTGAGAACACGAGAGAAGTGCATAGAGAAGCACGAGGCGCAGCCGAGTGCTTGTCGCACTTCTCGAGTGTTCTTAAAAATTCCCAAGTGCTTATATAACTCAACAATGCACGAAGGGCGCGTTTTTTTATTTCTTTTACTAGAAATACGACTCCCGCAAAAACCTCGCGAAGCTAGTTTTTGAAGAAGTCACAATGCTTTTATATTTTATTTTTTATTTGATATTTTTCATGTTAGGGTAATCCCCATTATTTTATTTGTTACGCTGTGTTTGGTACACAATTAGTGACACCTGGTGCAAATTACATGATCAGTATACTGCACAACAGAGTGCTTAAAAATTGACCTTTATTTAGCTCTTTCACTGCCACTGAGAGTGCACCAGAGGGAATAGAAGTAAAATTATTATTGATTCTCTTGACAGGGAATACAGAGTCGATGAGGTATCACAATAATATTCACTTAACACAAATTGAAAATGATTGTAAATCTTTTGCAGGTGAAATTTTGAAGAGTTGATATGAATGCTTGTGTTTACCACGGTGTAAGAACCTGTGTTTTTTTTTTTTTAGTTTTATTTTCTTAGTCTGAGTCTACTGCTTTGTCTTCTTTGTTGTACATCACTTTTAAACACAATATGTTCTTACACCGAGGATGAGTTGAATGCTCCAATTATTTTTTATTTATGTTTTTTGTTATTATATCAACAGAAGTGTGAGATACAATGTCATTACATAAAATAAAAATTGTGGGTAAAACAATTGGATTCTACAAAAACTTTAAATAAAGGTTTGGTAATAGTGAGTGCCGACTGTATAGTATGTGGTCGTGCTATTTTTAGGTCATCTCATAAAAACAATACATGTAAGAAAGAGTTATTGAAATCTTAATATGTTGATAAAGATTGCTGCACTACATAGTCCTGTAAAAAATAATGTTAAATCAACATCAATCAGTCAAAAGTGTATACCACATGAAAGTTTAATTGTGCTGTTACAGAAACAGGCAAAATATCCATAACCAACCAGAGAATAGTATATTATTTTGAATACATGAAAATTTCTATAATAAAAACTGCAGAAGAAAGATTTAATATACGCATGGTATTTCATCAAAAAAGTCATGGCAGGCAAAGGTATTGAACTTGTAACCAATGACATATAGTAACGAGAAGCACTATCATTATATTATTATCATTATTATTATCATTACTATTATTATTACTGGTATTGATATTATTATTATTGTTATAGTTTTTACGTTAACATAATATATTTTTATGGGGTGGGATGCATGTCCTAATCTTAGTAAAGGTATTGTTACTCTACTACTACAAGCAATACAAAAATCTTCGTAATAGGCTTTCCATAAGAGGTGGTAGTAATCAAAACAGCACCAAACAATACCATTTCTTCTTTAAGGCTTAGAATCTAGTGCAGTCATTTGTCTATAAATTTTGTGTGGAAAATCATTGAAAGCATAGGGCATTTAGGAAACTTGAAACACTTAATTGTTACTACATACAGCACACTTGCAATGAATATATGAGAAAGATCATAAACATTTTGGCATTACAAAATTTATTTTCTTCTTTATAAAGTTTTTCCAGTGTAAAAGGTTAACTGTATGTTGTGGTTGTTATGAAATATTGATATTTGACATGATGATCATAAAAATAAAGTAAACAGCAGAAAGTAACAAAGTTAATATGTTATGTCTAACTTTTCAAATTAAGGCTTGAATGAACATTTCATTTGTGAAAAAAGGGCAGAGGTTCTAGATAGCAATATTATCAGGGGAGGGGGGGGGTCATTGCACTCTAAGGTAAAACTGACCCATTGTGAAAAGGCTATGAAACTTGTTGTCTCTACGCAATATTATTGAAACCTTTCAATCAGAGAATACATACATATATATATAGCAAAGAGAAATACTACTCAGAATTCAGTAATCACATTTGCTTTATTTTGAAATGATCGCATTGATCACTGATAATATTGCAGAACCAGTACTTTATAGTGACACAGGGTATATATTCTGTTGAAAATGTTTAACAGAACTGCTAGATCAAGAAAATTTACAATATTTTCACTGTTGCAATGATATCAGATCACATCGTTATAAATGATTGCTATAACAACTGCAACTCTCTGTGTTGGGAATTACTTCAAACTGGAAACGCTATCGTTTTATTATGAAAAATACCTATTTACATTCTCTTGTAATCTGTTGGTCGTCTTCCGATTCCGTTTTTAGACTAATAGAATTATTTTCCAGAGATATCTCCAATCGTTGAAGTCGTTCTTACTCGGTGTCCCTTCTAAGTCGTTTTGCTAAATGTACTACGCCAATATATTTCGTTATGTAATCGTTCACTCATGTCCTGTATTTCCATCAATAACACATTCAAATTCAAAACTAACTTGATTGAATTCCTAGTCGTTTTCCCTTCTGTTTCGTTTGCCTTTTTCTGGAGCGAGCAGTTGTTGTCTTGGCTGTTGTTATTCTCCCTGCTGTCGTTTCTCTATCCCGGCTTTGAGTCGTGCTTTCCCCGTGTTGATTTTCACGGTATTCGAACTTACTCGGCGACGATCTCGTGCTAATATTTCTTGAATATCTCGGAGATCATCTTGCTGGGATGTACTTCCAGGACGAGTGAAATCGATTTCCACAAAATTTACATTACTTTCAAAAAGGCATCACCGAATAATGGCGGAAATTCAGCAGTTCTCAAGTGCGTTACTATTGCCAGGTAACCTGGCCTGCGAACGGACACCTTTAAAATATAGATATATATATATATATATACATTTATTATATCTGCAACCCTTGTATATGAGCAAACGCGCGCTCTGATTGGTTCCCTACTCATAGTATATCAGCTCATATACCATTGGCACGGAAAACGGCCATCATGGATGGATGATTTCTTGAATTAGACAGGGAGAAATTCAAGTCAAGCTTAAAAATCATACACCGAAGAAATACTACCGAAGCAAATAATTATGGGATGAAATTATTCGACGGTAAGTGAGCAAATTATATTGCGAAATTGTTTATTACGAACGAAAGTGAAACTCTTACAAACAGCCGCCATTTTGAAAGATCTGTGAAGCCCGTAAACTGAGTTTTATTTTATTTCTGCCTACTTTTTCCACTTTAAAATTCTTAAACTAATTTGCTAACTCGAAAAAAAATTGACAAGTACATTAAAGAGATGTTTAAAAACGAGCCGGACTCGTGTTTCAAACTTTTTTACACATCGGCTCTACAATATGTCGGCTCGACAACTGACATGGTTCTGTTCAAAAACAATAACAAAGTCAATTCTTGTCGTACAAACTAATTCCAGTGTCTCATAAGCGAGGGTTTAGAGATATAATAAAACAATTATTCCACTCAATCTCGTCGTATATGAGCTATAGCCAACTCGGCGCTACGCGCCTCGTTGGCTATTAGCTCATATACGACTCGATTTCGTGGAATAATTGCTAAATATAAAAACTCTCGGCTCGATTTACTCGGGCTTGCGAGCCACGTGGTCTGAACCGGAACCGACACGATTAGTAACCTCGCTACGCTCGGCCTTCGGCCTCGCTTCGCGAGGAATAAAATGTAAACCACCACATTAACATAAAGACATATTAAACAAGAAAAGGATTGCGAATTTTAATTAATCACAAAAAGTATTCTCCTTACATATACATGCTTTCTTTTTATTGGCTTAAATGCTGAATGAAAAGTAAAACCGTCCCTTTGTGGCAAGAAACAAACGTTTTCTTATTTCGTGACGTAGCTTGCGTGCATATGTTGAGTTATAATGCACGCGCGTGACGTAAGCAGAGTGCTTTATGGAGCTATAATGAACTCGAACTGACCAATCACAGCGCGCGCAATTACTCGAACATTTTATAAATATATATATATATATATATATATATATATATATATATATATATATATATATATTTATATTATATTTATTATATTTATATTTATATATATATATATATATATATATACATATATAAAAACTCTCGGCTCGATTTACTCGGGC
>OX453284.1:20214121-20324121 GCA_949710005.1 Ricordea florida
CTGGATGCGCACATTCCAACATCACTAGACCCCTTCTGGAGTGTGGTGTTCCGTAACGTAGTTCGTCCAGTGGATGAGTTTTTCGCGAACCCAAAGAACGTAATCCTGGAGAACCTAATATGGCGGTATCCCCGTATTCACTGTCCTTTCCTTGACCAAACGCTGAAATCTTTAGAATACATCCAGCCATTCAGATCTTTTGTCTTGGGTCGATTTGGTATCTCAGCTGAACCTCGCCATCGAAACTGCACGTTAAAGAGATTTCGCGTTTTGGTCAACTTTAGAAGAGACTACCAAAGCCATCCACGCAATTTGGATGGTACAGTTGATAGAAAGATTGCTAACGAGTTGGATGTAGTGAACGAAATAAAAGACGGCTATCCTAGCTTTAACATAACCGCCGTTCAGTTGGATGCGCTACCATTACGAACACAGCTAGAACTGATTGCTTCTTCTGACATCTTCTTTGGAATGCACGGAGCTGCGCACGGTTTCACCGTGTTTATGCCACCAGGCGGCGTTGTTATTGAACTCTTCAATTTCAACGCGAACAATTGGCACATGGGACATATCGCGATACTTTCAGGTCATAAGCACATTCCGTGGGTTAATAGAAACAGTCAAGCGTACAACAAAAAGACTAGATCGACAACAATCCCGTCAGGGGCTCCCTCAGCACTTGTGAAGCAAGCAACTCAGATCCTCTGCCCGTGAAACCTCAATTGCGTTTTAAAGTATACCGGAAGTGTTTTTTTTTTTCTTAAAGCACGACTAACAATGATTTTATTTACCATTGAATCGCTTATTTAGAAACGAACGAGTCTACGAATAATAAATATCATTAGTAAAAAATCTACTTGTAGA
Source organism: Ricordea florida (assembly GCA_949710005.1). Taxonomy (NCBI): domain Eukaryota; kingdom Metazoa; phylum Cnidaria; class Anthozoa; order Corallimorpharia; family Ricordeidae; genus Ricordea; species Ricordea florida. The sequence continues at coordinate 20,214,986 of OX453284.1, forward strand.
CTAATGCAAATGTCGCAATCTGATTGGCTGAGCTACTGCAGACTACTATCAGCCATTATAGTTCACCACTTAATTTTCTCCGATGCTTACTGGTTTAAATTTATCACGTGATGCGATAGTGTTCGTCCGCGAAGACACACTATCAGCGCACAGTGCCCTTCCGAGGAAAATACCCGGATGGATAGTACCCGTCCATGAAAATGTGAATTTTCTGACAGTTATACCGTATTTTTTAGGCAATGTACCTTGCGAATTATTGAAGTTTCAGGCTGTGCGTATGGATAAATATTTGATTGATCTGCATTTAGTGGGTTTTGACTGGTTTTCAACTGGCGGGCGGAAGAAAATTTAGTGGTGAACAATAAAGATAATAATATCGCTCTGATAGTTGCTCCTTGGAAATTTGATGTTCTTAAAACTAGCATATTTGCCCTCGAATCTTCGCTTCTAGGGCAAATATTTGTCTTTAAGAACATGAAATTTCCGCGGGGCAACTACCAGCGGACAGTTCCTCGACAGAAACACTCTAAGAAGAAATCATAGAAATCTCGAGCTCATAATCTAATTGTTAAATAGCAAATGGGAACACATAGAGCCGTATAGGCGCATGTGACTAATGCTTTGAAGGTGAAATATACGACTAGTAGAATTGTCTTACGCACCTATCATCGGCCATCCCCTGGGGGGGACCCCGGGTAAGGGGGGGACTTTGTACAGGATCCTTTTGAAGTTAAGATGAAGTGAAGATAAGTTCGTAAAGAATGTTAAGGGGGTTTTCAATTGGTAGGGGTTATAGTTGAGGAATGAGAAGATGAGACATGCACACAGATTTTTGAGCGATCCAATGCAGAGTGTTTTGCAACATGTATACAGCAGTTAATTTCAATATAGGTTGTCGGTATAAAGAATGAGAGTCAAAGTACATGCAACAATCCCGAAAAGGTGTTGCGGGTTGCTGTAACTTTGTCAGTTCAGAGATCCTGTATCCTAGAAACTCCTTTATGCATATGGCATGCCTTCATCAAGATGCAATAGCTTATTAATATAATCCTTTGATTTCAACTCGCAAGTAGTACTAGTATATGTTTTTCCTTTTGTTTTACACATTCTGAGAGAAATGCAAGCACTATGGTGAGTTTGCTTGGTTTGCAATTTTTTAAGTTTATAAAATATATTTGGAAGTGTCACTGCAGCTCTTCTCTCCTGACATCTTAACTCCCACTTGGCTACTGTACTGTATGATACAGGGACCTTTCTTTCATCGTTTTCTGATCTTCATTTGCCACAAAATATTGTGGGGAATGTTAGATATTCAGAATCTTTATCCATGAATATTCCTAAGGGTTTGTTTCCCTCTCCTGGTGCAAAACTAATAATTAATTTTGGTCTCCATTTCCTGTTACATCTGCTTCCTGCAGTATTGTAGCTGTAAATCCAGAAGGGCATTCCTCAACTTCACACCAACCATCACTATCATCTTTTTCTCTGCCTGCATTATTAACATTGGCAGTAGAAATTTCGTTTTGGAAATTATCTCTTGTATTGTCTGTTGCAGATTGTGAGCTAATGTTATCTACCCATGTATCTTGAAATTGCATACCCTCACTTTTGAATAAATCACTTGTTTCGACAAGATATTTGGCTGCATCTAACACTTTCTTAGTTCTAACATTCTGAAACTTATACTGATGCTTGTAGGCGAGACGTGTTTTGAGTTTTATTGGAATGGTTTGTGATTCGTTGACAGGCCTTGGCAAACACTGAACAGTTGAATTTACATCACTTGGTACATTGACAATACTTCCATGAATAGACAACTGACCACCCCTTGGTTGAATGGCATGAAATGTGCATGAATGGGATACGACGTGATATTAAGCGTTCTTCTAATGGCGTCAAATTTAATGTGTCAGGCTTCTTAGGAAAGCTCATTTTATTGGCTTTAGCACAGTTCGGCAACTTCTTTAAATTTGAGTGACAAGTTATGTAAATACATTCAGCCATCAACACTTTTTTCTCCAGTGATACAAGAATGTAAAATATGTTGTGAACAAACCCTGTGGTTTTTAGCATTACACTTCACTACAGATGACTCATACCACAACTGGTCGTAACAGGTACATACGGGATATTTGGTCCAAATTTAATGTTGTTGTGAAAAACATTTATCATTGAAACTGCATTGTCTTCATTTTTCTTTGCTTGACGTAATGCGTTTCAGTGCATTCTGTAGTTGCTTCCAACTTGCTAACTTTCCTTCTACTTTTCACTTTAAGCATTTCTGTTGGTTTCCCTTGTGTGTTCTGGGTTGTGCATAAACTTAAGCTTCCATGAGTTTGGAACACTCGTATTCAGATATGATTTGGCAGCAGGTCGAAATATTTTTGTCTTCCTAAATAGTTTGATTATTCCTCGCGAAGCGAGGCCGAAGGCCGAGCGTAGCGAGGTTACTAATCGTGTCGGTTCCGGTCAGACCACGTGGCTCGCAAGCCCGAGTAAATCGAGCCGAGAGTTTTTATATATGTATATATATATATATCTATATTTTAAAGGTGTCCGTTCGCAGGCCAGGTTACCTGGCAATAGTAACGCACTTGAGAACTGCTGAGTTTCCGCCATTATTCGGTGATGCCTTTTTGAAAGTAATGTAAATTTTGTGGAAATCGATTTCACTCGTCCTGGAAGTACATCCCAGCAAGGTGATCTCCGAGATATTCAAGAAATATTAGCACGAGATCGTCGCCGAGTAAGTTCGAATACCGTGAAAATCAACACGGGGAAAGCACGACTCAAAGCCGGGATAGAGAAACGACAGCAGGGAGAATAACAACAGCCAAGACAACAACTGCTCGCTCCAGAAAAAGGCAAACGAAACAGCAGGGAAAAGGACTAGGAATTCAATCAAGTTAGTTTTGAATTTGAATGTGTTATTGATAGAAATACAGGACATGAGTGAACGATTACATAACGAAATATATTGACGTAGTACATTTAGCAAAACGACTTAGAAGGGACACCGAGTAAGAACGACTTCAACAATTGGAGATTTCTCTGGAAAATATTCTATTAGTCTAAAAACGGAATCGGAAGACGACCAACAGATTACAAGAGAATGTAAATAGGTATTTTTCATAATAAAACGATAGCGTTTCCAGTTTGAAGTAATTCCCAACACAGAGAGTTGCAGTTGTTATAGCAATCATTTATAACGATGTGATCTGATATCATTGCAACAGTGAAAATATTGTAAATTTTCTTGATCTAGCAGTTCTGTTAAACATTTTCAACAGAATATATACCCTGTGTCACTATAAAGTACTGGTTCTGCAATATTATCAGTGATCAATGCGATCATTTCAAAATAAAGCAAATGTGATTACTGAATTCTGAGTAGTATTTCTCTTTGCTATATATATATATGTATGTATTCTCTGATTGAAAGGTTTCAACAATATTGCGTAGAGACAACAAGTTTCATAGCCTTTTCACAATGGGTCAGTTTTACCTTAGAGTGCAATGACCCCCCCTCCTCTGATAATATCGCTATCTAGAACCTCTGCCCTTTTTTCACAAATGAAATGTTAATTCAAGCCTTAATTTGAAAAATTAGACATAACATATTAACTTTGTTACTTTCTGCTGTTTACTTTATTTTTATGATGTCAAATATCAATATTTCATAACAACCACAACATGCAATTAACTTTTTACATTGGAAAAACTTTATAAAGAAGAAAATAAATTTTGTAATGCCAAAATGTTTATGATCTTTCTCATATATTCATTGCAAGTGTGCTGTATGTAGTAACAAGTGTTTCAAGTTTCCTAAATGCCCTATGCTTTCAATAATGATTTTCCACACAAACTTTATAGACAAATGACTGCACTAGATTCTAAGCCTTTAAGAAGAAATGGTATTGTTTGGAGCTGTTTTGATTACTACCACCTCTGATGGAAAGCCTCTGAAGACGATTTTTGTATTGCTTGCAGTAGTAGAGTAAGAATACCTTTACCAAGATTAGGACATGCATCCCACCCCATAAAAATATATTATGTTTAACATGAAAAATTTAACAATAATAATAATAATATCAATACCAGTAATAATAATAGTAATGATAATAATAATAATAATATAATGATAGTTCTTTTCGTTACTATATGTCATTGGTTACAGTTGAATACCTGGAGCTGCCATGACTTTTTCAATGAAATGCCATCCTTATATTAAATCTTTCTTCTGTAGTTTTTATAATAGAAATTTTCATATATTCAAAATAATATAATCATCTCTTGTTGGGTATGGATATTTTGCCTGTTTCTGTAACAGCACAATTAAACTTTCATGTGGTATATACTTTTGACTGATTGATGTTGATTTCACATTATTTTTTACAGGAGTACGTAGTGCAGCAATCTTTTTGAACATATTAAGATTTTAATAACTCTTTCTTACATGTATTGTTTTTATGATATGACCTAAAAATAGCACAACCACATACTATACAGTTGGCAAGCTATTACCAAACCTTTATTCAAAGTTTTTGTAGAATCCAATTGTTTTACCCCCAATTTTTTTTATGTAATGACATTGTATCTCACACTTCTGCTGATATGGCATCTCTTTTGAGGGAAGAGGAATTTTTCTATCTACCACTGGGGGTACCATTGCAACTGAAAAGAGTACACAAATTAAAACATGCACTATTCATAATGCTCTCAATTGTGGTTACCCGGGAATGAAATAATGACTGCAGTAGACAATAAAATATCTAATCAGAAGATTCTTCTTACAATGAATCTCATGCAGTTATAACCAAGAAACATAAACAAAAAATAATTGGAGCATTCAACTCATCCTCAGTGTAAGAACATATTGTGTTTAAAAGTGATGTACAACAAAGAAGACAAAGCAGTAGAGACTAAGAAAATAAAACTAAAGAAAAAAACAGGTTTTTACACTGTGGTAAACACAAGCATTCATATCAACTCTTCAAAATTTCACCTGCAAGAGATTTACAATCATTTTCAATTTGTGTTAAGTGAATATTATTGTGGTACTTCATAGACTCTATTCCCTGTCAAGATAATAAATAATTTCACTTTCATTCCCTCTGGTGCAATCTCAGTGGCAGTGAAAGAGCTAAATGAAGGTCAATTTTAAAGCACTGTGTTGAGCTGTATACTCATCATGTAATTTGCACCAGGTGTCACTAATTGTGTACAAAACACAGCATAAGAAATAAAATAATGGGGATTACGCTGATATAAAAAAAAAATGTAAAATATAAATAAAGAATAAAATATAAAAGCATTGTGACTTCTTCAAAAACTAGCTTCGCGAGGTTTTTGCGGGAGTCGTATTTCTAGTTTTTATGTAGGGAATTCTGAAAGGTTCACTTTCACGTCTTCCTCTGGAATACAAGGTAGAAACATGGGAATGTTTTCCGCACAGGTCCCTACTTTATCATGCATGCTTTAGTTGAATTGTCCTCGAAAGTGCGCGTGCAAACATTTCTTGTACGGCTACAGCATACATAATGAAGTAGGGACCTGTGCGAGTAGGGGGAAAACGACAGTTCTGGCGCAGCACTTCAAGACCAAAAACGCAAAAAATCCTGCACGCGTGCAGGATTCCAAAATGCGATAAAAATCGTCTTAAAGTAATGACCTTGCACATCCAAACACTCATCATGCCCAATCAACGTCAAACCGTCAAAGAGCTCCGCGCCATTGCCAAGGATCGCAAGATAGCTGAATATTATAAGATGCGCCGGGGAGAGCTACTGGAGGCGCTGGGGATGGAAGAGGTACCTAGTGGTGGTGGTGGTGGTGGAACAACGCATATTCTCGATGAGCCTGTCCCAGAAATAAATATCCCGATTCTTAGACCCACAAGATATGTACCTCCCAGTCGGTATAGAACACTTCGTTCGGCGTATAACAAAGATGTACAAAAGTGTTACGACATTAAGTATTCGCATCGCCCCAGGCCACCCTGTGTATGTATTAATTATCATAATTATAATAAATGTGTGTTAACCATCATGGCGTGCATCTAACATGGTGTCAACCAGTGGGATCACCGATTCATCGCAGAGTTCAAGCCTCCGCGAGTTTCGTGAAAAGAAAACCGGCCAAACAGAAAGCCCAAAGATCCAGTGAAACAAAGAAGACGTGACAAGCCTGGATGGTTTATTAAACCAGAGATTCAAGACGATTGCGATGGCTTCAAACAGTTTTCCACCTCCAGCGCCGATGGAAATGACCGGCGACCTTGCCAGCAACTGGTCGTTCTTTCGTTCCCAGTTTGAAAATTATGAAATTGCCACCGGTCTGAATGAAAAAGGCAACGCCGTACGAGTTGCGACGTTACTTTCCGTTATGGGGAAAGAGTGCTTCCGAGTTTTCAAGCATCTCGAAATGGCAGATGACGACAGGAAGAAAATCGAGCCTACACTCACAGCCTTGCAGGCACATTTCGAGCCGACTCGAAATGTCATTTACGAGCGCTTCAAGTTTAACACTTGCGAACAGAGTCAAGGTGAGACCGTCGCTCAGTATATCACGAAGCTAAGGCAGCTGGCGTCGACATGCGAGTTTGGCAGTCTCGAGAACGACTTGATTCGGGATCGGTTGGTGTTGGGCACCATAGACGCGAGCGTACGGGCTAGAATGCTACGGGAACCCAAGCTGGATCTGCAGAAGGCAATCGACATGTGTAGGAACAGCGAAATTACGAGTCTACAGTTGAGGAACATGAACAATGAAAAGGAGCCAACGGTAAATTATGTGAAGAACAGCAAAAGAGAAAAGAAATCAAAAGCACCGCCTGTAAAGCATGCTGGATCCCAAGGCGAGAAAAAAGAAGCACCGCCACTCCCTTGCAAGTACTGTGGTGGAAAGCACCCCCGGAACAAAAAACGCTGTCCAGCTTATGGTGTCACATGCTCGAAATGCAAAAAGATGCATCACTTTGCCAAAGCATGTAAACAAGGTCAGAAAAGAGACACTGTAAACAGGCTTGACTGCGATTCCTCATCAGACGATTCTGTGTATACTGTGGAGCACACCGTGGGTTCAGTAAAAACACCAGGTAAGAAGTGGTTTGCAGCGCTTGATTTGAGCACTTCTGGTGGGACCCCATTTACTGTTTTATGTCAGATGGATTGTGGCTCTACCTGCAACCTCCTTAGCTATGCTGACTACTGCAGGATCACTGAAGATGGCAACCCTAAGCTGCGTAAGTCCAATGCCAGACTACAGTTATATGATGGTACAGTGATGCTTCCCCTGGGAACCTGCAAGCTCCAGTGCCATTGGCAAGGAAGGGACTATGTGCTTGACTTTCAAGTCGTCAATGTTAACCAGAAGCCACTGTTGTCAGCCACAACCTGTGAACAGCTAGGTCTGCTAACGGTTAATCTGAAAGAGAGAGTCCATGCTGTGAAGGAAGCAGAATCTCAGGAAGGCACAGTGAAAGCTCAAGTACCACAAACCCCTTTGACTCCTGATCACATAGCTGAAAACTAAACTGATGTGTTCTCTGGGCTAGGATGCTTGCCGGGTGAATACCGTGTTGAAGTCGACAAAAATGTCAAACCAGTGCAGCACCAGCCCCGAAGGGTACCTGTGGCTCTAAAATCTGAGTTAAAGAAGAAGATTGAACAACTGGAGCAGAAGCAAGTACTGGCTAAAGTGACTACACACACTGACTGGATCAGCAGTATGGTTGCAGTTCGCAAGCCCTCAGGCAAAATGAGAATATGCATAGACCCCAAAGATCTTAATCAAGCACTGAAGCGTCCCCACTACCCTATGCCAACCATCGATGAGGTGCTACCCCGGCTTGCAAATGCTAAAGTGTTCTCTGTATTGGATGCAAAGGATGGGTTCTGGCAAGTAAAGCTCGAAGAAGAAAGCAGCTACCTAACCACGTTCTGGACACCCTTCGGTCGATACCGTTGGTTACGAATGCCCTTTGGCCTATCTACAGCACCTGAAGAGTTCCAGCGGCGACAACATGAGGTACTCGAAGGACTTTCAGGGGTGGAAGTGATCGCAGATGACATTCTTGTGTATGGGTCCGGAGATACCAAAGAGCAGGCAGTTTTAGACCATGACCGCAACTTGATTGGTGTTCTTGAGAGGGCCCGGAAGTGCAACCTGAAGCTAAACAAGCAGAAGATGAAGTTACGCATGTCTGAGGTACCATACATGGGCCACCTCCTCACGTCCAGTGGTCTGCGTCCAGACCCCCAGAAAGTAAAAGCAGTTCTTGACATGCCCAAACCTGATGGTGTACAGGCTGTTCAGCGCTTTCTTGGATTTGTCAACTATCTGGCGAAATTCCTCCCTCGACTCTCTGATCTGAGTGAGCCTCTCCGTCGCCTCACTGACAAAGATGCTGTATGGTATTGGCTACCACAGCACGATGAAGCCATAGGTAGCATCAAGAAGCTGGTAACAGACCACCCTGTCCTCCGATATTATGATGTTAAGGAAGAAGTAACCATTCAATGTGATGCGAGTGAAGTTGGATTGGGTGCAGCATTGCTCCAAAAGGGACAGCCTGTGGCCTATGCATCAAGGTCCCTGACAGCTACAGAGCGTCGCTATGCGCAAATAGAGAAGGAGTGTTTGGCAATAGTGTTTGCCTGTGAGCGTTTTGACCAATACATCCACGGCAGAGAGTGTGTTACAGTCAGAACAGACCACAAACCACTTGAAACTATCTTCCAGAAGTCCCTGCTTACCGCACCCCGTCGGCTGCAGCGAATGCTATTACGCCTTCAGAAGTACAGCCTGAGTGTATCCTACAAAAAGGGCAAGGAAATGTACTTAGCAGATACTCTGTCAAGAGCAGCCCTGCCTCACACCAAGATGCACCTTGCCACCCATGGTGACCAGATATTCCACATCTGTGATCAGTACGTGTTCGAGGAAGAGCTGGAGGAGATCAATCAAACCGATTTCCTGAATGTCACCGATACCAGACTCAGGCAGATCCAACAGCATACAGCGCAAGATACAGCCTTGCAAGTCCTCAAGTCCACCATCCTTAACGGTTGGCCAGAGACTAAGGAGGAAGTGCCAGTGATCATCAGAGAGTACTGGTTATACCGTGATGAGCTGTCAGCCCAAAATGGAGTTCTTTTCAAGGGTCCTAGGATCATCATCCCCAAGTCCATGCGTCAAGAGATGTTAGTTCGTATACACTCAAGTCACCTGGGAGCTGAGTCATGCCTGCGCAAAGCCAGAGATGTCCTCTACTGGCCAAACATGAGTAGTGAGATACGAGACATGGTTGGACAATGCAGTCCTTGCAATGAATACCAACAGTCCCAGTGTAAGGAGCCGCTCATGACGCATAAGATCCCAGAACGCCCCTGGAGCCGCCTGGCAGTGGACATCTTTACCCTAGATAAAAGCGATTACCTGATAACTGTTGACTTCTACTCTGATTTTTGGGAAGTTGACACATTGCCTCACATGACAGCTGAGACAGTCATAGAATGTTGCAAGACACATTTCAGTCGCTATGGAGTACCTGATGTCGTGATTAGTGACAACGGTAGGCAGTTTGCTAGTGAGGAGTTTGCAAACTTTGCACGTGACTGGGAGTTTGAACACATTACGACGTCACCCTACCATAGCCAATCAAACGGCAAAGCAGAGTCTGCAGTCAAAATTGCCAAGAAGGTTATCAAGAAAGCCAAGACTAGTGGCCAGGATGTTTGGAAGGCAATCCTGGACTGGCGGAATACCCCCACAGAGAACATTGGCAGCAGTCCGGCGCAACGGCTGATGTCTCGCCGCACGCGCACACTTCTACCAACCGCAACTCGTCTGCTAAAACCCCAAGTGGTAGAAGGAGTAGCAGAGAAGATCAAGCTCCGACGCCAGAAAGCAAAGCAGTCTTATGACAGAGGCTCAAAAGAATTGCCAGAACTAAAGGTTGGTCAGCCTGTGCGAGTGAAACCATCACCATCACAAGGAAATAAGAAGTGGCAGTTGGGTACCTGCCTGCAACAAGTGGCCCCACGGTCCTACATTGTTGATGTCAATGGGCGTGAATACCGCAGGAATAGGAAATTCCTCAGAACCACCCAGGAACAGGTTTCGGATGAACCAAGTACCGCAAAACTGCAAGCACCAGTACCATTAGAGCCAGGACCAGAACAAAGAGCAAGTCCTGAGCCAGTGCTCCCTTCCAAAGACCCGGAGCCACCATCGCACAAGCAACCTGCTCGTGTTGAAGCGCGGCAGACGAGAACCAGATCCATTAAACCACCGGAACGTTTCAAGGACTTTGTTTGATAGAGACTTTGCCATTACCTAGGAGTTGCAGAGTTTCTTAAGCCCTAGTTTTTCTTTGTTGTTGCTAAATTACGTGAAATAGTGACCTTTTGTTCAAATTACGCCAGCCCGCAAAGGCTACAAGTTTTTGATGTTAAAGATAAACTTTTCCTTACTGCCTGTATCAAGAACTTAGTTTCACTATCTTGTTTTTTGTTCAGAAGGGAGATGTTACGACATTAAGTATTCGCATCGCCCCAGGCCACCCTGTGTATGTATTAATTATCATAATTATAATAAATGTGTGTTAACCATCATGGCGTGCATCTAACAAAAAGAAAATAAATAAGTTTGCGAATTGGATTTTGAATTATGTACCAAAGAGAATCAAAAAGCCTGTGAGCAAGAAACTCAGGAAGTTGAAGGAGGAAATAAGGAGCATCTGGGCTGCAAAGGAGCCGTTCAGTGTAAAAGAAAAGGAAACTGCAATGAAGGGGTTCTTCAAGACCTATCGGATCGATGGTAAGAGGGGGTACGGTCCTCGAGAGTTCATCAAGAAAATAAAATCAAAGGTTTTGGAGTTGCTTTATACCAGAAGAAAACCCATCAAGGTGAAGTTTATACTAACTTGTAGATTCGTAAAAGAGGATCTTGTTACGGGTAATGTTGAATACACTGAGGGGTACTTTCATACTAACCTTGAGATAGTAACGGACTCAACTGACACAAATAACTTATTCGATGCAATGACGGAATTACAACTTGAAACGGTTGCGAAGTTTGAAGGTGAACAGTCTGGGTGGCAATTTGATCGAGTTGAGTACTTTGATATACACATTAATCCATTTGAGCCTATCTCTGGGACTTCTTACATACCTCTACCAAAGGCTCTGGCTGATAAGAAGGCTATAATCAATGTCAAGAATGAAAATGACAATGAGTGTTTCAAGTGGGCGGTGACATCTGCTGTATTTCCCAAAGAGAAAGATGGTCAAAGACTGAATGATGAGATGAGAAAGAATTCTGAGAGGTTTGACTGGACGGGAATGGAGTTCCCTGTTACACTAAGGGACATTACCAAGTTTGAAAAGCAAAATCCTTACGCCATTAACGTATATGGATACGAGTCTGAGGTGAACGTTTTGAGAATCAGTAAGAGGCGAGAGGTGAGAGTGATAAACTTACTTTTGTTACACAAAGATGAAACGAATCACTACTGTTGGATTAAGAACTTGAGTAGGCTTTTGTCATCACAAGTTGATAAACACGATGGTAGAAAATACTTTTGCCACAGATGTCTTAACCCATTCAATACACAATCATCACTGGACAAGCATCTAGAGTTTTGCCGCAATCATCAAGCGGTCAAGACGACAGTCCCCATGAACGAAGATGGGAGCCCGCAGTTCTTACGTTTCAAGAATCACAACAGGAAGATGGAGGTACCGTTTGTTGTGTATGCAGATTTTGAGTGCTACACTGAAAAGATGTATACTTGTTACCAAGATGAGGGTAGGAGCTTCACCAATAGATATCAAAAGCATAAACCATCAGGCTTCTGTTACCTGATCAAGTGCTTTGATAACGCTATATTCGAACCCAAACTTGTGAGGCACACAGCTGAGTCACCAGACGAAGATGTACCCAAGATGTTTATGGAGAGCTTGGAGTCGGATGTCAAACAACTCTATGATAGGTTCAAGCTATCCAAAAATCCTCGTGTCAGTCAGGATGAGAGAATAGCCTATGAAAATGCCACACATTGTCACATCTGCGGATCGACGCTTGGCCATGACAAGGTGTTGGACCATTGTCATCTTAGTGGAAAGTACAGAGGCGCCGCGCACCAAGACTGCAACTTGAATTACAAGGTGCCTAATTTCATACCAGTTATATTCCATAACCTATCCGGATACGATGGCCATTTATTTGTGAGGAACATAGGGGAATCGAAAGGTAAGCTAGATTGCATACCAGTCAACGATGAAAAATACATTTCGTTCACGAAGGAGATTGTTGTCGACTCTTACCAGAACAAGAAAGGGAAAATGGTTGAGATTAAACGGGGAATCAGGTTCATTGACAGCTTTCGGTTTATGGCAGCGGGCCTCAGAAGGTTGTCAGACAACCTACCACAATCTTCTATGGTGAATGTAAAGAGTTGGTTTGAAAGGGTGATGTCACAAAAGGAGAAACTAAAGCATGAAGAGAGAATCATTCGCAACATCGTAGGAAATGCTGATTCAGATGTTGTAACAATGCGTATGGTCATGGAAGAGTTTTATCATCGATTGGATCGTGAGGCTGTAATGAGTAGGAAGGAAATCAGAGCCTTTGTGGACGGAATCCTTCAAAAAGAAATACACGATTACCTTGAGGAAGAAGATGGCAAAGACCTGCAGTTACTCACTAGGAAGGGAGTATTTCCGTACGATTGGTTTGATGGGTTTGATAAGCTCAGTGAAACCCATCTCCCACCAAAGGATGAGTTCTACTCGAAGCTCTACGATGCCGAAATATCGGATGAGGATTACCAGCATGCTCAGAACGTGTGGAAAGTCTTTGGGATTGAGAACTTCAGGGAATACCACGACCTTTACCTTGAGCTGGATGTCTTGTTGTTAGCTGATGTCTTTGAGAACTTCAGGGAAGTTTGTAGGAAGAACTACGACTTGGATCCAGCTTGGTACTACACTGCGCCTGGATTGGCGTGGGACGCGGCCCTGAAAATGACCAATGTGAGATTGGAACTTTTGAATGACCCTGACATGCTTCTTATGTTTGAGGAGGGCATCCGAGGGGGCATCTCCATGATCTCAACTAGATATGGCAAAGCCAACAATCCATACATGAAAGATTATGACCCATCATTACCCACAAAGTACATCACATACATGGATGCAAACGGTTTGTACGGGTGTGCAATGAGTAAACCTTTACCAACACATGACTTTCGATGGTTGACTGAAGAAGAGCTTGTATTGAAGTGGAAAGATCTACCATGCATACTAGAGGTTAATCTAATGTACCCAAAGCACCTTCACAAACTGCACAATGACTATCCATTAGCACCCGAGAGAGTTACGGTAAATGGTGTGGATAAGCTAATTCCAAACCTAAGGGACAAACGAAAATACATCATTCACCACGAGACACTGAAACAGTATTTGAGTCTCGGGTTGAAACTCTACAAGATACACAGAGGCATCACATTCAAAGAGTCCGCGTGGCTGAAGCCCTATATCGACCTGAACACCGAACTAAGGACCAAAGCAACAAACGACTTCGAGAAGGACTTTTTCAAGTTGATGAACAACTCAGTCTTTGGGAAAACGATGGAGAACGTGAGGAACAGGGTGGACGTTCGTTTGGTCACTGAAGAGTCAAAAGCCAAGAAGTTGGTATTTAAGCCGAATTACCACCACAGCACGATCTTTTGTGAGAATCTGGTTGCAGTACAAATGAAAAAGACGAACTTGGTGCTGGACAAACCCATTTACCTAGGCTTTTCAGTCCTGGAAATAAGCAAGACCATAATGTACGACTTTCACTACAACTACATCAAGCCCAAGTACGGTGACAAGGCCAAGTTGTTATTTACAGACACAGATTCACTGGCCTACGAGGTGGAGACGGATGACTTCTACAAGGACATTAACCCAGATGTGAGGGACAGGTTCGACACCAGCAACTACCCTGAAGACCATCCATCCGGCATTGAGGTGGGCGTGAACAAGAAAGTCGGGGGCATGTTCAAGGATGAAGCGGGTGGCCAACAGATCATAGAATTCGTGGGTCTCCGGGCCAAGCTATATTCATATATGATGGATGAGGGAAAGGAGGAAAAGAAGTGTAAGGGTGTGAAGAAGGCTGTGGTGAAAAAGAGCATAAGCTTCAAAGACTACAAGGATTGCCTCTTCAATCAAAAATCACAGAGGAGGACGATGAATATCATCAGGAGTCACCGGCACGACGTGTACACAGAGACTGTGAACAAGGTGGCACTATCATGCGAAGATGACAAAAGGCTGGTAAGGGAGGATGGGATACACACATACGCATATGGTCACTTTAGGACTCTGATTTCGGTAAAAACTTAAAGATTTAACTATACATATTACCCAACCAGACAAAGTCGGTATGGATTACGATTTGGATGAAACTTACCACAGCCTTGTCGAACATTTTCAGTCTATGTTCAAGAAAGTTGATGAAGAGGACGAACAGGTCTGTAAGCATGAAAGTGTGTATAGGGATGAGAGAGGGATTGTTGTTTGTAGCCTCTGTAATACTGAAATAGAATCGATGGACTACAGACTACAATGGACGTACAACCCATCAGACATTAGGTATGATCTTCGTGGATCAAAACCAAAGGGAGTTCGTACTGTATTCGAGAGACATGACTTGAATTTGTCTTCTATGATGATCGATATCGTAGAAGCCAAGTATCAAGAGATCGTAAAGTCCAAGTGTAAAAATCGCGGCCAGATTCGTACGTCTTTGGTGGCTGCATGCTTGTTTTACACTTACCAAGAATTTGGTGAGTATCGTACGTTAGATTACATTATGAATTTGTTTGGCATCAAGAAAAGAGCCATGACACGTGGTTTAGAAATGTACTTGGAAGCATTCCCAGAGGCGAGAACCAACAACATTACACCAGAGAAACTTATTCCCTGGGTAATGAGAGTTACTGGGGTTGATGAATCTCATCAAAGACGTATTTTGTCCATTGCCAAGTACTTTCGAGGAACATCACAGATTCTTGAGCGCTGTACTAGCGGTGTAGTTGCAGCGGGTATTGTCTTCTTTTACTTGTGTTTGAACCAGGAGTATAAAAATCAAATAGGCATGACGAAGAAGATCTTTGCCGCCAAACTTGAAATTTCGGACATTGCATTGATCAAGATGGTTCGCGAAATGGCTGACATCTCAACAACGTCACTTAAGTACCCTAGAGGGTGGTAATTCAGTATCATCGGGGACAACTTGGAGTTCCTCGCGCACAAACCCTCGCTTCGGTACTCCATCCAAATAGTACACCACTGGCTGATCTGGTGAAATTACCGTTCTCGCTATGTCGTAAACCTCAAGGCTCCACACAGGATCAGTGGCTCTTCGTTTCTCACCACCTTCATCTTCACCGGGCGAATACAAATACCTAACCTCGACTCCCGGGGGCAACCTCTTCTCATTCAAACCCACAGCTCTCTTGTATTCCATAGGCTTAACATCAACCTCTTTCAATTCCAAAGCTTCATCGGGCTCTTTACCTGTGATGCGTGTGGGTTCAGAATTCAAAGTCTTCATGATGGCCGGCAGCCTTTTCACCCAAACCCTGGACCTAACATCACTCACCATCTCCTGCGCGTATTGATGGCTAAACAATTTCTCACCAAGCGTTCTGTTAGCCCTCTCTACAAAAGCCTGCGCTCGATGATTACCAGCTTTACTTCGCTGTACGTCTACTTGGTGCTTATTCATCAAGTGAGTGACACTACCCATGAATTCTCTACCGGGATCCACCATTAATGTCTTTGGCCACTTTAGCCTCCGAGCATAAATCCTCTCAAACGCCCTGGCCACTTCACCACTATCTTTGGAGGTCAGAGCCTCAGCATCTTTGTACCTAGACGCGACATCAACCACAACCAGCGCATAGCGGTATGTTTTTCTTCTCACTGTATCGTGAGGAAGAAACAGCAAGTCCGCTTGATGAATTTGATTTGGTTTGCCAACGACCCAATGTGGTCTGGGTATGTACCTTGGGGGAGGAACATAAATCTGCCACAATGCTTGCTTCTCCAACCAATCTCTAGCAACACTTTCGGTCACTTTGGCCGCACTCGCCAACTTTGCTATGGCCGAGTACCCTTTCCAGTATCCATCGGTAGAGTAGTATAATCGACTTAAACCATCGTCACTAGACATTTACAACAAGATTCAGTGCACTTAAATGGCTGGAATATCATACATTCTTGACACTGATCGTGTTCCCAGGATGCGTAAAGGTTTGAGGGCCGAGACCACATTGAATCGGATCACGCTAAACCCCTCATCAGCCAATCCTGGCGAGACATTATACATTGAAATACCAAAACTGGCTGACAACCTGGTGATTGTGCCTGGCAGTGTGTACATAACTTTCGATATGAGTGTGACAGGACACAAGAACAACACACTTGTCAACAACTTGGGAAGGAACCTGGTTTCACGATACAGGGTTCTATTCGGGGGTGAAATCATAGAGGACATTGACAGGTTTGATTTGTTCAAGACTTACCACGATTTGTTTTTGTCAGAGACCGAGCGCAATAACAGATTGAGACAGGGCATATCATCCGAGAATGTAAGGAAAATCAGAACCAATGCCGGTGACAAAGTTACCTCAAATGCAGCAGAAAATACTCTAGGTGCAGTCCATAACACTAGGTACGAAATACCATTGGACCACACGATACTGAAAGATCATGGAATCTTCTATCCAAAAGCCTTACCACATCCACTCAAATTCGAAATAACTCTAGCTCCAGTCTCTGATGTCGTCATTTACTCAAACGCTGAAACAACACCTGATTACAAACTAACAAATATGGAGCTGGAGTATCAATGCATATCAAGTGACCGATTAGCCGATCAAGCCATTGCCTCGTACCAGAGTGGAAAAGTTTTCTTGTATGAGAGGATACTTCTTCACAAAACGTTCCCAATCTCTGAGAACACTGATGGTGTGATCAATGAGCATGTTAACGTGCCTAGGAGGTCCATGACTGGAATACTATGTATTTTCACAGCCCCATATGCAGCAGGTGCCAGGGACTCTGAGAGTTTTGTAAACCCAAAGATCACATCGGTCAAGATTGACAAAGATGGGGTACCAAACAAACTTTATTCGAAAGGCATGTTACCAACTGACTTATGGCAGGCCATAATTAAACGAGTTGGTATCGATGATTCCATCAAGGAGTCTGATTTCTATACGAACAAGTTTGCTCTGTGGATCGATCTGAGGAGTTACCCCGACAATGATATTCATGGGAACGGTTTGGGGCTAAGTAGTACTCGGGATGGCATAAGACTCGAGATTAACAGGGAGAAGAGAGGAGGCAGGGTTCTTACCTGCTACATGTTCGTGGTTGCTGACGCTGCCATGTCAATTAAGAATTCAAACTTAAGAGAGATAACGTACTAAACATAATCAAACCATGAATGAGTTAGTGGACAAAATCCCATTCAACTGTATCATTACTGGACCTACGAATTGTGGAAAGACTCAATACATAGTGGACCAGCTTCGAGGACACTTTAGGGGCGTGTTCGACCACATTGTCTTGATCTGCCCCACTTACATCCATAACAAGACTTACAGAGGCTTTGCAAAGGGGGACAAGAGATTTTGGGTGTTCTCACCAGACTCCAGTAATGAGGACGAGATTGACTATTTGCTAGCGCTTTGTTCAACGTTATTCTCGGGTGAGAACACACTCATAATACTCGACGATTGCGCTGTTTCGAAAGACTTGAAGAACCGGACAAACAAATTCATCAATCTGGCCTTCTCCGGGAGGCACATTGGCATATCGGTGTGGGTTCTCACCCAACAGCTAACATCGATCTCGAAACCATTCCGAGAGAATGTCGCATGCGTGGTGTCGTTTTACAACCCGTCTGAAACCGCGATGAAAATGTTATTTGAGGAATATGGTGGTGCATTAGATGCTGAAAAACGCAAGAGGTACAAGAAGCTACTCGAGACTGAAAAGTACGCCAGACTTTGCTTTTCACTGCGCCATCCGTTTGAAAAATACTTAGAGATACCCGCGTCCGAGGCCAAACATGGCTAACCCTGAAGAGATACTGAACGGTGCAGCATCAGTTGGTACAACACCATCACCAATCGATGATTTGGAGTCAAAGAGGGAATCTCTTTCAATCCTGGCTTGTCTGGGTTCGACAAAAGAATACACGGGTGTGGTCATGGACCTCCCCGAAGTAACCAAGCTATCGGACAAGGATGTGGAAAAGTATTACAAAAGGTACCAAGTTAGGTCGGGCAAGAAGATTGCCGATGGCTTGGCGGACTCTTCTTTTCAATTGATGGCTAAGGCTGTGGATCACGGTTTGAGAAATTACGGAAGTATAGATGACAAAGAGGCTCTTGTGAAAGATTGTAAGAAAGATGAATTGATAATGAAGGAGATCTCAAATCTATCTGGTTCACTTGTACTCAAAGGTGGAAGAGTCACAGCATTACTTTCGGCATTTGTTCATTTTGCAAATCACTTCAAGTTGAGAGAGGATGGATACCCAAGACAACTTGAGCAGGACCTAAGCACCAATCCAACACAACTTGAGCAGGACCCAACAGAACTTGAGCAAGACCTAAGCACCAATCCAACACAACTTGAGCAAGACCTAACAAAACTCTAGGACTAAAGTGGATTCTAGGAAAAGTGTCTTCAAGACTGTTTATGGCATGGGCAAAGCACCCAATCATGCAAACCACAGAAACACGTTTCGACATATTCACCGTATATGCCAACGAGAATGACTCTGACTTTGATGCATTCTTGAACAGAGTAGGACCAGAGGTTCTTGATTGCTTCGAGAAAATCAACCCTAGATACACAAGACTTGAGTTTAATTTTGAGCTACAAAACAAAAAGAGACTTCAAAAGATGATAGTAGACCATTACGATGATGATGATGATGATGATGATACATTCAATCGTATTGTGAGAGTTTTGAGATCCAGGATTAGGAATGCTTTGATGGATGGACTCCAAGTGTGTCTTGATAGAAAAGTTGATGACTGTGACATATTTGGACCCTATGTTAATGATGATGATGATGATGATGATGATGATGAGGATTGGGATTGGGATTGGAGTGTAGAGGATGTTTTAGAAAACCCTAGTCTGGCTAGACACATGGTTAACCATGTTGCAAAAGGAATGGAGTCTAACCTTTCACACATTAGAGTCAAAATGTTGAACTATGACAAGGAATTCCATAGACTAGAATTCAAACGTGTTTTCGATAAACTAATCCCTGCAGCAACGTTGAGCTTTGACAAGCAATACCACAAAGTAGAATTCAAAAGTGTTCTTGATGAATTAGTGGATGCAGCATGGCATCCCGATCGAATGCTAGACTGGTGTCTTGACCACGAGGAATTGAGAGACATGAAAGAACGATGGAATATGTAAGAACCGATTTTGAGCCTCTTAGTAGATGACCTACTAAGAGACCCAAGCAGCAAAGCCCCAACACAACTTTTAAGACTAAATAACCACTTGTGAGCCACTTAGTGGTGACATACAAAGTGGCTTAAAGAGAGTTATGTACTATGGCATAACCGAAAGGTAAAGTGTTGAAACATGAGTGAACCAATCTTCATTGAACTTGACTCTGATTTTGACTGGAACACCATTGTTGTTTCTGAACCCAAGAGTAAATCCTTCAACAAAGGCCAAAGTAAACCACAAAACCAATGGGTTAGTTCAGATGTTTACGTACAAGGTCCCAACGGTGTGAAGCGACCGATTTTCATTGAATTGACCAAGCAATTCTTTTCGGGTATATCGGGGGTGTGGCCATTTGGAACCGACAAAGACAGTCGCAGACTTGAGACTCTGGAGGGGTTCCAAATTTCATACCCAATGACATCGATTAGTACTATGGATTGCCCAACAACCGAAGAGATCAAGACTCGAAAAGCACTTGATAATGTAGTGAAGATCACATTGAATGCACTCAAAAAGTTTTGTAACAAACCAAAATCAGAGAGGTCAGTTCCACCCGCAACTTTCAATGCATACACGACTGCCAAGAGTGAAAATGATTGGTCTTTTGCTGTGAAACCGATATACGATTACACAAACATCACGGACCAACAAACGGGTGAGAAGACAAAGGACACAAGCAGACCACAACGTGCCTACCTCAAGTTCATAACCTGGGGTAAGGGTTCTAACATCCTATCCACAACTTGTGTATACGGTCCAGATGATCAAGTGGTTAACCCACTTGAATACATGTGGCAACCCGACAAGTATGTAAGCGGTTTTGGTCATCCTGTTGTCCGTTGGGATGGTATATTCTGGGGATCCCACGGGCAGACCGGGTACGGTGCCTCAGCCCGTCTTCGTGTCACTGAGATGAATTTCACTCCAAGTGAGTTCAACAGCATGACTAGTTTTCGAATGTTACCCTCCAATAATGCCACACCGCAAGAACCAGAATCTAGCCTGTTACCCTCCAATGATGCCACACCGCAAGAATCGGAACCTCGTATGTTGGCTCCCAATGGTGCTGAGCCACAAGAATCAGAAGATGAAGATGAGTATGTGTTGGAATATTGTTAATTAAGACGTACTTCTCCTAATAGACAACCTATTAGGAGAGTTAAAGGTAAGTGACAACAAGGATACAAACATGGCTGACACAGAAGTTGTTGTTGTTGATAGAGTGACTGTGAAAGAATATTGTGAAGAGTACTGTAGAGAAAATATCAAGAGACAATGTCGGGGATTAATACAAGAACATAAAAATGCGGAAAGAGACGAGTTTGAGAAGTCCGCTAATGAAGTATGTTTATGTTTGAAAGGTGTGATGTTAGGACTTGCAGCATATTGGTTGTATAGTAAACGTCATTGGGTTAGCTAGATGTTGGTTAAAAAAAATCTCCTAATAGGCAACCTATTAGGAGAGTTAAAGCTAAGTGATAAGAGAGATACAAACATGTCTGAGCAACCTGTTGAGCAAATCACAAGAGAACCCGATGTCAAGGATAGAGTAAAGGATCCCAAGAAGGTGGAGGCCGGGAAGAAACTGGCCGAGTACCACAAGAAGGCTAAGGAGGCATTGAAGGAAAAAGAGCAACGGGATGCAGATAGTCAGAAAGAAAAGGAGCAGCCGCAGCAAGATGCATTGGTGAAAAAGGATGATGCCTGGATACCCAGCCTATCCTTCGAGAATTTGTTAATCGGTGGTTCCATAATAGGAGGGACTGGTTATTTTTTACACAAGAGATACAAAGACAGAATACCCAACTTCGTAGCTTCTGTAACCTTCGAACCACCTCCTGTCAAGGACATGAATGAGGCCAAAAGACCCTCGAATAGAGAAACCAGCTTAAATGATGAGTTGATGTAATACACAAAATGTCAAACAACAAGCTTGTGAAGACTGTTACAGATTCTGCAGTTCTCGTGGGACTCGCTGCTGCTGTGGGCTATGTGGGTAAGAAGGCCCTGAAAGAATCGTTCATTGGCGATCCATCGTCCAATTTCATGAATTATGTCAAATGGGTCGCTGTTTTGTCACTTAGTATGTACGCCAAAACTTATTTAGAAAATCAAAAGATCTTACCAAAAGAGCTCTGAGTAATGGCTACAGTGACACTTGATCCCAAAAGATTCAAACTTGCCTTGAATGAATATATGAAAGATGGGCCTGTTTTGAGTGAGTTCATTACCAAAGATGGCGATGGGCCCGTAATATCCTTTGACGAGAAAGGGTTCAGTATGGCTGTACTCGATCATTTGAAGGACGGTCCCAAGTTGGAGGACTTTTTCAACATTCAATTAAGGAATCCTAAATAGATTGACAAATGGCGACTATAGCGATCGTTATCGGAGGTGCAATCGTCAATGCAGCTGCCCTCGGTTTTGGTACCTACATAACACATCTCCTCACTGGATCATCACCCGAAGAACTCGAAAAGGAAAGGAAAAGGCATGACAAAGCAATGGAGGAGTACCAAAAAGATTACGCTGCGCATGAAAAGAGGCGCTTGGCATATATTGACTTTATGAACAAGAGGAAGAGTGATGCTGACCAGGCATCCGAGAACATATCGGAGACGGATGAAGCAATGAGGTTGTACAATCAAATAGGCGATCCTCCCAAGTTCTCTGACTACTACCGACCGAATGAAGACCAAAGAATGGCTCAGATGGTCTTTGTCGCGGTTGGGATGTTAATCCTGGTGTATATAGTTAGCAAGTGGGTGCGATAAACTAACTTAGAAGTTCCCATATTCGACATCAAATATGGCAACTGCTTATCCTGAAGAAGAAGAGAACGATCCTTTCGGGTTGGGGCAAGAAAACAAACAAGAAGATCCCGATGATTTCGAAGATACCCCGCTACTTGGTAGGCAGCCTCCAACACCAGACAAAGTCTTGGAAACATCCACGACTAAGGGTGCAAGAAGTAAATCAGGGTATGTTCGATTACCACGTGAAGAGATAGAGATGGAGGCTATGGAAGAAAACAAAGATGCAATCTGGGCCAAGATTGTAGATAAATTCCCAAATGCCAAACCCAAGTTCCTTTTCAAATACGATGAATGGGGTAGAATCGTTGTCAAAATCAGTGGTAGAGATCCAGGCAAAAACGTATGGCATCCACTATTCGATGCGAATGGTGATGTGAACAAAGGATTACCCAAAACAATTACAAAAGACTTAGGTCCAAGCGCGGAAGAAATTGTGGAAGCCAATGATGGTGAGATAACCAAGAGAAAAGGGTTCGTTAGTAAATTGAAGGAGACGGTAAGATTCCATCGAGAAAAGGCATTGAAAACCCCGGAAGAAGTAAGTCAAATAGAGAGCATCGAGGGACAAATTGTTGAACAAGAGCAAGAGATAGCTAACTTGGAAGTGGAGAATGAGCAAATCCAGGAGCGAATGTCATTGCGAGACCGGGTGAAAGCGATCTTCAAGAAATATGGTTTCACGGTATTTGCCGTTGTGAGCGCCGTTGGTGTGGTCATTGGCGTTATCGTGTCTAATCTTTCCAAGGGCCTATCCAGATTGGGCAAAGGTGTGGGGGACGGGCTGAAGACCATCGGTAAGAAACTTGGTGAGTTATTGCCCGGTATGGTGGGGGCGATCGTGAGTTTCCTGTTCAAGACCGCTGGGGAGGTCATTTCATTCCTGGGTAAGAACGCTTGGCTGTTGATCCTCGCTGTTGTAGTGTACTTTGTAGACGAATTAAAAAAGAGGCGTCGTTGATGTAAATGTTGAGCGTTACCATGTACGAGTCTGAAACCAGGGTGTACTTGGACCCTCCCCTGGACAAGGTTCGGGAGATACAACTTCTGAGTTGTAGTATACCCAAACGATTGGTGAACTTCAAGGATCGCCAGGTCATACTCAATGAGGAAAATCGACCCATCATAATAATCCAGCCCGGTACATACTCTCTGCGTGGTATACACACGATATTTCTCAATGATACGGATAAGGCCAAGCTATCGATCATTGAGACTGACACTGTCGACTATTTGTACTCCAACAAGAACTCCAACATCAAACTTACGAGAGGACTGCAAGTTGCTCTGGGTTTACCCGAAGTCATAACGCCCGGTAAGTTATACCCCACAAATCTCCAGATCAAGGAGCCCCTGAGACTTATGTGCAGTCTAGTGAATAACCAGTCATCCTACATGAACAATGCTCGATTTACAGGCCCTGTGAAGATCTCACCCTCACAACTCCTTGCCAACATACCATCACAGGATTATCCAGTCATTCCCGTTCACAAATCCAAAACCCCCGTAAATCAGTTCGATCTGAGCATCCTCGACATTGAATGGAACAAACTGAATCTGAATGGGTCTCCAATCACCTTCAGTTTGCGGTTCAGATAACATTTAAAAGTACGTGAGAACTGTAACCAAAGATGGGTGAGTACAAAGGAATCTACCCCAACTTGCCTGCGACGGCGCCTCCTCCTGATGGCGATACTTTCAGATTGCAACAATGTTGCGATGCTTTGAACAAGCTAAAGTCTGAATTAAACCACTACCAGACAGTACTCAAAAAATACAACCGATCCAAGGGCACACTCATGAATGTAAGCTCGACCTGTGGTATAATGTCTTGCATTTTGGCGGCTGGTGGA
Organism: Ricordea florida; assembly: GCA_949710005.1. Classification (NCBI taxonomy): domain Eukaryota; kingdom Metazoa; phylum Cnidaria; class Anthozoa; order Corallimorpharia; family Ricordeidae; genus Ricordea; species Ricordea florida. The sequence continues at coordinate 20,239,202 of OX453284.1, forward strand.
TTGGGGACATCGCTTAGTGGTGTCGGAATCGTCGCATCTGTACCATTGGGTGTGGTAAGTGGTGTGTTTGTGTGCGCATCCATAGCATGTCAACAAATATCCAAGAGACTGTCCCAGAAAGCTGTGAAGCATCAAAACACCATCACACTGGCCAGATCCAAGATAAACACCATTGAAGACCTGGTGTCCAAAGCCCTTCGTGACAATACGATCTCTGACTCAGAATTCTCGTTGATCATGGAAGAACTCAAGAAATTCGAAAAGCTCAAGGCTGAGATACGGGCTAAGGCTCAAAAAAATGTGAGTGGAGAAGACCCATTGGTATTGAGGCAGAGAGTACGCAACGAAATCCTCAAAGAACTAAAAGGAGGACCATAACTTTCGTATATGAGCAACACATCTACTAGACCAAATAGAGTTAAAAGGTTGATATACTAGTAACACAACCATGGCTAATGAAGAGACTATTACAACCCAATATGCAACCCAATCTGAAGTTGCTGCTATTAAGGAGTGGATAACTTCCAGAGATTTTGTAACTCAAAGTCAAGTTAAGTCTTTGAGGGAAAAAATTACAGATCCGGTGATAGCCGAGAGATTTTTTACAAAGATAGCCTTGGCATGGATATTGTACAAGGCAACTAAATGGTTATGGTAGTTAATGGCTTAAAAGTTTGAACCCTTCTATCCAAAATTCTGGATAGAAGATGGGCTTACTCAATGACTTCAGAAATAGGTATCCAAAGGCTGAACTTGACCAATTCAAATTTGTCAACGATCAATATGGGGGTTACATTAAATGGAAACATAACGGCATGACAGTCATGTCCTATGATGACCCCACTGGCAAGACATGGACTGATGGCCTCCGACCAGGTCTCAAAATACTACTATGGATTGATTTGGGACTCGATGATACATCAAGCCCCTTCCCAAAGAGCCTAACCATGACAAATCGCTCCTACCCAATTCCAGCCATTGATTTTGACGAACCCACAAGTAACACCACAAACATGCTGACGTCATTGGACATATACGTATACGAAATCCTCAAAGAACTAAAAGGAGGACCATAACTTTCGTATATGAGCAACACATCTACTAGACCAAATAGAGTTAAAAGGTTGATATACTAGTAACACAACCATGGCTAATGAAGAGACTATTACAACCCAATATGCAACCCAATCTGAAGTTGCTGCTATTAAGGAGTGGATAACTTCCAGAGATTTTGTAACTCAAAGTCAAGTTAAGTCTTTGAGGGAAAAAATTACAGATCCGGTGATAGCCGAGAGATTTTTTACAAAGATAGCCTTGGCATGGATATTGTACAAGGCAACTAAATGGTTATGGTAGTTAATGGCTTAAAAGTTTGAACCCTTCTATCCAAAATTCTGGATAGAAGATGGGCTTACTCAATGACTTCAGAAATAGGTATCCAAAGGCTGAACTTGACCAATTCAAATTTGTCAACGATCAATATGGGGGTTACATTAAATGGAAACATAACGGCATGACAGTCATGTCCTATGATGACCCCACTGGCAAGACATGGACTGATGGCCTCCTACCAGGTCTCAAAATACTACTATGGATTGATTTGGGACTCGATGATACATCAAGCCCCTTCCCAAAGAGCCTAACCATGACAAATCGCTCCTACCCAATTCCAGCCATTGATTTTGACGAACCCACAAGTAACACCACAAACATGCTGACGTCATTGGACATATACGTGTCCAACACGAAAAAATTCACCGCTAAGATGCGTAACATATTTACCTCCCAAGTTGTAACTTTCAAGTTTGGTAAGCAAAGTCGAAAGTGGTTGAACGCGCCCGACATGAACTACTGGCCTCAACAGCTGAACTTTGCAGTGTGGTGTGCGACCTCTGGCTGTGGTGTCAGCCCCTTTGAAAGTTTGAACTACCCCAAAGTGGTGGCTGGCTTTGTAAAGTTTCACGTGTATTTCACCATAAGGCGAATACTGTACGAATTGAATGTGCCTTTGCCTGATGAACAACCATTTGCCATAGCTAACAACCCTTACAGTAAGGTTGCTTACCAAAGATTATGCGCTGAATTCGGAATCAGTAATGGTTCTGATTTCAGATGGAAAGGCGGGCGAAACCATGGTCTTGGTGACATATTCCTTGACTATGGTGCTGGTTACCAAGGAAGAGGTGGGGGATTTCAAAATGTACATTTGATTCGAAACTATGATGAAGACGCAAACCAATGGCCTGGTGATGGTGGTGAATTCTCAGATGATGGTGGTAAGAAAGAAAAAGGTAACCTCATCTCATTCATTCGCAATGATGACTTTGCTGGGTACAAGTATGCTTGGTTCATTCCAACGAGTGGTTATGGGCTCACCAAGGCTGGGCTCGGCAGACTGAATCGATCTGCTGAGGCCTTCGTTTACTGTGTGCTGGGATCGCAAGTCAATACGCGAAACTCGATTGTGGGCACGGGTGGTGGGGCAATTGAGACACAGCAAGAGTTCTTGGCTCTGTTTGAAAGCAGTGTGATTGAGAACGACATATCAAGTTCAGTACAAAGGTACCAACTCGCAACTCAGGAAGCGAAGTTGAGATTGGATCTGGCAATTGCACCTGGAGTTTGGCTAATGCCCAGTAATATGATCATAAACACGGAGAGTATAGTTGGTTACAACAACAACCTAATGAAGGCCACGGGTGACATGAAGTTTGGTGTCAACTCAAATGTAAACCTCGAGACCAAGACTGTAGGGATAAGCCATAACTTGGGCTCTTCGAAAGTTAAGTTACCACATGCAGCCACCAGAACTAAAACTGTACAGGTGAAAACACCAATGACGGATGTTAAACCTGAAATCAAAGAGCCTGAAAACACACAACATGAATATAATTTGTTTGCATTGACAATCGTAGTTGGTGGATTGGCTTGGGCTTTGTTCCGTTGATGGACTCGATATGATTTTTTGTAACGTGGTTCGCGTTACAAAAATGCACACTATATTACTGTGACTTCATAAGATCGAGGCAATCTTTACAACGATCTTTACGTTTGTGATGAACGCATATGCCCTTTCCCCCACAGTCTTTACATCTGTACCTAGTTCTACCATGAGAACATACTTGGGAACCACCACAATCTTTGCAAGAGTACTTTACTCTACCATGAGTACATATGCCCTTACCACCACATTCTTTGCAATATGCTTTCTGTCTTAGATGAGGGCATATTTGTGATCCCATACAATCCTTACACTGAACCTCACGCCTGCCATGGTTACATTTTCCACCACTAGGTACCTCTTCCATCCCCAGCGCCTCCAGTAGCTCTCCCCGGCGCATCTTATAATATTCAGCTATCTTGCGATCCTTGGCAATGGCGCGGAGCTCTTTGACGGTTTGACGTTGATTGGGCATGATGAGTGTTTGGATGTGCAAGGTCATTACTTTAAGACGATTTTTATCGCATTTTGGAATCCTGCACGCGTGCAGGATTTTTTGCGTTTTTGGTCTTGAAGTGCTGCGCCAGAACTGTCGTTTTCCCCCTACTGTGCGGAAATCTTACCCATTTTGTTTACCGTGTGTTTGTTTTGGAGTCCAGTGTGGGCGAAATACGAATAAACTAGACAAGTTGTACAAGTCTCCACTCACACTTTGGACGTCCTCCATTTCACGTTTTACCAAACACGCGAGCGGGACATGTGAGATGCATAATTTTGCAGTGATCCCAATAGAGAATTTTGTGAGAAATGAAGCGGTTCCAATTGATCAGCAGATCAAGAAATAACTTCAACGGCAAATCAATAGAAATCGCGAAATTCCGAAATCCTTTTTTAAAACAATAAAGTTAAAATAATGTGTGTCGAACAAGGTGGATTGATGGTATGGACCGAATCGTGGAGCTTCTTCACCCAGTTGTGGCTACACTTAAAGACATTTTAATGAAGAGAAATACTCTTAGCCAGAGTAAAATCTGTAATCAAAACAGTAGAAATGATGCACAAGCCTTAATTAATGCAATCACATTTTTCTTTATTGTTACTCTTGTTATTGTGAGACACATTTTAGACTTAACCCTTTAAGCCCCGAGGGGTCTCCCTGTGACGAGTAAAATCGTCTGGCGTTAGCCAGAGTAAAATCGTCTGGCGTTAGTCAGAGTAAAATCGTCTGGCGTTAGCCAGAGTAAAATCGTCTGGCGTTAGTCAGAGTAAAATCGTCTGGCGTTAGCCAGAGTAAAATCGTCTGGCGTTAGCCAGAGTAAAATCTGTAGACACTATCGGGGCTTAAAGGGTTAACCAGACCACTCACAGTTAAGCTACAAAAGAAAGCAATGGATCTTTTCAAAGCAAAAGAGGAAATTGTTCTGTTAAAATCAGCATTAATAACAGGTATGCAAACTGACATTGATACCAGGCACCATGCTCTCTGAGAAGCTGTTACCCTAGCAAGATGTGTTTCAGTACAGCCAAGCATGTCCAGGATAATTCAGAGGCAAGTTCACAGAAACAATGCACCAGCCCCAACCCCTGAAGACTATTACAGGATCAACTTGACAACAGAATTCGTTAACCATGCTCTTACACAACTGGACAGCAGATTTGAAGATGATGTTTTTGTGTGCTACAAAGGATTTTCAGTGATTCCTTCTATTTTGTTGGCTACTGACCCTATTTGGAATGATAATGTTAGGGAATTTTGTAACCACTACAGACAGGATATCCCTAATTTTGCAGGTTTACCAGCAGAGCTTTTGTTGTGGGAAAGAATGTGGAAGGGGAAAAATGAGAGAAGAGAAGATATCCCTGACAGCATAGATGCCACCCTGGAACAAATTGACAAGGATGCTTATGTAAATATATATACTATACTTCAAATCCTGAAAACCATTCCCATTTCATCGGCATCTTGTGATAGGTCCATCTCAATTTTCTGAAATCTGAAGACTTATTTGAGATGTACAATGGTCCAGGATAGACTGAATCGATTAGCACTGATGCATGCCCATAGAGAAATGGAATTAGACCTTGAACAGATCATAGATTTATTTGCTAATTTACATCCCAGAAGAATGTGAATAGAGAATATTTCAAATGAATAATTTTGTACCAGGCAGTCACTAGTGTTTCTAGAGTACTTGTGGGTTATGGTCCATCAGGATTGATGTGATCCTTAAACTGATGGAGAACAGTACAGACACATAACTGGTGTCTGTGGTACAATAGTATTAATACTTATATCTGGGCAAAAAGTTATTTCTTTAATATTTTTTTGAGTTATTTTTCCACTGACACTGGGTGTTCAATAAGCTTAAATGGCTTTTACATATTCGCTCAGTCTGAGCTCATTGGACCACATCAATTTATACACTGATCTATAAGGCTGAAAAAGGCAAGTATGATTCCAACTTTTCAGTTTTGCTGATACATTTTTGTAACAATGATGTTTCTTAATATTCACAAATAAATCTTGATACTTTTTTCCATCCATTCCCACTATGAGTTGACTGAGCTGATTCCCACTGGAATAAACAGAAATTATTTTTTGTACAGAATTATGCCTTTCTGAGGAGGTGGTGTTACTGTGTCTGAATGGCTTAAAGTGCTCATTAATTATTCATGAAGGTCTTACCCAACCAGAGCAACTTATTCTGGTCAGGTGGATGGGTTTAGAAACCCAATGAACGACGAGTTTAAAACCACGGCGTGTTTGGAAATAATTTCAAACACGGAAGCAAATTTTCTATATCTGCATATTGATAAAGCAAGAAAAACACATGACGATAAACAACTTTATTGACAGCAAATGATAATTACAGATAATTTTCTCTATTGAGACAATTAAAAGAAGGTTATCTATTTGCCGACATTGAAAGTCACATTGCAGTTATTGAAGTCCCCAAAAGATAAGAATGAAGAACTCTTGTTTTGTAAAGTACAATTGAACTCCTTTTCCTTAATTACAACTGCCTCTTGCTCCGAGTCAACCTTGCCTGTATACGGATTCGGACACAAAATAGCACTAACGTGTGAAATAACTTTCTCCCCCGCTTTCTCATACTTCGGTAAAGCCTGTGGCCAGTGGCCTGTGTCTGTGGCCAGTTCTATCGCGTATTATTTTACTATCAGCCCTTGCATTAAACAGAGTGGACGCACACGTTACACGAAGGCAATGGGCGGTTTTGCCCCTCAGTCAAGCGACCTTACACATATCTCAGTGGCAAAATTTGGTTTTGTATCGCGTCGACTTTGGAATTGCATTTACGACACTCCTTTCGTCACCCTCAGTGGTGTTCGGTTGTCGAAATCGGTACTCTGCAATCTTCAAGAGAAAGGTGATTGCTCAGAACTCACAAAATAACTAGTAGGTGACAACGTGGAATGCTAATACAAATGAAATTCAGTATCATCAGTAGCCAGCATGCAGCAAGTAGGTGACAAATCCCGACATTCCGCTTACCAAAAACGATAGTTCAATTCAGAAAGCTCATTCAAATGATAAACTAATTTTCTTTGTTGGAGAAGTAATTTTAAAAACTCGTGCTTCGGGTTTCATCAGGTTTCCAAACACTCAAAAACAATAAAACCACTTGGCCTGCGGTCTAGTGATTTCAAATGCTTTCTCGCGTTTTGAAACCTGATGAAACCCTCGCACTCGTTTTTGAAATAGTACTTCCCATGTATACAGATTAGTCTCCACACAACTTCACGTAGAAGTCGTAGAACGCAATACAAAGATTTTTGCAATCCTAAATACAAAAATTCAAACTCTTGCGCTTCAAATTTTAACAACTTGTTTCACAAAAACAAATTAATGAGAAATACCTTTTCTAGGGAACTATGGTTTGACTTTTCCAAAACTGGGCTTCAAGGACCTCAAATGAATGCTTTTGCAAATTCAGAACAATTGGTTTCGATGCGCTCGGTCAAAGACGCCTTATTCTTTAAACCAGAGTTTTTAGCGGCAAACCAGGTACCAAAAGAAAGCTTTCGCTTCGAGGATTTCAAATCCGGCGTAAAAAAATTGTTTTCTAGGGCCAGTTCATATTTTCGCTCATCGTGCGAACGTCAAACGGCCGCGTGAAATTTTAAGCAAGAGGACTGGTGAGAGCTGGACATGGCAACTGAACTGTGAGCTTTCCGGGCCATTGTAATTTAAGGATATCATTAACACAAGCAAATCAAATGCACTTATCTCGTTTTGAAGAGCCACTGATCTATCGTAAGATTGTGTAAAGAACTTAGCTTTGATATTTTCAGTTCACGCGGGAACCCTCATCTTTCTTCAAATAAACGATGAAGTTCTTGACCCAGTAAAAACGGTATCCGTTCTTATCTTTGAACTTCTTGGCTTTGCAGAACTCTTGATGATCGACTACCCTTACAAGACCAACCACAGAGTGGCAGACAAGCCAATACGAGTTGGGTTTATGTGCGAGGCTTGTTATCGTACTTCCATAACTTTGACTTTAGCTAGGATTGACCCCTGGGTTGGATTACTTATCAGCTTATGAGTAACCAAAATAATAATGAAATTTGAGTGTTCACTCTAGCACTGACGTACTAATTGGGGACACTGTAAAGCACATTTGAAATTAAATCAAATGAAATCAAATGTTGGTTTTTGTGGAGAGGGGACAACCGCAGTACTAGGAGAAAAACCTCACGGAGTAGAGTAGAAAACCAACAACTCAGCCCACATATGACGCCGGGGTTGGGAGCCGGGACCACAATTGCGTAAGGCGAGGGCTCTCACCACTGCGCCAACACTGCTCTCACCACTGCGCCAACACTGCTCTCAAGACTGCGCCAACCCTGCTCTCACCACTGCGCCAACCCTGCTCTCAAGACTGCGCCAACCCTGCTCTTACCACTGCGCCAACCCTGTTCTCACCACTGCGCCAACCCTGCTCTCAAGACTGTGCCAACCCTGCTCTTACCACTGCGCCAACCCTGCTCTCAAGACTGCGCCAACCCTGCTCTCACCACTGCGCCAACCCTGCTCTCAAGACTGCGCCAACCCTGCTCTTACCACTGCGCCAACCCTGCTCTCAAGACTGCGCCAACCCTGCTCTCACCACTGCGCCAACCCTGCTCTCAAGACTGCGCCAACCCTGCTCTTACCACTGCGCCAACCCTGCTCTCAAGACTGCGCCAACCCTGCTCTCACCACTGCGCCAACCCTGCTCTCAAGACTGCGCCAACCCTGCTCTCACCACTGCGCCAACCCTGCTCTCAAGACTGTGCCAACCCTGCTCTTACCACTGCGCCAACCCTGTTCTCACCACTGCGCCAACCCTGCTCTCAAGACTGCGCCAACCCTGCTCTCACCACTGCGCCAACCCTGCTCTCAAGACTGCGCCAACCCTGCTCTTACCACTGCGCCAACCCTGTTCTCACCACTGCGCCAACCCTGCTCTCAAGACTGTGCCAACCCTGCTCTTACCACTGCGCCAACCCTGCTCTCAAGACTGCGCCAACCCTGCTCTCACCACTGCGCCAACCCTGCTCTCAAGACTGCGCCAAACCTGCTCTCAAGACTGCGCCAACCCTGCTCTCACCACTGCGCCAACCCTGCTCTCAAGACTGCGCCAACCCTGCTCTCACCACTGCGCCAACCCTGCTCTCAAGACTGCGCCAAACCTGCTCTCAAGACTGCGCCAACCCTGCTCTCACCACTGCGCCAACCCTGCTCTCACCACTGCGCCAACCCTGCTCTCTGGACTGCGCCAACCCTGCTCTCACCACTGCGCCAACCCTGCTCTCAGCACTGCACCAACCCTGCTCTCACCACTGCGCCAACCCTGCTCTCACCACTGCGCCAACCCTGCTCTCAAGATTGCGCCAACCCTGCTCTCAAGACTGCGCCAACCCTGCTCTCACCACTGCGCCAACCCTGCTCTCACCACTGCACTAACCCTGCTCTCACCACTGCGCCAACCCTGCTCTCACCACTGCGCCAACCCTGCTCTCAAGACTGCGCCAAACCTGCTCTTACCACTGCGCCAACCCTGCTCTCACCACTGCGCCAACCCTGCTCTCAAGACTGCGCCAACCCTGCTCTCAAGACTGCGCCAACCCTGCTCTCAAGACTGCGCCAACCCTGCTCTCACCACTGCGCCAACCCTGCTCTCACCACTGCGCCAACCCTGCTCTCAAGACTGCGCCAACCCTGCTCTCAAGACTGTGCCAACCCTGCTCTCACCACTGCGCCAACCCTGTTCTCACCACTGCGCCAACCCTGCTCTCACCACTGCACCAACCCTGCTCTCACCACTGCACCAACCTTGCTCTCACCACTGCACCAACCCTGCTCTCACCACTGCGCCAACCCTGCTCTCACCACTGCGCCAACCCTGCTCTCAAGACTGCGCCAACCTTGCTCTCACCACTGCGCCAACCCTGCTCTCACCACTGCGCCAACCCTGCTCTCAAGACTGCGCCAAACCTGCTCTTACCACTGTTCCAACCCTGCTCTCAAGACTGCGCCAACCTTGCTCTCATCACTGCACCAACTTTGCTCTCATCACTGCGCCAACCCTGCTCTCAAGACTGCAGCAACCCTGCTCTCAAGACTGCGCCAACCCTGCTCTTACCACTGCGCCAACCCTGCTCTCAAGACTGCGCCAACCGTACTCTCACCACTGCGCCAACCCTGCTCTCAAGACTTAAGGAAGGAATGAAAAAGTAAGACAAGTCTAACCTCTTTCGTGCCCTTTTATTCGTTTTAACAAAGATGAATTTTGACTGAAGCAAACCATTTGAAATTCAAAGAACCTTTGTAGTCCATGATGAATGCAAATATATTATTTATTTTGTGTGTTCAAAGTTCTAGATTGACAAATACACTGTAAGTCACTCTTGATTTGCTGTGTCGGCGGGCACATTTGCCGTTACAAGCAAAACGTTACTTGAGTTTTTCTTTTTGATTCACTCTCGAAAGACGTTTCGCGACAGCTGAGATTAGGCTAATCTCGTCTCGCGTCTCTTGCATCAATTTGCCCGCCCTTGGTGTTGCCATCGTGCACAGTATTTTGAATTCCAATTCGCTCAATGAACTGTGTGCATCTGTTTAGCGGATACGTTGGAAAGACGTAAGTGGAAAACTGTTTATTGCCTACGCTTTCTCAAGCTCCTTTGGTTTTAGCGACGGATGAATTACCCAGTCAACGTCTACGTATCCTTTCAAGAATCTGTATTCCATCCATTGGAGGTGAGGTAATGCTGCAGAATCAATCATGCTGAGGAATCACTGGCTGTGCTTTGGTCTCCTGAGGTAGTTATTAGCCACTCCAAAGCTGGTTCATTGACAGACAGTTATGTTTCTAACTACTACAAATTCAGTGTACTGCGATTCCTTGTTGTGTCTTAATTCCTCACAGTTCCTTGCCTTGGTCGGAGTAAAGCCGTAGGGTGCCATCAAGTGACGCCACCGCGAGCTAGAAATGTTGAATATGAATCAAAAGAGATATTGTAAGCAATAAACGGATACAAGCTAACTTTGAACAAGTAGATAAACCCTTCTAGGGACTATCCTCTCTATACCTGAACAAGGGACTCTTCCTCTACAAGGTCATGTTACTTTTTGAAGGCACCCTTAAACGGTGACAAGCCAGGCGAACCAAAGTGCACACGAAAAGTAATATTCCATAAAACATTGCCCAAAGAAAGGAAAATTGCCTCGAGAAGTCGCGGCTTTCGAGATTAACGCCAGACAGCCAAAAAAATGTTTTTTATTTGTACGGAGAAAATTCGCTTTTTTGGGGCTTCATATCAAAACAGATTGCTACATAGGAAATGGGCGAGAGAGTGGTACCGGGAGACCGCAAGTTAGCGCAGCGTATGGCTACTTTTCCTGTTGCAGGTCAACGAACGAATAACCATCACACGTAGTGTTTTACACGCCAAACTATAGCGATACAGGTTTATTACAACTAAACCCAGGAAGCGATAACCTTTTTGCTTTAGAAGTACAAACAAAATTCTTCTAATCAATATTATACGATTATTTAAATACCGTTAAACCAATTATATTTATCATTGACCAGCACCTGCGGAAAGGCTGGGTGAAATGCCACATCTGACACTATATCCGAGTGTCCTGTTAGTCGATGGCAGAACGTGTTACCACGAATGTCGTACAGGTAGGCCTACAAGAAAAGAATAACAGCAAATAAATCACAATTACCCACATAGCTTATTTGTCTTTAGTCCTCTATTTCACGTATAATACCGTTGGGAGCAACGTTGACATTTACAGTTTCGAAGTTCTGAACTAAAGGGGAAAAGACGGTCTAACCTGTGCCGACTCTTCTCACTGAAATCCAAGCGCTTTGCTTTTTACATTAAGCAGACCTTTTTCAGAGACGCATTATGCATTTAGACGAACAACCCTTCGAAATACTTCTTGAACGACACATTACTAAAGGTTGTTGGTTTGGATGCATAATGCGTCGTGTGCCCGTCTTTATACTAGAGACACATAACCAGACGAACTACGAACGTTTGCCCAAGTTCGTCCAGACGGATAATGCTTCCCATGGCATAATCAAAGGCTCCTTCGAGCTACCTCATGGTCTGTGGTAATTATTCCATGAAGTGCTGTCCTTTCCCCAGACCATAAAGCGTTCATTCCGAATAGTTCGTTTTGTGCACTCTTGCTACGACTGATCGATTACTCGTCGTCCAAATTGGAGACATCGTCACTTTTTTAAAACCCATTTCTTTCCCCTCGAGCATTCTTGAAAACATTTCCTGTTCGTGTATTTTGATCAAAGATGGAGCAAAAGGAACGAAAACCCGCCTTGACAATCTTTACGTCGGGCTCGACACAACAGACGCCATTTTGTAAACATGTTCTGCCGCTTTGTCTCTCCCCCTCCCCCCACATATGTGAACATAAAACGATAGCACGACTTTGTGGACAAAACCAAACCTAGTAAGGGAGACAGGGGAGAACAAGTTTAATTCGCATTTAATGCAGATTTAATGCATAAATTAATTGTCTAACGGGAATGGAGTGACAAATCCATCCATCACAATACCTCATGGTATGAAGTACATACCATGAGGTAAAAACGGCCATTCTTCTACTCACCGATCGGTCCTCGGACCCAGTAGCAATGAACCTCGCACAAGGACTTATCGCAAGACCCACTGGCTGCGATCTGTTCACGTGACCATCATACCGACGAACGCACCTATTAGCACGCAAGTCCCACAATTTGATCCCGTCGGTCACTGCTGCTGTCAAAAACAAGTCGTAGGCACATGGAGGGTGCGAAACGAACATAGAGCCCTGAAAGAGCGGGAAATGAAGGATGACTGAAATAAGACAAGCAGCTTGTAAGAAACTCGATAAGGTCGATTTTCTGTGAAAGGACCTCATAGATAGACAAATATACGATTGCTAGCATGGTATGGTCTTTGAGTGTGTCCGATAGCATGGCACATGTACGCTACGCGTCATGGGTATATCCATGAGATCCTTGCCGTTTGCGGGGAAAAGATGGTGGTGTGCCCCTTAACCCGTTCATGCCACAAATGACTATTTCTCTTTTCATTGCCCATGTAAAAAGGTGGTGGAGAGTGGTTAACGTGCTTCGCTTCCTAAAGAGGTCAAGGTGTCAAACCATTATTAAGTTTGCCACCAAACACAAACAGAACCCGTCCCAATCTCTTAGTCCTAGAGGATTCGGAGAAGCTGGGCATGCTCATTTGCACTGCGCTACGGCTGACCTCGTTCTGACAGATTGTATTCACGGGACGAGTATGAGCGTCCAGGACCACTCGGACGGTTTGACCCACATTCATGTCTAGAACTTCGATTGACTTGTTGGAGCCACAGTGCAAAACGATATCTGCGAAAGTATCAAGGAATTGTTCTGCCGAAAATTCCGCCGTCTAAGGTTCAGGCCTGGTTCAAACTTCGCACTTTATTGGTGCCAAATTTAATGCGAGAGCTAAATGTATGTGAATTGCACGTGCACATAATGTGCGCACCCACGATCAACAACACCGCTGAAAAGTATGTTACCACCGATTAAAGCAAAGCAAGGGATGACCAAGTGACAACCTTAAAAAATACAAAAAAATTGTGTACGAAAATAAAGATGGTTCATTGACAAGCGTCTAGTTAAAATGGCTGGGAATTAGCCGGGTTTCTTTTCACGTTTTTGTGGAGAGAGAGACAGGCAAGGAAAACAGGTCAGGTGGTCTTATTGAACATATGCAAAGAGCTTACGAACTTCTTGCGTTACGGTGGGGAAATCCTAAGCGGGTAAGATAGCATCATCGCAAAACTTGCCCGCTCGTGACGCCAGGCATACAATACTGTGATGTGATATGTAAGCTGTGGAGGTAACTCTACAGTGTTGCTAAAAAGTTACTACGTTCGTCACAGCTCGGATCAAAGGTAAAGGATACACGAGTGAAAACCATTAATGGCAGAAAAGCATGTAGTCTGTTGGGCTTTTTCCTGCCGGAAGACTCGCACTAGCCTGTATTTGTTGTTGGTTTGGTATCTGGTGACAAAATAGGCGTTACAAAGAGAACGGAAAGCACAAATAATAATAAAAAAAACAGGAAAGCAATTAAAAAAGACAAGGCTTGTAAAACTGGTCCGCTGACCTTCTGACGTCATCCTTGTGTTCATCGATGTGGTACTTATACATGTGCAGTCCGTTACCATGAGCCAACAGGATAAACTTATCAACATAGTAGAAACTCGCTTGCGTAATTTCTTTGGAAAAAGTAGGGTTGTCCTGCAAAATAAATGACAAAAGCTATTGGCTGCGGCTGCACTTAATGAAACAAACCTGGTTCAAGAAATCCTCAAACCTAACTCGGTTTGACTGAGGAAATGAGCAGGAGCCCTGCTGTGCATGACTTCTGAAAGGAGCACCATTCAAATAACCTGGTTAACTCATTAACTACGCCTGCAGCCATTGACATTTACAACAAGACTTCAAACAAAGAGTCGTCTTCAAGAAAGGATGCACTAACCTTGCGTGTGCAAACTACACGCACGCGCGCGATCTGAGTGCATCACGGCGGCTAAATGTGACGATGATGATGATGATGATTCAGGATTTATACAGCGCTTTATCCCAAGGCTCAAAGCGCTTTACAACACTTTTTGTGGGGGACTTTGTCAGACTGCTTATTAAGGCGCAAATTGCAGCCACGCAGTTCACAATCTTATTAGAGTGAATAGTAAGATACACAGGTGCCCCCATAACAGAATAAGTGATAGACCATCACACCGGGGACTACGTCCCCTACACTTTCCGAACAGTGTGTGGGTTCTTTAACGTCCCACACCAGTACTGTGAGACGGGACCTACGTTTATCGTCCTTATCCGAGAAGACTAGAAAGTCTAACCATTTGGAGGTGTCATTACAAAGGCAGCACTTTCTCCTCAGTTATTTAAAGACCCTGAGTGTTGGTCCGGTCGAGGATTTGAACCCACGACCTCCCGCACGGTAGTCCGGTGCTCTACCAACTGAGCTAACCGGTTGCGGTTGATGTTTCATAGGATGAACAGAAAATAAATGTCTGACGAACATTGAAACAAGAAAATTCTACAAATGGTATAAATAAAAAATAAACAGGGGTAATCTTTCAGGACCATTTTTGAGGACCCTATTTTGGGGGCATAATTTAGTAGTGACGAGAGATGGTGAAATTTTTGTGTACTTTTGGTTAAAAGCATCAAATCTGGCATGATGGCACAGCCCGATCATCTTTCCTTGTCACTACGTGTTTGCCGTCACTCTGTATGGAACGTGATGCCTAGGCCAAGAACAAGAACAACTCTGTCTTGTTTGACTCTACTTTCAAGAATTCTTGCCTTACATCCGGTTCAACTCCACGACAAACTCCCTTGCCGCGTTTGCTTTGAAATTGCGCCTTCAAACTGTCGATAACGTACCTATTCCACACAGTGTTGACTCGCTGAACATTCTGCACTGCCCCTCGATATGCGGAAGGCATATGGTATTTGCATAATCAGCAAAGGTATTACACGATCCATTTGGATTTACTATAAAGCGGGCCCCATCGATAAGGAGTGCGTCGACAACAGTCCAATGCAACGCTAGCACAAAGTTTTTCGAGACACATCAGTAATTCTGATTTGACACCAAGCCCAAGTTATTCGAACTTCGTCCATATTTTTGTGGCAAATTTGAAAGGAAATGTACAATTGTGAAAATAAGAAACAGTTCTTTCTTTTCCTTTGTTCTGATTTTCCGTGGATTGCCAAAATAGTGGCAATTTGTTTTTTTTTGCAATTTGTTCTGCTTGACACTGTCGGTATGCTGTGTTTTACTAGTCGGTCTTCTATGAAGGTTCCAAACCGTTCCTCTTCACCGTCTCTACCATTCCCTCATAGGAGGCTTCTTTCGTGTCCAGGACAAGCAAGCAACAAAATCACGTCAACAAGAGCCTTAACCTGGTTTCGGGAACTCCTTTGCGTACTTCGAACGTCATCAAGGTGGTCTAAATCGGTCTCTTTCTTTTTTATCTCACTGAAGACAAGCGCAGACTCAAACTCAGCGGTAGCAATGGTGATTTCTGGACCTGATACCATTCAACACAGAAGCTGCATGGAACTCTGTTAAACCAACAGCACCGCCATTCTCCTTGACTTACTTATCATTCTGCTCATAAACCAACAGCACCGCCATTCTCCTTGACTTACTTACCATTCTACTTGACTTACTTACCATTCTGCTCATGTGCGTGGTCAATTGCGATCCCAGAAAACCGCCACTGCATCTTGCACACTATGAAGAATCATTGCTGAAACATCTCTCGCACCGATTTTAGCAGCTCTTGATAAGACCATGGCATCGCCATCATATCTCTGCTCACTTGCTATTTTCAATATGGCACGTACACCTTTGTTGAAAGCCAACACAATTTCCCGGCCATCTTGGTAAGACTACTGCAGTTCAGAGCTCTGACGAAGAATGCGCTCTTCAAACCGGAATGCACTCATGTTACCTGACGTTGCTTGTCTAGTAGCATAGTGTCATTAAGGATAGTTGAACGTTCTCTCATATTTTTGTCAAGGTTAAATGTCAAGGCTATGTGACGATCTACATTCTCCTTCTCACAAAGAAGCAACTTAGTTCAGATTTTGCATTTCATCCCCGCTTTTTTGTATTTTTGTATTTTCTTTCCTTTCTCCGCTGCTTTGAGCTTTCCTCTTTTTAACTCTATCTAGTTTTAGATTACTAAAACGATATCTACATGACTTATGCCACTTTGTTATCTCTGAAACGTTGTGATAGCTCTTCATCGGTTTCATTTTTCTACGCATCTTTGGGGCATTTACTTTTCAAACGTTACTTTAAATTTCTGGCAAAGGGGAAAAGGATCTTTCATCGAAGTCTGTTCACCGAAATTCACTGACATTACTGTAAGAACTCTACTTTTTACCTCCAAATAATAATTCTCAGCCCATCATCAACATGATGGGCTCCTGTGATTTTATATCATTTTCAGCACAGAAACTATTTTACAGAACTGATATTGATCTACTTCCTAAACATTTGATGTATCAAAAATTACCTTTCAAAATCAAAACAATTCAGATGTAATCAAATCTTCGAATTACGGAACGTCTCCTGGGTGCCATGTTGAGATTTTTCTTTTATGTCATGCTTGCGCGAAATAGATATAACCATCATATATGGATAGTAGAATGAAACACTATGCATACATACCGGTATATTCCTCTGTAATAAAATTAAACACCATGCATTCATATATTCCCCTCTAAAGCACTTTATTATATCTCTCACTTAGTACGCGCGCTGTGATTGGTCAATTTAGCGGGCCGTACTTCACTGTACGGCCCGCTAAAGTTTGTTTTGGTCGCCAAAATGACTCCACAGATATAATAAATATCTTATTAACCTCGTTTTCTCGGTCCGTACTGTAAAATACGGATCCTCGTTTTTTCCCGTCGATTTATGGCCCAAGCGCGAAGCGCGCGGGCCATAAATCGACGAAAATAAATAAATCGGGAAAAAACTCGGTCCGTATTTTATAGTACGGACCTCGAACTCGATTAATAAGAGGTATATATTCCTCTGTAGACCCTGTTTACCCATGTACACGCCGTATCCCCTGTAAACCCTATATTCCATGTACACCTTGTTTCCTCATGTACACCCTGTATTCTCATCAGCACACTATATTCCTCTGTACACCCTGTTTACTACTTCTACACCCGTCCCTGTTTTCCCTGTACACGCTGCAGTCTCTGGTACACCATGTTTACCCATGTACACCCTGTTCACCCATGTAGACATCGTATCCCTAGTACACCCGGTTTACCTTGTACACCCTGTACCCCATATACACCTTGTATCCCATATACACGCTGCAGTCTCTGGCACACCCTGTTTACCCATGTACACCCTGTATCCCATGCATGCATGCATGCATACATACATACATTCATACATACATACATACATTACTATATTTACCCTCGGATTTTAGAGTAGCTTTATACAGCTAATATCTCCGAGCATCGACCATCAGATAAGAGATAGACCACAACACCGGGAACTACGTCCCCTACTCTTTTCGAACAGTGTGTGGGTTCTTTTACGTCCTACGGAATCAATTATGAAGAGTTGTGAGACGGGGCCTACGGTTTATCGTCCTTATCCGAGAAGACTAGAAAGTCTAAAAATTTGCAGATGTCATTACAAAGGCAGCACTTTCTCCTCAATTATTTTTAAGACTATGAGTGTTGGTTTGAACTCACGACCTACCGCACGCTAGTCCGATGCTCTACCACTGAGCTAAACGGTCGGCGGTCAAACCCTGCACACCCTGTATTCCCATGTACACTTCTTATCCCCAATACACCTGCTTTACCTTGTACACCCTGTCTACCCTGTACACCCTGTCTACCCTGCACACCCTGTCTACCCTGCACACCCTGTATTCCCATGTACACTTCTTATCCCCAATACACCTGCTTTACCTTGTACACCATGTCTACCCTGCACACCCTGTATTCCCTATACACACTGTATGCCATGTACACACTGTTTACCCACGTACACCCAGTATCCCTCATACATCCTGTATCCTTTGTAGACCTTGCAGTCCCTGGTACACTCTGTTTACCCATGTACACCCTGTCTTCCCTGTACACTCTGTTTACCCATGTACACACTGTATTTCCTGTACACTATGTATTCCCCTGAACACTGTTTACCCATGTACACCCTTACTATTCCCGTGATGACCCTGTTTACCCAGGTGTGGTATATTGAGGCCATACTGTTGTTTCAATTCTGGAGAATGAATTGAGTTGAATGGAGAGTCTGGAGCTTAATTTGTGTGCAAACGTCATACGAAGCAGAAGGTCAGCTCTTATTGGAGTGGATATTAAAAGTGTCTCAAATTCTACTAGTTGCATTTCTGTGTCTAATGTCAAATATCAATAGTTAGCTGCTGTAAGTTCACAAAGAAAATTGTAGCTTTAATATACTGGCATTGGAAATAGAAGAATTGCATATTGATTAATGTGTCAGAAACATAAATATGGATATAGACTCTACATGGGATACAGGGTTTACAGAGTATACAAGGCGTGCATGGGTAAACAGGGTGTACATGGGATACAGGGTGCACATGGGAATACAGGGTGTACATGGGAAAACAGGGTGTACATGGGTAAACAGGGTGTACATGGAATACAGGGTGTACTGGGAATATAGGGTGTATATGAGTAATCAGGGTGTACATGGGAAAACAGGGTGTACATGGATAAACAGGGTGTACATGGAATACAGAGTGTACTGGAAATACTGGGTGTATATGGGTAAACAAAGAGTCAACTCTTAAACACGGAATGTACACGGGAATACAGGGTGTACATGGGTAAAAAGGGTGTACATGGGAATACAGGGTGCACTGGGGATACAGGGTGTACAAGGGTAAACAAGGCGTACAAGGAGTACAGAACGTATTGGGAGTACAGGGTGTATATAGGTAAACAGGGTGTACATGGGAATATGGTGGTATGCAGTGGAGTACGTGTATGCACATTTCTAATTGTTTCTAATTTCAAAGCTATTCCAGGTAGTTTTAAAACTCACAGTCTTGAAAACGTTCCCTTACAGTAGAGCAAGAAAAAAATAAAAGCAAACGATCAATTAATTGAATAACATGGGTCCCCTCCCATCTCCTTATGGTCCACCCCTCATAGTCCGCAAATGACCCAAACTTTTACCGGGCCCGTAGCTCAAAATGACAAGTACACGGAATACTATTGTTATGCCAAAACTGGTACTCGTAGCAACACTCCATTTTTTTTGGCAAAAAATGGCCCACCCCTCTCCCGCACTGACTGACTCCAACCAAAACTGACCCCCCTGGCCAAAATGCGCAAGGGCGCTTGGCTTAAAATGATCAGCTCATCGAATACCATGCTTTTAACCTTAAGCGTGCAAAATACAGTAAGAACAACAGAGGCTACACATAGAACGAAATTTGATAGAATCATTTTCAGACAGTTTGCAAGGCTAAATTTCCATATCAACCATAACTTCATTAAACATACCGTAGCCTTAATGTTTCGTTCTTCAGAAAAAAAAATGTTTACATATGCATTATTCTACAGGATTCACCTGCAGTAAGCATAATGAAGTATGGGGTGATACAAATGACACTAACTGAAGCCCCTTGCAGAGATCAATTAACAATGTTTCCTCAGTCGGCTTCACACCATGGTGTTCGTTCTTATCCTTTTTTACCTCAGCTGCAGAACTCTCACGAGACTAAGAGATTCTCGTGAGTCAGAGCGCACAGAATATAAATGGGCGGAATACTACGAGAAATTTCCTCAAGAAAAGTTCCGAAGAATAGCAAGGTGGGTACGAATAACCACAGCTGGACTCTTCAGCAGTTTAAATGTTACACTACCCAGCAAGGTGGCTTGAAAAACCTAACCCGGGAAGGAAATCTATTGTTTTCGCATTAATTTGCATAAATTCGTTAAGAATTGGTTTACACCGAAAAATGGCCTCCACATTCAATTTGTTTTTAGCCTGTAAACTGGTAAAAAGTCAATCAGCTAAGTGGATATAACCCGGATAAGTGTCCTGGTGTGACTGCAGCCATCCTTTACATGCAAGAACCCATATTGGAGAATTTTAGAAAAAGCCACGGCGAAAACAGCAGGGCGCAGGAGGCAATAAGGAGAAAGAGAAAAGAAAGTAAAAATTCTTTCCATTTAAATACTTGACATCAAGTGGAAAATGCAGATCTAAGAATTATATTCATTCTATGAAAATTCTTCGTATACAAGCTACCTTGCTCCAAGGTATGTAAAGCAGGCTGAGTCATTTCAAAAATAAAAACGCTTACCTTTGCATTGCCAGCAAGTTCCGAGGAGAAATTATGTTTTACTGACGCCAAAACCAGTAGAGGATCAGAGTTAGCCAGGCTCCACAGCCTTACGGTTCTGTCACATGATGACGTTAGTAAAAACCGGCTGTCGTGGCTGAAACTAGCACTGGTCAGTGAACCATCATGACCTTAAATGGGGAAACAAACAACAAGGTGATTCCCACTTCCAGTTTGTATTGCTGAACGGTGGAGCAATAAAACACTTCACTAGCCTTAATATCTTTTAAATGTTGCCTCAAATGGACGCCATCTTCGTCGCCATATTAGTGGTCGTGTTTTTTGTATTTGGTTATTTCTAATTATACTTTTTGCATGAAATACGCACAAACATTTACAATAACATTAGCAAGTACACATGTAACATAGATACACATAAAATCTATATACTAGAATTAGTTCTCACTAAAGCTGCCCCCGCTTCTTTATGTTATGAAGTGTAGAAAACATTCTGAAGTGAAACTTTGTACAGGAAATGACCGTTTCTTTTCCAAACCTTTTTTTGCTACATGACAGGCTTGCCGGTTACTTTGGATAAATCAGGTTTTATATCATCATGCAATCTCTTGCCAAAAAAGACGGTCATTGTTGTCTTAAATGGGCCGAAAGAGGTTCCTTGATCTCTTCCAACAATCTTCCCCAGTTTTTTGCTTTTATAAACTTACAGTAAAGAAAAACAGAAAATGATTTTCTTTTCTACGGGTTTACCGGCACAATAACCATAGGTTTTCGACCAATCAGCCCGCATCGGACGATTTGTCTGAGTTTGAGACATAACATTATCGGTTTATTATATTAACTAATCCTTATAATTTAATCTTTTCTCCTAATTCATCAACATTATGTCTTAAAATTACATTGAAGTTTCCCCCGATTATTTCATCGTAAGCAGCTTCCATATCCTAATAATATACATGAAAAAATTACTCGATTCTGATTGGCTGAGAGCAGTGCAGTTCAAGTGTAACACCAGTGCAAAAAGTGTAATACCAGTGCAAAAAGTGTAACACCAGTGCAAATTACACATCGATTTTCTGGATTATGATATTCTTTATTTTTAAACGAACCGCTTTGAGTTCGTAGCGTTATCAGCTGATCTTAATCAGCCAATCAGTAAATAAAGTGTCAAATCCGCGTCAAATGCTTACTTCCTGTCCGTCCGCAATGAGATCTTCCGGCACTTCCTCCAGGCGAATTTGTTCATGTTTATATTATTAATAAGTAATCATACGGCTTTTCTCGTTCAATTTGGAATAAATTTGTACTTGTGAGTTTTTCAAAAAGCTGAAATTGCACTCGCCGAAGCGGCTCGTGCAATTTCAGCTTTTTGAAAAACTCACTCGTGCAAATTAATTCCAAATTGAACTCGAAACCGTATGATTACCTTTACAAATTGTCAAGCTCAGTTTAAATCGCATGGTAGAAAGTGTACTGCTCACTGGTTTTATTTGCAGCGTTAATATTTACAATGATAAAACGGCCCTAAATTCCATGGCTACACAACTTCAATTCAAAATATAAGCCTTCTTTAATGAGAATCCAAACTCCTCTACTATTTTCTGAATCGTGTGCGGAAAAAAAATCAACTTTCCACTGAGTTTTCCATATTTTTAACCAGTGCCGTACTATGAGTTTCTTGTAAGAAAAAATTACGTCCGTTAAATCATTGGATTTCCTAGCGTTTTTGAGAGATTCTAATCCCTTGAGCGTTAAGCAGTGAAGAATAAGAATGAAAATTTTACTGTGCTGCTTCGTGTAAGAGAACAAAGTGAAAAACGTATATGTGGCACTGAACTTACACGTAGAATATGGTAATATGGCCTCGCCGAAAGAAAAAAAAAGAACAATGACAATAATTAATTGTGTTGACGACACATCCACAAAATACGCTGCGCAATAACATCAGGAAATGTCCCAAAATAGTAGCCAGTATAAGATGTTTACAAGTTACCAGCAAACAAGGCCTAGCAATGGCTAGATTTCCATAGCACCCCTTACTTTATTATGCGTGCTGTAGGTGTACTATTTCCTGCTCCAAAAACAATAAGTGTTTGCATGTGTATTACCCTAACAATTTAAATAAAGTAGAGTGTTATAATTAATAATTATATCATGAGCTCAAGATTTCTATGGGGTGATAGCTGAGGAGGCCAAAGGCCAAATCAACTATCACTACACAGAAATCGAGAGCGAATAATCTAATTATTTTAGTAAAAATCATAGGAAACGAATCATGTGTCGGTAAAAAGCACACCAAAATACAAAATCTTCCTGCGAAACTTCGAAAAAGCGCGAAACGTCGCCATTTTGAAAACGATCTTCAGCCAAGTGCTACACTCTAATGGCTGATAGCGTGTAGTAGCTCAGCCAATCAGATTGTGACATTTGCATTGGTAGACTGGTAGATTTTTACGAAAGAAATATAAAACAATAATAAAGAAAAAAAAATGTAGCCCTTAGCTCTGCTAAAGTAAGTTGATCTTCAAGCTTCATTGCCGTGAAATATTTAGTTTGAAGTGAAGAGCACGGCAGTCCTTCTCCAACTTCTTTAGGTGTTGAACATCATTGTTAGGAATTTTCTTCCTGCCGAGTTCGTCAATTGACTTCATAGCCTCTCGTGTTGACATGAGTTTCGACTTTACTCGTCAAAATCTCAAAATTATTTTTATGTCACCGAAAAATAACTTTTAGTGAAGCTACGGCTTTGACCTTTGAACATGATTAAAAGCAACCTCAACTCTTTCGAAAACTGTTAAATAATTACTAATAATAAAATAAAAAAGGTATGACTTGAGGCCTTGAAGTCAGCCGGTTTTACAGCTAAACAGAATGACAAATCTTAGCCAATGTGAACTTGCCCGAACTCCACAGTGAAAAAGCTTCAAGACAAACTTAATACAAACCTGGAGTACTTCCCTTGGTGTCATTTGTGTAACAATTTGTGTAACGACGGCACGCCAGAATTCGCCCGTGGAGAAAACAAAATGCAAGGCACACTTTTACTAAATTAGCATATGGTATATTATCGTGTTTTGGCCTTTACGTCATGTACTTGAAGAAATAATGCTATAAATGAAGTAGTATTTTGTGATGAAACTGACTCTGTCTGACGTTGGATATCAGTTTGTTAAGCAGGACTGACCACCATAGTTTTGATGATCCGTTGAGAAATATTTGTGTACCAGTAATTGCAATATGATTCAAGATTCTATGCGAGTTAGTCACCCCTAAACAAGCTGTATTAAGTAATGGTCCGGCTAAGAAGCAGGCAGAAAAACAACAGCGCTCGGCAATGGTGTCAGTTAGTTTTGTGGTGCTAATTGACGCATAGAACAAGAGCCAAATTTGGCCGAGAGACAGAAAATAAGGATATGGAAAAGAAAAGGTCTAAAAATTACGTTTATTTGAAATTTTTCATTGCTTTTTCGGCATTTTTTGGTATTAGCCAATGAGATGATGCGATTGAAATGGCATTAACAATTAACTGTTTGCACCTTTTTAATGAGTTTTGCCGAACACCTGCCTACCTTTTAGCCGAACCATTACTTAAGTATAATGAACCACTTAAATTGACCTAACGGAAGTAAAAAATCTTACCCACAAACACTGTTTGTTTGTTGGATGGCGGCGTTCTCATCACGTGAGCAGTCTTGTTCGCTAGCGCGCATGCGATGTATTTTCCATCCCCTGCAATACAAACAGCACAGGGCCGTACCAGAAAAAGTGATCACGAGTCATGCAGAGGTTTGCTTACTTCATTCTTTGTAAAAGAAACTGTTTATTGGGACCTTTTGCTGAGAGGTCACTGCACAGCACTGTGTTGACCTGTATTGTGGTGGTGTTCGTTTTCCTATACAGTGAGGTCCTAAATCTTCCATCTGTTAATCAAAATAATCATGATCGTACGATGTGGCCATTTTTTGGGAAGCTACGTATCACTACTGAACTGAGGTAGTGTTTGTTTCACTATACAGAGTGGTTCTAACGTCTATGGATCACACCATGCAGTGAAACCATTCGTTGGCAGTACTGTCCTGTGGAGCTACAAGGTTGCACTCTGTGATATTTTGTATTGCAACATTCATATCATAACTCCATTCAATCCAGTTTGTTAAGTGTAGAGTAAGTGTCAGCAGCATTGCGCCGGTGCTCTCACCTCCGAATTTGACACTGCTGACCGCAGTCGGCTGTTCTGTCAGTGGCATTTTGTGTTGTAGGACTGTTGGGGGTTCACTTTCACGCGGATATTCTTTTCTAGAAGCCCTATAATAAATATTATATCTTGTCAACAGACGGTCCTCAGGACTAGGAATATTTTCAGAGAAAAGAGTGGGTCAGTCGTGGGTTCAATTCCCGTTCTGATTACTACCTGGATATGTAATACGATAATCCCGAGTCAGATCCACGACCATGCTTGTAAATAGTCAACTGGTCCACCTCACTCCAGTTGGAAGTCTTACCCGGCGAAGGTTTATGTTCTATTTGTAATATTTATTTCTCTAGCGCATTATATCATATTCATAGTATAAGACGCTATATAAGTATTTAATTATTATCATCATTATCATTAACATCATCATAATCATTATTACTATTATCATTATTAACGTATTATCCAAAATCTTGTCTTACCCATCCGACGAACTAGGCTTTCTGAGAGATACCGCAGACGATTTTTTGGAAGTGCCAGTGTTTGGAGAGAACATTTTTGATCTATGAAAAAATATCACGCAATTAAGTCAGAGGGCGACAACTTAGGTATGGTGCAACATGCAATGTTAGCGGTTTGACAAGATTACAGGCGGCGTAATAATACACATGCAAACATTTCAACACGCTTATTGGCAAAGAGCACGTCAATTAATCCCACACAGTGCAGAAAGCTAAGTTGAAAAGACACCAAATTGGTCTAATCCACGTCCAATTTTTTCAGTCTTTGAAACATTTACTAGCGCTCGTCTACTCCAAATGGCCCTCATAACCATTTGATTTCCTAATAGAATACAAATGGAAATGAAGAATAACGAAAGATGACAAAGGAAGAAAAAATAGATCAAAATGAACACAAGGAATGGTACCTTGGTGCTGTACAGTATCCGGATGACTTGACCTTTGAATGAAATATAAGCGGTTGGTCATGCACGCCCTTGCCGCCTCCTAAAATTCAAAATAACTATAACTACCTGACGAACTAAACTAATTTCAACGTGTTTAAATATGTGTTTATTAGGGCAGGCGTGCAGGCTTGAGAGATACAACTACAAACCAAGTTTCACTGAACCACTTCAAAACATGTCTAAATCTTTGTGAAAACGTATGGGCACTTGGTTTTCTATCTACAGTATTGCTCCCTTACAGTAGAAACTCTAAAGCCTGGTTTCCATATGATCGTCCGGATCGTCCCGATCGTCCCAGTCGTCTCAAAAAATGTTCAAGCGATCGGGACGATCATATGGGAACACTTCTCGGACGATCGCAGACGATCGCAAACGACCCGGACGATCGGGACGATCACGATCGTCCGGATAGAACTGTGTTCTATCCGGACGATCGCTCACGATCGGGGCGATCGTGAAAAATCAGAAGCGATGAAATGGAAACACTCTCAGACGATCGGGACGATCGAAGTCTATCCCAGAAAGCATCATTCCCGTCACCATTTTTCGCGCTTTCGCGCGAAGATTGCCTTGGAGTCAACCTCGTTCCCAGGGTCCTCTCTCTACCTCGAGAAAGTACCCTGGTTGCGGCTGGTCACGTTACTGCTAGATTTTTGCAGATTCCAGAGATATGATGGAAGGGAGGGGCTGGAAAGTTAAAGTTTGTCTCAGCGCTGAACTTGCTTTATGGAGTGGAATTTGCAGCCCTCCTGTTGTGGATCGGATCGGCAAAAATCACAGCGAAGGCACTGACAAATTCGATATAGAAGTTCATTGTTTTCATTGTTCGGCTAAAAGGTTAGCTCTGCAGTTTAGCTGAATTTTCGCCGTCGATAGCTGAACGGTCTTTAGAATTTGTGGCACTGAAAAAATCTGGTAAACAACTTGGAAATGACGACCACCACAACAAGTGGACCGCGCGGTGAATTTAATTTCTTTCATTCGGTGAAATCATAACGAAGGTATTTACTCGATCCGTTAGAGTTAAATACGTCGTATGTTCGCCTACAAAGGTAGTTTTGATTTTTATTGAATTTCTCTCATCGAAAGTTTGACGGTCATTCCATTCTCTTGCGGCGAAAACATTTTACGAAGAACTTGACATCTGCGCGCTGAATATTATAGCTTGATTTAGCTTAACCAAAAAATCCCCCGAAACAAAATCACCCAAAAAATCCCATGCTGAATTTTCTAACCTTAAAACCACTTTTTAACAAATTTGGTTGTACTACATTCGTAGCACTACGCGGGCACTTTGCACCGCAACAATTTTTTACCATGAATCTTCATATTGTTTTCAATCAAGCCACCCAACAAAATAATTGCCCAAATCTTTTTACCCCAAATCATTCTGGAATCGAAAAATTCAACCCCCCAAAAATCCTTCACACATCTCCGTCACTATAAATCCGGAGTACTCCCCTGGGATAACAGTCTTAATAACTTCACCATAAAGTAGAACTTATTAATTGATTGTAATGATAAGTGCATTCATATTTATGTGGAGTAATAAGGGGTGGGCATTGGTGGTGGAATTTTAGTTGAACTTATTATAAGGAAACACTTCCTGTGATAGGACAATTTGTATTCAAAGCTGTCTGCATACAGGAGGTTAAGCAATGGCGTGTTTAAAGTGCTGGAGGGGGGAGAAAAAATTGTACTACAAAAGGGGCAACTAACAAAATACTTTGGATTCATGGACAAAGTTCCACCACCACCCCCCTCGCCCCACTTTCCATTTTCCAATTTCTTTGGATATTATATGTAGCATATATGAAACTTTTTAAATTTGATAGCAAATTCTATTAACATTAGCCTGCCCACTTAACTATTATCATTCTGTTTACACAATGCAGAATCAGTTATGTTGATGTTCATTTTCCAAGATGGGCTTTTTTGATTAACTAAAAATTTTTTGATTAACTAAAATTAACTAAATAACTAAAGATTAACTAAAATAACTCTTGATTTTCAATAATTTCAAATACTATTTAACCGTTGAAATTCAATGCAGTCCCCTCAGTTACGGGTGGAACCACAATGTCGGACATGCTGCAATTGCCAAGGAACTTCTCCCCCAGGACTGTTAAAGTATGATTTAAAGTCATCTCGTGAGCTTCCTGCCTCAAATGTGTATCTATTTCCTCCAATTTGGTTGAGATGTCTGAGCCCCCCTTCATCACTGTTGATTTCACTCCTCCAATCACCAGGTATTATGTTTCCACTGCTGTCTTCACAGTCCACAAACCCTGCTGGAATGTAGTTAGCATTCTCTGTCAGACGCAGATAGTTGTGAAGGCAAACAGTTGCTTCCACTGCTTTCTGCACCAAATCGACATTTGCTCTTATGGCCCTTCTAAAGATTCTCCACTTTTCTGCCAAAATTCCAAACGCATTTTCAATGGTTCGCCTAGCTCTTGACAGCCTGCAGTTATAAACTCGTTGACACTCATCAAGATTTCTGCCAGGATATGGCTTCATAAGCCAGGGCTTGAGTGGGAAAATGTCATCTCCAACAACAACGTAAGGGAGATTTTTGTCTCCATGGCGGGAAGGGCTTGGGAGGTGCAACTCAGTGGGGTGTTGTTCAAATGTCTGACCAAACAAAGTGTTTGAAAGTACACTGGCATCATTTGTGCTGCCAAAACCTCCAATGTCCGCGAATGTAAAACAATATTTCGCGTCACAAATTGCCAATAAGACAATACTGTGGAAACCTTTATAATTGTAATAAGCGGATCCACCATTCTTCGGGCAGTCCATCATGATATGCTTTCCGTCTATTGCTCCAATGCAATTCGGAAAGTTCCACTCTTCCTCGAATTCTGTGGCAATTCGAAGCCAATCGCTCGTTGGTGACGGCGTCTTAAGATATTGCCCTTTCAGAGCCAGCCATATCCCCTCGCATGTTTCTCTTAACACGTTCAATATTGTGGATCTCCCAATGCGAAATGAAAATGATTGAGACTGCTGAGCGGGCCAACAAGAGTTAAAAGATCCTCAAAACGCTCTGGAGACATTCTAGTGAATCTAAAATAGACAACAAGTATTTGCCTTGTAGATTATATAAACAGTTTAACCACACAAATAATAATAAAACAAAATGATAAAATCCTACCTGAAGAAAAACTCTATCGTGAAGTCGAAGCTCTTGTACTAATGTATGATAAGTTCCTAACTCTTCTCTCTTTTGATAGATCTGCCGAATCCAAAATCTGTGCCTTCGTGGTACTCTTCTACCTCTTCTACGGCGCAAAATTGAAAGAATAAGCAAATAGCACGCGACGAGATTCGCTCTTCGATTAACATCCGCCATTTTGTTTGCGAATCTCGCGCCAAAGTTCTGTTGTCGGGCCCAGGAATTTTGCTGACGACCGTGAGCTCCCACTCTTTGGGACGATCGAGGCGATCATTTGGAAACCAGCGATCGCCCCAATCGTCCCGATCGTCTCAATTTTGAAACGACTGGGACGATCGAGACGATCCGGACGATCATATGGAAACCAGGCTTAAGCATACATGTATCAACTTCTTTCAAGCCAGTTTATCTTTTAAGTATTAAATAGATTTAGGCAAGCCTTCGAGCCGCTGTGGAGCTCCGCTATAATGTAGACAGCTAATACGAATATAAGAGAATGGTCATTTACGATGAAATTGCGGTTTAAAATGTACTAGGACCACAAATGAGAACTTGTGTCTAGACTAGAGTAAATTGGTGGCTTCCTTGCAGAGTATCGTATGCAACATATAAAGATCAAACCTTTGTGCGTTGATTTTTTCTGCGGCTGTTTAGTTGCTGTCTTCAGCGCCATTTCGGCCTTCAGCGGTGAATTACCACACAAGGGAGAACTATGAGACAAACAATCAGTGTTTCCTGATTACAGCGATTGACTACTTTGAAAGTTGAACTAATACCACAGCAATTGTGAAGACCACTCACAGAAACACAAACATCGCAATGAACCAACCAAAACAAGAAGAAAGAGCGGAAATAATATGCACCCAAACAAGACGCAAGCGGTGCTCTTATGCATCCTATTGGTTAACACTGTAGTGCGATTTTTATCAATAATCACACGGGAGGGTAAGGAGAAGCTCAACAAAAAGACATGACCATGACCACCCGACACATGCCCTATAACTCCTAGTTTAGTGTGAGAGAAGTGGTGTTATAAGGCAACTGATAGTCATTATCTCACTTGGACAGCACAGTGACTGTGTTTGCCGCTCTCAACTCTGACAATTCACCCTTCTCGTTGTCCTGGCAACTCAACCCCACTGACTGCACGAATCTCTGAGACATGACCTGTCAAAGTTTCAACAAAAATGCAAAGCCTTTACAAGCAAAACAATTGAACACACTTCATATGTGTGCAGGGTCGGATTCCTAGCAGGACGTGTTTATACATGTTGATCATATTAATTTCTGTTCAATTTCCAATGACAAAGACGATCCTCCTTATTCATGTTCTAAAACAAATTGGAAAAGTTCCACATTGATCTATGGGAGGAACAAGTTGAATTTAGATATAAGAATTGTTTAAAATCCTAAATCATTTAGAAGAGAACTATGATGTATGTGGCTATTAATGTATCTCGTTGTCAGTTTCCACGTCTAGAATTTCTAAGATTCTAGTTTCGGTCGAACCTCGCTAAAAATTACTAAACATTAATGGAGTTTCCTCATTGCATATCACAGAGCTGAAGACTAAGCCTTGGATAGATGACAACTGGCATTCTAGGGGAAAGCAGTTAATCTTCAACGCTAGGAAACTTAAGCAAATAACAATACGACTCCGAGAACCACATCAGTGGAATAGATAACGCGTTTTCCTGTAACAGTTTTGCCGGCAAGCTTTGTTATTTTGTTTCAATGTTTCTTTTAACCTGTAGGATTCTTTAACCTTTTTAATATTTGCTTTCACTTCCAATTTGTCCAAAACTGCTTTTCCGTTTCCAAGGTGTTGACATTGTAAGAGCAATTTCACTGACAACGGTAACATACTAGTGTGGCCGAGTTTCGCTCTAATTGCCCATTGTCCCAAGGAGCCATGATTTTTACTGATATCATGGTTCAATTCTTACTTGTATCTCTGAGGCAGCATGTGGTGTCTTGTCCGTTCTTGGCAATCTGATGTTAATGATATTAACTGTGTTTTGAAACAAACTGCCAGCCACACACACAACCTGTGAACAGATTCAATGAACAGTACATATACATTTTCCTGACTTCCTCATCACACTGAAGCAAACAAACAATTGAAAAATTCATTAAAGCTGTACCAAACTACCAGATAAATGAAGTGATTTCTTATCTACATAATACATGAAAAAAGGAAGACAAAAAATTAAACAAGTGAAGTTTTGCAGCGAACATTATTTTGTCGAGTTCATTCAAGTGACTCAATGAAACAAATTACAATGTTTGTCAAACTCCAACTCATTCATGGATCATTTAACTGAGAAATTGGAGATGCATAATGATTTCATTTTATTTTTAAATCACTCAATTAGAACCCATTTATAATTTGAGTTACATGAAAACTGCGCTCATATTTAGCAATCCGAACCGATTAATTTTGTATGTACCGTAAAGACTCGTGTTTAAGCGGCACCTTTTTCCTTACATTTTGGGCCAAAAATCGCGGGTGCGGCTTATACACAAGACCTTTGTTTTTGAGAGGGGATAAACTGGCTTGTAGGGGTCACAAATTGAACTGAACACCTTCAGTAAATAAAGATTAAACATATTGAAGCCTGTAGTTGATCATTGCTTTCGGTAGAAGTGGTGGCTCCTTGTTTGGATGTCCGCTGGACAGCACAGCTTTACTGCCGGAGGTCATATTCGTAAGATATCTGAGAGAGATAACAGATCTGCAGATGGATCAGTGACGCCCGGGATGGCACTCCACCAGAGATGATCGCCAACTCGTTTTGTTACTGCCTCATCACCAACGCATTAAATGGCACAGAAGATGAAGAAATTTGGGAAGAGGAGTCCGATGATCAGTTGTACCATGCAGATCACTTCGAACAACAAGCAGAAATTGAACCTGAATGCTTTGAGAACATTTTAACGAAAGCGACAGCGAGTTAGGAGTTTCTAACTAAGCAACTATGACAGTAGTTGAACATTGAACATTTAATGGTGTTAAAAAGACTTTCCTCGTTAAATGATTGCGTGGTTACCAAGCAAACGTTTTGCATCATTCACCTGCGCTTTATTTTCGTGCCAATTCCATCGTTCTTATTTCACCTGTGACCTTTAGCAATGAAGACAAGTTTATTGTGAACATTTGCGAGAAAACGACCAACTTTTTTTTAACAAGAGAGCTTTCTTGGGAGTTCTTACTCCAAAATCATGCTTGGAAGTTGGGGGTACGGCTTATCCACGAGTCTTTACGGTACATTATTAAGTGGATAATGCATAAACGTTTGCTTTTCTGCGCGACAGAAACAGAAAAAGGGTCTTTAAAACTGATACTACTGGTTAATTCTACACTGAACGAATCATAGTGCAGTTTAGTATATTTCGTTTTACTTACGCTGCCGTTTAGTCGCTCAGCAAATGCAAATGAGCCAGGGGCAGAAATACTGTACTGCACCTCGTCCAACTCGCACGTTGAAAGAATGGGCTCTGGAACAGCAGGGAAAAAAACATAAGAAAAACACTGCAACAAAGTTCTTAGATACAGTAATGCCGCACCACCACAGGTGACCTGCCATCAAGCTTTTATATCTCCCCATTAAGCAAAATGTAACCAGCGCTTTTGCCGCCCTTCAATCAAGCGTTGCTTGGGCGATTTTTTAAAAACGACCAATAAAAAACCATATTATCGTTATCATTATTACTATTAATTTATACCGTACAGGTTCTTTGTTAATAATATACATGAAAAAATTACTCGATTCTGATTGGTTGAGAGCAGTGCAGTTCAACTGTAACACCAGTGCAGAAAGTGTAACACCAGTGCAAAAAGTGTAACACCAGTGCAAATTACACATCGATATTCTGGATTATGATATTCTTTATTTTTAAACGAACCGCTTTGAGTTCGTAGCGTTATAAGCTGATCTTCATCAGCCAATTAGTAAATAAAGTATCAAATCCGTGTCAAATGCTCACTTCCTGTCCCCAATGAGATCTTCCGGCACTTCCTCCAGGCGAATTTTTTCAAGTGTATATTATTACTAAGTAATCATACGGTTTTTGTCGTTCAGTTTGGAATTAATTTG
This sequence comes from Ricordea florida, assembly GCA_949710005.1. NCBI lineage: Eukaryota > Metazoa > Cnidaria > Anthozoa > Corallimorpharia > Ricordeidae > Ricordea > Ricordea florida. The sequence continues at coordinate 20,272,032 of OX453284.1, forward strand.
CACTTGCGAGTTTTTCAGAAAGCTCACTCGTGCAAATTAATTCCAAATTGAACTCGAAACCGTATGATTACCTTTACAAATATTCGACCGCGCCTAGGTAACAAGATTTAAATTACAACCAGACCATAACGCCAGGGATATACGTCCCTACTGTTCGCGAACAGTGTGTGGATTCTTTATAAACGTCCCACGAAGTTATTACGAACAAGGGTTATAAGACGGGACCCACGGTTTATCGTCCTTATCCGAAAAGACGGGAAAGTCTAACCCTTTAGAGATGTCATTGCAACGGTAGCACTTTCTCCTCAGTAATTTACGGTTACTGTATACCTTCAGATCGGCAATTTTCTTGAAGTTACCTAGGATTTTTAGGTTAAAGTTATGATCGAAATGTGGGGCGCTTTCCATTCAAAAAAAATTCCGGTTTTAAATTTCGGAAATTCTACGTGTTCAATGGAACGGTACATTCCAGTTGTACAGACTGAACCCAGGCCACCGCTAGTAGTAACAATCTTTTATTAGGAAGCTCCATCACTAAAAGTGGTTTACATAGAGGTCCTAATACTAGATATATACTATATAATGAACAATTAAAATCTATAAATTAGAGCTAAAACCAAAATAAATAAATATTTACAACATATACACTACAGAGATTAAAAAAAATTAAAAATAATTAATTATAAAATGCAGAAAAAAGACACTTCTTAAAAATTGGCAAACTTACTGAATTTCTTACAGCTCTCTCTAACTCATTGAAGTCTTTGAAACAGTGGTACCGTGAACGTTGTTTTCCCCAATTGTATCGGATTTTGGGGAGCTTTATAGTATCTTTATTGCGAGTATTGTATGAGTGCATATCACTCTTTCTTACAATGTCCAAGGATTGATTGAGTTGGCCATTAATACACTTGTATGCATATATACATCGATGACATTTCCTACGTTCTTCGAGATTCAGCCATCTCAAGACTGTTAATGCATCAGTGGATGAGGATTGAAGTGATCTATCTAATATCAACTTAGCTGCTTTGTTTTGCAGAATTTGCAATTCTTTCATTAGTGAGACATTGTCCTTGTCACCCCAGACTAAATCAGCATAATCAAAAATAGGTAGCACTAAACTGTTATAAAAAAGTAACCGGGCATTATAAGGTAAAAAATACTTAATCCTACGTAAAAGACCAAGGTTCTTATTAACCTTAGATGAAATATACTCAACATGGTCGAACCATGTAAAAGTTGAGGACAATATAACTCCCAAGTATTTAAAACTAGTTACAGAATTTATATCAGCGTCAAAAATAGATAATGAGAAAGAGGAAATACTAGCAAGTTTCCTATTACTGCCTATAATCATGGATTTTGTCTTAGTAAGATTTAAAGTTAGCTTATTCCCATGTAGCCACTGAGCAACTTTCAAGAGATCATCATTCAGTGCCTCTTCTAACAGGTGTGGCTCCTTAGCAAAGTAATACAGGACCGTGTCATCAGCATACAAAGTCACCTTGCAATTCTTTATAGCCAGAGGAAGATCATTAATATAAACCAAGAAGAGAAGCGGTCCTAGAATACTCCCCTGTGGCACCCCAAAGGTCACCGGGAGAGGGTCAGACACTGCATCACCACAGGCAGTCCGCTGTTTACGATGACTCAGGTAAGACTTGAACCACTGTAGGGTACTGGACGAGACGCCGGTAGCCGACAACTTAGACAGCAAGATGTTATGGTCAACGGTATCGAATGCCTTGGTCAAATCTAAGAACACTGCACCACACAGATCTCCACTCTCCATGTGCAATAAGACCTCATCTGCAAAACTGGTGAGAGCTGAAGTTGTAGACAGCTTGGGACGGAAGCCAAATTGTTCGCTTGAAATGAGGTTACTTGAATTAAGAAAGTCATAGAATTGAGAATGGACGACTTTTTCTAGAATTTTACTCATTGTTGGCAGAATAGAAATTGGGCGATAATTTGACGCATTTGTCCTATCTCCAGTTTTGAAAAGTGCAGCCACTTTCGAGCATTTCCATATTTCAGGAAAATTGCCAGTGCGAATAGAGAGATTCAATAACTTGGTGATCGAGGGACAAATAGCACGCGCACCACACTTTAAAAGTCTCGCACTGATGTTATCCAAGCCAATAGCTTTATTTGTCTTTAGAGAAAGCAGATGCTTGAGTACTGTTTCCTCATCAACTTCGTTTAGCGAGAAAGACTGTAATTTCGTGGCCGATCTGACTGGGAACATAGCAGCAGCTGATATTTTATTTGCAAGACTTCTGCCAATGGATGCGAAATAACAGTTGAGCACGGATGCAATAGAGGCTGGAGTGGTGTATTCAACACCATCAACCACGATACATTGTGGGCTCGAGGATTTTGTCTTACGCGAAGACACCTCACTCATTCGCCTGCCAGATCTTCCCTGAATCTCCTTTTGCCTCTAGAATCAAGTCACAATAATACTTGGATTTAGCTGCCTTGACTTCGCGATTGACCCTATTTCTTAGCTTCCTATAGCAAGCCCAGTGAAAAACAGTGCTCGGTGCTTTCTTCAGTGGAGTTCGGTAATGAATCGGTTCAAAGCGCGCGAAATTATTTTAGAAGCACAAGCTCACGCCAGATAAAGAAATTTTAAACAGTTGTCAAATCATTACAAAGTTACCCACCTGTTTTCGATGAGCAACTATGCACCAATAGTACTTGTAAATCTGTGGATATGTTTTCACAGCTGGAGCACTCGTATAAAGGAATTTTCGGGGATGGAAGCGGAATCATGAATCATGAATTATGGCTGTAAAATTAGCAGGAATCATGAATTTTCGCGTTTAAAACTTGGGAGTCATGAATCACGAGAAATAGTTAAAGCATGAATATCGAAACAAAATTGATAATGAAACATGAATCATAAGGGTAAAAAAAGGCAGGAATGATGAACATCGAAGGTCAAATGATTCCGCTTCCACCCCCGATATAAATCACTGCATTCCGCTATTTTGTCTTTGAAAGCAGGGAACAGAAAAGCAGTGCCGGGAACAACAAATTTCTCAAATGGAAAGGGAAATTTCGGTCCGACCGGTAAAGCGGACCACCTTCAAAGCTGGTCCCGAATATTCCGGTCTGACCAAACCGACATGGTCCGTTACATTTGGGTCGAATGGAAAGCGCCCATCACTTCTACGCGAGACACCCCTGAAGGTATACAGTAACCTTAAAGACCCTGATTGATAGTCCGGCCAAGGTTCGAACCCACGACCTCCCGCAGGGTAGTCCCGTGCTCTACCAAATGAGCTAACCGGACGGTTGTAAATCACAACCGGAGATGCAGGCTGTCAAGTCAAACCACTGGAATTTACTCTCTTGGTTTTGAGAGTGAGAAAATTTGTATGTGCATGCTAGTAACGGAATGCTCTCAATTTCATTTACTGGCTGGTTGAGAAAAAAGCGCGGTCAATGCAAAAACAAAATTACTTAAAACAGTAAATTGAAAGCAGTTCATCCGCATTAAATTAATTGCTATCATACATGCACATGGCATACCAACAACTTCCCCTCACACACCTCCCATGGGTCCAAACCGAGAAGCTAACTCTTCATACTTAACTGAGTAACTAACCTTGAAAATCTAGGATGTAAAGTGGCTCTCTACTGTTACAGTTTAATAGAACAACAGCAGCTGGTGTAGCTATGGCCACAATGGAAGGAACACGGAATATATCTCTATAAAAGGAGACAAAGCACGAGAGGAAAAAATGAATTTCGTAGCAGATCTAAGATGGAAAACACCAGCTCACAGGTTTCGTGATTGGGTTGTAGAATTTGTTGTTGTTGTTGTTGGAGGAAAGGGATAACTACTGTACATGTCTTATTGAACAATTAATGGTCATCAAAAAAATCCTAGCTTACATATTTGGTTAGCCTCTACAAGGATAGAGGAAAATATGACAAGAAAGGTAAACATGCTGAGGTTGAAGGTTTTCACTGTTATCTAAGATTACTGCATATTGGCCATGAGGTCAATAAAAATGCCAAAAAAAACATTGAGGCTAATATCCAATCAGCATGACTGAACAATAAAGGACTTTAATACTGTTATCATAACACTATTGTGAATAAAGGAATTATAATATGGCCATTCAGTTTAGTTTTGTTTCTTTTGTTTCATGTTAACTGTGATTCTCTTGATAAAAAGTAAGACATTAGAGTAACTTTCAAGTCATTTCTATCCATTTTCCAAATCACGGAGACCGAAAAGCCTTACGGGTAAAAATAAAGGTAGACAGTCAAAATCAGTGAAACATGTTTATTTAGCTTAATTTTTACTGTTTAACAATCCAATTTGACTTGTTTTGATGACTTTGAAAGAAATTTGAATAAATTTGTACATGCGTACCTTGCTACTGATCATTTTCAAGGACGCATCGAGGTGGTAATCCTCGTGAACTGATAGGATTACATGTCAATGGAATGTTATTGCATGATTCATTGTATGACTCAAGGTTTGACCTCAGAGGTGAAATTTAAGAAGGGTATGCAGTTCAATGAAATGCCAAATTAAACTTGACTTTTCTTACCTAACATGCAATCCACTTTGAGATCCAAACAGAACTTTGTGTATGCCAGCATTACCCTCTTCAGTTGTGGGCTGCTGTGAATTTCTAACAAAGAACAGACCTAATACAGCAGAACCAGCTTCTAATTTTGCTGGTGACACCTCATCACAATCATGGTGGCAATCCTGTTGCCAAGATGGCTGGCTACTGATAACAGATGGCACTGAATAAAACGACAAAATGAACACAATTAAACAATTTTCTTACAATTATTATTAATAATGAAAAGGAGTACTTGTGTACAAGCGGCTCTACTATTTGGTATCACAGAATAGATGTTTGATATGTTAGCCAAACAGGCTGCTAGAATTGTGATCGAATGCAAGTTAGTTTCTTCTGTTGTAAATAAGTTGCCAAAGTAGCATGTGCTAGATAAAGGACAATAGAAGGTTCATTTTACACAAGCGATTTTATCATGAGATTTGGTTGCAAAGCCACAATCTCACAAGGAAACAACTTGTGATTTTGATCATGTCATACCCAGATCCCACACATACCATATACCATCTCCATCATTACATAAGCCAATCCATATCCTTGTTCAAACGAGTCTCTCAGAGCGTCCAAACTATTCATTCTAAAATTAGCACAGTGAACTTAATGGGTGCGTTACAATGTATATTAAGACCTCACATAATGGACTTCTGTAGATGAACAGCACCAAACATTAAGATACTTACTCCTTTCCTACTTTTTCCCAGACCACATCAGAAATTTAGGAGAAGATTTCTTAATCAAGTCTTATATTGAAGGTGTTACTGACACAACTGTATTATAATCTAATTTATCTGACTCCTAAGGTATACCATCCCTAAAACACGGTGGGCTGTTGGTGACGGACGCTGTTGAAAAGGCCTCCCTACTGAACTCCACATTTTACGCTGCCTTCACCAACACCAATACAGACGCCACTCTGCCGTGTGATACTTGTAGTCCATTCCCGGCAATGCCAGAGATTTCTATCACTGAGAGGGAAATATTGAACTTTTTGGAGAAGTTAAATGACCACAAAGCTGCTGGGCCTGACACATTACAACCTGCGGTTTTACCTGCGGTTTTAACACCTGGCCTTACAACTTGCACCCATACTCAAGGTCATTTATACAAGGTCTCTAGAATCCCACCAAGTCCCTAATGACTGGAGGTTGGCCAAAATCAGCCCAGTGTACAAAAAAGATGAAAAGGACTGTCCAAGCAACTGTCAGCCAATATCACTGACGTGCATATCTAGTAAAATCATGGAACATACTATTACCAGCAATATTATGACACACCTTGATAATCACAACATCATATACCGGCTACAGAATGGATTCCGGTCTAACAGATCATGTGAAACCCAACTGCTTGAACGCACAACCACCCTACACTCCAATCTCGCTGCCCGAAAGCAGACAGACCTTATTGTTTTTGACTTCGCAAAGGCTTTCGATTAGGTCTCTTACCAAGAACTGCTGGCAAAGTTAGATTACTACAGGATCAGAGGTAATACCCAAATGTGGGCACAAGCCTTTTTAAGGGACAGACAACAGTGCGTGGTTGTTAATGGTGCTCAGTCATCGTACCTTCCAGTAGTTTCTGGTGTCCTTCAAGGGTTGGTGATTGGACCTGCTCTACTCCTAATTTTCATTAATGACCTTCCAGAATATGTTTCATAAGTCGACTGTCCACTTATTTGCAGACGATACAGCTGTGCTGCTTACCATCAACTCCAAGAGCGACTCATACAAACTTCAAGAAGATCTTCACAAGTTAGAAGTATGGGAAAGAGATTGGCAAATGAGCTTTAACCCTGCCAATTGTGAAGTGCTGAGAGTGAGTCGGAAAAGGGAAGACATAAAACACCACTACATCCTCCATGGAACAATCCTGAAGACAGTAACAAACTGCAAGTACCTAGGTGTAATCCTAAATAAAGATCTTAAATGGAACGCGCACATTGGGGAAATCGTAGCCAAGGGAAACAGGACGCTTGGGTTTTTGAAAAGAAACCTTAAGGTGCAATCGTCACTCTTAAAGGAGAAAGCCTATAAAGCCATTTTAAGACTTAAAATAAAAGAAGGTAGCTACAAAGTAGAAATGGTACAAAGGCGAGCTGCACGGTGGGTCCTCTCAAGACACCACCCACTGGATAGAGTCACTGATATGATAAATACACTTGGAAGGGACACTCTTGAGAAGAGAAGAACAATTTCCACGTTGTGCTATTGTATAAATAGTAAACAATCTTGTTTCTGTTGATTCTGCCAGAGCAAATCTGAAAAAACCAACTAGGAGGAGCAGGCAAACTAAATATATTTTTAATCAGATAACCTGCCGAACTCAAGCTTACAAACTCTCCTTTTTCCCAGAACAATCAACCAGTGGAACTCACTCCCAGAAAGCCTATTCTTTACATAATTCTTGGTGTCTTTACATGCGAGGCGGTTCGGACATCGGTGTTGTGTTGTACAAGATGCAATGAAAGGTAGCATTCCCGAGCATTTCGGTGTATTCAGATCCACCATGAACCAACAACACGGTTATAATACCCGAAATGGCTACATGCCCAAAGTCAGTAGGCCAAGAACGGAATGGGGAAAAAGCAAAACGTATTATAAAGCCATTAACGACTGGGCCACGCTACCAAGTGCTTTAAAGAAACTGATGCCGAAAACCATTTTTAAATACAAACTGAAACAGTTTTTATTAAACCACTTTTAACCTTAGTTAGTAGTATTTTAATCTCTTGTTCTAGTTTTAATCTTAGTTAGCTACAGTTTTAGATATTTTAAGTTTTTATTTCTACATAGGTTTTGTCCTTTTTATTGTATTCTTAGATTTTAATGTATTTCAATGGTTTGACATTTATTTTCTCAGAGGACCCTCCTGAAAACCACCTCTAGGTGATTGGAGGCCTCCTCTTAAAATATTATGTATTATTATTATTATTACTATTATTATTCTTATCTGGTTCTATAGATGTAATTAAATTTAAGCACAATATTTCTGAAATGCTGTAAACATCTATCTCTGACCCTCTGCCAATAATCCTTATTTGAGGGGTGGCTGTAAAGGAAAATAATAATAATCTAATTACAGTAAAAGGAAACTTCTATTAATATTAATCCTAATAACAATTAAGTCACCTTCATTTAACAGAGCCTCTGAGTTTTCCTTGCTTCCCCAGTATCTTTGTATCAGTCGATAAACCTCCAGCTCAAACAAACAACGGTAGCCACTTCGAGGTGACAAGTCAAAGAAACGAACCTATGAACTAAGAAGCATACGTCAAAAGAAAGGCAACTGCAACACAACAAAATCCAACAGAAATCCAATAAAACCAGACATGCATATCTCAAATTTGAAGCAAGGAGTATTTCTTGTTAATAATAATTATTACTTGCCTTGCCATCTGTGGCACCAATGGCCATCTGCTCCTGAACTGGATCAAACGCCAGTGACAGAAAGGGATGTGCTGACGATGAAGTCAATAAGCAAAGCAATGAGCAAAAGTAAAAACAATGCTTAGCTTTAATAGGATACCAAGAATTCTCAGAATCAGAAGAAAGCCAGAAAAGTTTCCAGATTAAAAAAATGATATGTAGCACGTTTTGGATTACAGTGTTGTAACAGCTTCAGGGACAGATGTGCACTATAAGGGCTATTAAATAATTACCTTTACCACAAAGCTTCCTTTTTTGAATACACAAAAACTCCCTTGCAAAATCTCAATCCCCCACAAAAACTAAAATACTTGTCAAAATTATGTTATCATAAGACACTTCAAATTCCTGTTTCCACCTCCTTATCAAACCTGTAAGTACCCCTTCTGCCCAGGCCTGAGGTACACAAAGGGCCTCAGATCGAACATCATCTGAACTGATGTTGACAGTAAGGAGAACGTCTGGTATTCAAAGGCCAGATAAGTACAGACCAACCACATTTTAAGCCTTGTCAAACAATAGCATCACAGCTTACTGATGTAAATTAACAGCCAATAACATATTTCATTAGTTAATTTATTTATTTCTTCATGTTTGTAAATGGTTCTTAGGAGGGGTTTCTCAGGTGGTCCGCCTTGTATAGGGTCGTCGACTCTTTTGTGGACTATCCTAATGGCTCTGTTTGATTTTCTTTTATCTCTGATCTCAGTCTTTCTCTTTGCCTTTCTTTCTCTCCCTTTTTTTTTCCTTTTCACTTTATCTCCTCTTGCTTCCTCTTAATCCTTATAACTTATTTTTAGAGTACCATCTTTATTTTATTGTAGTGATTTTGCCATTAAATTGTAATAAATAAATAAAAATAAATAAATAAATCATAGTATAGGTGACTGACTGGGCACAAAAACACCATCCACTTGCGACTCGCAACTACCTGTAATTCAACTCTGTAAATGACTATAATTGGTCAACTTGTCCAAATGTCAGACAAATAAGTTATTTCAGGACTGTTGTCATTCTCTCAAAAGGAAAGATTATGACTCTTGGGATGACCAACTTCACAAATAGTTCTACACATTGTGGCCTACATATCTATTCCCCAGTGGGTGATCATCCCACTCTATTTAAGCACCCAAACATGGTAACTTCAGCCACTTTCTCTTTATGCAGGCTTAGGCTAGAATCAGGGTTGGTTTTGCTCCACCCTCTTCCCCTACAGCAATTATGCTGCCCACTCTTCATTTGTTCTCACTCTATGCCCTATATAATAATTAAATAAGTCATACATGTAGTGTAGTTTTTGAGGGAATGTGAATACAATACAATACCACCCTCATGCAGAGACACGTGACTGTACAACACAATACTGTAGATACAGACTAACACAAGATTCAAACCATCAAAAACTGAATAAAAGTGAAATCGTTTGAACTCAACCTACCTGACATGATTGCTGACTGGTATATCAAGCAGGATTCTTTTATGTCCCACACCTGTAACATTTATAAATATGACAATTTAAACTGGTCATAAGTAAATATAGAGTGTGAGGTGGCTTGCAATTATGCCTTCTAGTGTGTTTTTTTTTTGTGCACATATGCACAACTACCTTGTGGTAGATACTAGTTCTATCTTGTGGTAGTTCTTGTAGTACAGGAAAACCTTTAACATCTACCAGACTGACTAATAACTGTAAGGAAACTTTGAAAAGAGATAAAAATAATACCACAGTTGATGTTAACATAGCACTGCATTAATACTTGTACCTTAAATGTTCTGTCTTCACTTATGGATACAATTATGAATTCATTGTGTGAACAAAACTGAGCACTTGTTACCAAACTTGTGTGACCTTCTAGAAGGGTGTCCAGTTTACAGGTCTGCAAAAGACAAATGAACTGTTTCCAATCCACACTATAGGTGATCAAAAGATACATGAAACTCCTCCTTGCAACATCAAACTCAATACACATAATAGATGAAAAAGGCATGTTGATGAACACCCAAGATCACTGACTATACATATAGACCTTCTCTTGGCATGTACCAAATGTTACCTATACATTTGCAAATCCCTTTTTAAGATACCCAACTCCATAGAATTAAAGAGGAAAATTGAATTGCAATGGAAAATTGAAAATTGTTTTACTGATAGTTAGTGGTGTTTGTATATAGAGTATGCTAAATATTGGTATTAGTTTCTTGCATTGTTGTTTATAGTTTACTTCATCCATCATGTAGTATGTTGTTAAAAATAAACATTGTTTTCAAAAAAATACACCATCAAATATCAGACATCAGCAACTTAACTTAAACTATCAGTTGAACAAAAGTAGCAAAAAAAACAATAATAATAATAATAATAATAATAAAATAAAAATCAATATAGAATTTTCAAAACTACAAGATTCTTGTTTAAGAATGGCTGAGCTTTCATGTCCACAAATTTCAAGAGCAAGCCACAATTAAAGATTGTAAGGTTGTTTTGTGATTTGAAGATTCTGAGGCAGTAAAACTGGACTGTAAGTACTACTGTCTTGGTAGAACTCAGTGATTTCACTTTTTCCAAGTTTCCTGTGACAGTGCTGTACAAGTCTCATATAGCCCAACAGGAAAGCACATAAGTTATAGGTTTGACCTGTATTGGAAGAACCTGGATTCACAAATATCCCAGTTCAAAATATACCTGTCCACCTTCATTATTTCACATGATTTCAATTCATTTATTAGTCAGGGAGCAAATGTCTTAAAATTAAGTCCTGTGGGAATTTCGTGCTTAACCCTTTAACTCCCAAGAGTAACTTTATAGTTTTAACTCTGTTTAACGCCAGACGATTTTAATGGAGACCCCTTGGGAGTGAAAGGGTGAAAGCAAACAACTAGTCTAAATGTGTTAAGAGAACCTTATTGAATATGAAAATTATTGTCGGCAATTTTGTGACCCGCACTGATGTGATTTAGGGTTAAAATACTTCCTTCTAAATGCTAGCATGGAAATGAGGCTACACCCTCTTAAAATTACCTTAAGTTTATTCTCTCTATATATATATATTTAATATATATATCTACATATTTGAACATATTAGAACAGGTTACAAGAATAAATTATATTTTTCGGATTGTTATGCACTTGCCAGAGGTGAAAGGTTGATCATGAGACTTTTAACACGGAAATGAGGCTACCTCTTTAAAAATCATTTTTTCTTGCATTCTTAAATACTGTATCTTCACAAAACCATGTTACAATGAAAGAGAGGCCATTTCTTATTCTTCTTCACATTTTTGGCTTAAATTTGATGAACTGATTAAATGTTGCAAAGCATCAAAACAAGGCTATACATGTATATTAAAATTACCCCAGTTCTCTATTGTATTTACCTTTAACAGATCATATCACAACGCAACACAAGCTAATATCTAGGATTTTGCACTTCTAGCTTGACATCGTGACCGCGTGATTTAAAGTTTGAAAATGAGGTTCTCAAAAGTATTGCAAAAATTCAATTATCCTCAATGTCACTTGAATCATCACTATTGTAGCTACTATTACATGTACTTCCATTACTATCATCAGCATACTCATCACCATCATCTCCATCAAAAGCATTTTCACAGGGTTCATTGTCATCAGATCATGAGCAGAGCTTGGTGCAGGTTAGACCACTTTTACAACACTGACATCGATTTGTAGAACAGCTTGCTTTGCATAGCCACATTTCACCTTCTCAATCATTGCCGCAGGAGCTTGTGCCATCCTCATCATCTCTTTCAGTCATGAAGTATGTGTTTTGACAAAGCTCCAGATATCGTCTCAGGGACAACAAAAGGACATGTCTGTCTGGCGAATGGATGTCCTGTGGCATCAAGAGCATGCAAAAAATATCTTTGTATCTGCCTCTTCCTAATTACTTTGGAGATAGATTAATGCAAAGCCAAACCAACAGCCAATTGTTGAGGCATATCTCTTGTCAATTTCATCACTGTGGACTTCGTATTGTTTCACTGTCTGTCAGTCAGACACATCCTTACTACAGTTTGTGCCAAGCTCATTGCTCGCTTGTGGATTTCGTCTAACTTTTGATCAGCCCTGATGTCAGTATTACCCATCTACAAAACGAGTTAAGTTCCTGAGGTAGGTGGTCGCTGGTTAAATCATCAAACAATCCAGTGAAGACCTACGTTTTGCACTGATTTATGGATTTCTTGAGCACTTTTGCGATACAAAAAAGGGATTTCATTTCTTTGTCAGCACATATACTATTCTCTGACTGCTGGTAGCTAAATCATGTGTACTCTTAATGCTGACTCTTTCAAATTCATTAACCTTGCTGGGTCTTTGGAACTCAATATCTGGTATTTCATACTGAATTAGCTGTTTTATACCTTTCGTGTACACATTGGGTTTTCAACGTTATTTGCCTCTAAAATGCTCTCATACTCCTCCTGTAGTTTTGACATCGTCAAAACTATTCCATTTCTCAAGGTGTTTTCAATCATGGATAAAAATTTGATTTGTACAGCCTTACTTGCTCTTTGGCTGGTAGGTTGATTGGTTGATTTTGACCTCGACATAGTGGTACACTTGTTACCCGATTTGCCCAACACTCATTATCAATGATACTTAATATCGATAGCATGGGCGTCACTGGGATCAATAGGAGAGCTAAGCTTTACCTGAGGCACATAATTATATGGTAGCACGAAGAGATTCACCCGCTGAAGATGTCAATATATACATGTAGGCTTTGCCAATACCCAGCTACACCAACAAAAGAAACAAACATTTTTATCGTACATGTGGTGGTTTTGGAATGTGTTATTTGGCAACTGTCACTACCGGCACCAAAGATTTTCTTCTCATCAATTTGGGGCGTTCTAAATGCCTCTCATAACATTCTTTGGCTCTTTTTAGCATCGCAGAATGTACTGCGTTCTTGTAGCAGCTCCTGTGCTACAAAAAAAGCTCTTTCCTTTAGATCTCCTAGAGAGTAGGAGCCAGGATAGCTTATCCCAACTTCTAACATACTTCATCTCACCATACATGTATTTAATAGATTTAGGCAAGCCTAAAAGCGGAGCTCCTCTCTGCGGCTCTTCGAGCCGCTGTGAAGCTCCGCTATGAAGCCCATTCCTTTACAGATTGCAATGTTTTCTCATGAGAACTTGGCTTATCAACTAGATTTTGACAAATTATACATTAACTTAAATCTGCCGTTTGTTTCCTCTCGTCTGGGTCAGGATCCATTGAAATGGCTTCTCTACTTCTATTGCAAGCTAAAATGGCAGTTTTCGATATTGATGCAGACAACAGCTGATCACAAGTGCCTTGTTTTAACGCTTTTCGTCATTGTACTCATAATTTCAGCTTCAATTGCAAGGAAGTTTAAGAAAAAACGCTGTTCTTGCATAAAGATGTATTGATTTTGTAATAATATTATTTCAGAGTAAAATATGGGAAAAAGAAAGAGTAATTCTTGAAAGGCATAGCCATGTTTCATTCTTTATATTAAAAGTCACCTGTTTAAACATTTTAGCTCTGAAAAGTGTGTAGAAGCTAGGAAATGGCTATTCTTGCATCCTTACTCACATCTCTAATTATATGCTAACAAAAAATAGTTTTCATGTTAATTTTGAGATGTAGCCTCGTTTTCGTCATGTGATCAAACTTTCAGCTCTGACAAGTGTGTAACAATCCAAAAAATATTTATTCTAACTTATATCCTGATCTTAAATGTTATAAACATACCATAAATAATAAAAAAAGGTAATTTAGGTTGTAGCCTCATTTCCATGGTAAGATTTCACAGGATGTATTTTAACCCTCCCTAAATCATATCGGTGCAGGTCACAAAATTGCCGACAATATTTTTTACGTTCACTGAGGTTCTCTTATCAAACACATCTAGACCAGTTGCTTGCTTTAAGCACAAAATTCCCAAGGGAGTACACTTGCTCCCTGACTATATGGGTTTGAGTTGAATTATGACTTGGATCACTTTCCTTTTATCAAAGACAGGAAGGACAAAAATTTGAGGTTTGTTGTCTTGAGAGGGTTGTTAAACACACAATCAGATTCAATCGAATTGCAGAGGTATTTGCTTGAACTAATTACCCAATACTATTCAAAGACACTCAAACAATACTAACAAGAGGCATCAAAAGCCTTCACTGGGTTGCCTTTGTGAACCCTTAGTACGCAAACGGCTCAACTTTTGTCAATCCATTTTAGTTTGCAGTGTCAGTTGTGTTCAATAAGAGAAGTGTACCATGAGTTAATCAAAGGCTCCTATGAACAAACTCATGAATGCATTCGGTGACACATGAGGAGAATTTTAGATTAATTTTCAGAACTCATTCAAATAATTTAATCAAGAAAGGCCTGTAGGGCTCTGCCATCTCGTGTTCCATTTACCAATATAAAAAATAGGCAGCCAAGGCCTACATACAGCTTCACATTCTATATAGACAAGGGTATCTTTGAAAAAAAGAAAAGAAAATCGATTCAGTTTAAAAAAAGAACAAAAATAGAAAGTGAAGAATTCCCTCATTGGGGATTAAACTCGTGCCATCTGCTCCACAGTCCGGAATGCTATCCATTAGACCATACAGAATTACCTGGTTACTATAAAGGGTATATCTTATATTTTATATGTTATAGATCTTTCACTCGTACACTCTACTGAGTGAAGCTGTAAAAATTATATCTCATTTTTCAACATTCATGAAAGGTAGTCCGTCATTCCCGAGGCTTTATCTGGAAACCGATACTTAAAATGGAGATGCCGTTGTAGAATTGACAAATTTGTGGTAAACATTGACGAATGTGTTTTATTTTATGGGGAAAGAGAAACCTGAAACGTGACCCGACTGTAACAACACGCGAGAGACTTTCTTTAGCAAACGACGTTTAATAATAATGAAGAGCAGATCGAAAAACAAGTAATACATGTGCTAGGAGTGGCTAGTGAAAAATCTAAACTATTTCCGGTAATAGATACCGCAGACACGTAAACTATTTCGGTCAGCCCTTGTGGTTTCTAGATAAACCACATTAGTTTCGTCACATCTTTCCTCCTATAAAGAAAGTAAGCTACATGTGTTTCCTAATAAATCAAGATCGAATCAACAAGTATTTAGAGGAACTAATAGTTCATTTGGTGACAAAGTCCTTTAGGTGAGCAGGTGGTCTGCGGGTACGTTGTGATTTGCGTATACTAACAGGTTGTGAGTCAGGGGTGCTGGATGCTTGGGTCGGCGGCTGATTGGCTAGTTCAATGTGTTGAGGTTTTGTCTCTGCACATGATGTAGAAGGTTCTGGCTCGCTGGAGTCTACAATGGGAGGTTCTTTGGACTGAATCAGCTGGCGGCGGTTGCGACGGTATACAGTCTCGCCGACTTTCACATCGTAGCTACGCGGACCAGCTTGTGCCATGCAGGTACCAGCGCTCCAGGTTTTCTGACCAGGTAGTTTCATGCGCACGGTTTCACCTTGTCCGATTGGTCGCAGTGCCGGCCTTGCATGCTTGTTGTAGTAGTGCTGCTGCCGCTGTTTGTTGCCAATAAGCGCGCGTGTCTCCTCTTCTGTTGAGTAACGAGGCTGTAACAGGGTACCGGCGACAGGAAGGAGGGTCTTGCAGCGACGTCCCATTAGACGCTGGGCGGGGCTGGTGCCAATTCCTTCAGTCGGGGTGTTCCGCCAATCTAACAGTGCTAGGAACTCTGATTGGCCAGACTCTTTACACTTGGTAAACAGGCGTTTCACAGTTTTCACGGCGTTCTCAGCCTTTCCATTTGACTGTGGATGGTAGGGTGATGATGTACTGTGTTTGAACATCCAGGTTTTCGCGAAGACAGCGAATTCAGCGGATGCAAACTGGGGACCGTTATCCGTCACGAGGACGTCTGGAATGCCATACCTGGCAAATACGGCTTTCATTTCTCTGATGACGTTGCGTGACGTCGCGGTGTTGAGTCGAGCAACTTCTATGAAGTTACTGTAGTAGTCAGTGATGACTAGGAGTGTGCGGTTGTCTAGCTCACAAAGATCAGCGGCGACTTTGGACCAGGGACGGGCCACCACTTCGTGCTGTACGAGTGTTTCCTTGGCTTGTCCGGTGCGGTGCGCTAGGCATACGTCACACTTCGAGATGTACTCTCGTAGCTCGGTTGCCATGCGGGGCCAGTAGAGGGTATCACGTGCTCTGCGTATACACCCTTCAACGCCAATATGCGAGCTGTGTACCACTGCCATAAGCTCCTTACGTAGGGAGGCTGGTACTACGAGAAGTTGTCCTTTGAAGACGAGTTCGTTCTGGACAGTCAGCACATCTCTCATGTCGAAGTAGGGGTAGAGACATTCCGGAATTTCGGATCTGGTTTCTGGCCATCCCCGGCGTATAGTTGCACGTAGCTGCTGTAACACAGGATCATCTGCCGATGCATGTCTGATCTGCTGCCAACGCTCGTCACTGACTGGTAGTGAGGCTGTGTGATCCACTTCCTCGAGCTCTTGCGTGAACTCACAGGCGTTGACCTCTGGGAGGAAAGCTCTGCTCAGGGTGTCGGCCAGAAACATGTCGTGACCTTTCTTGTAAGTCACTCGAAGGCTGTACTTTTGGAGTCTCAGCAACATTCGCTGGAGTCGCTTAGGTGCTGAGTGGAGTGGCTTTAGAAAGATTGACTCTAAGGGCTGGTGGTCGCTTTCCACATGGACTTCGTCACGGCCGTACACATACGGCTCAAAACGTTCGCACGCAAAAACGATTGCGAGCAGTTCCTTTTCTATTTGGGCATAGCGAGTTTCTGCATCTGTAAGAGCACGCGATGCGTAGGCCACCGGCTGTCCGTTTTGTAATAGGGCGGCGCCTAACCCAAACTGAGAGGCGTCACACTGGAGCGTGACTTCTTCCTCTAGGTTGTAGTAGCGCAAGACTGGGGTAGTCATGACAGCATTCTTTAGCGCCACCAATGCCTCTTCTTGGGCAGTTTCCCAGGTCCACTGTACGTCTTTCTGGGTGAGTTCTCTTAATGGCTTTGTGATGTCAGACAGACGTGGTAGGAACTTGCTGAGATACTGTGCGAGTCCCAGCAATCTCTGAACTCCGGCCTTGTCTGTGGGTGCTGGCATTTCGCTGATCGCCCGGACTTTGGCGGGGTCTACACATAGACCTTTGTCTGTGGCGACGTGTCCGATGAACGGGACTTCCGTTAGTCGGAGGTTGAGCTTGTCCGTGTTGAGCTTAACGCCTCGCTCTTTGCAGCGTTCCAGGAATCTAATCAGGACTGTGTCGTGGTCATCAATGGCCTCTTCAACTGTGTTTCCGCAACCAATTGCGATAAAATCATCTGCCACGACTTCGATGCCTGAAAGTCCTTCAATGAGCTCGTGCATTTTGCGTTGGAAGACTTCAGGAGCTGAGCTGATACCGAAAGGCAGGCGTCGCCAACGGTAACGTCCAAACGGGGTGTGAAAGGTTGTCAGGTAGGACGACTCTGCATCAAGGACCACATGCCAGAATCCGTTTCGTACATCGAGCTTTGTGAAGACTTTCGCGCCATGGAGTCGAGTAGCAATGTCTTCAATTGTTGGGAGAGGGTAGTGCTCGCGTTGGACGGCACGGTTGAGGTCCCTGGGGTCCAGGCATACGCGTAGTTTTCCGTTTTTCTTCGGTACAGTTACCATGGAGCTTATCCATGCTGTGGGACAGGTCACGGGTGCAATGATTTCCTGTTTCTCCAAGTCTTCTAAGGTTTCTTTTACTTTAGCTCTGAGTGCCACAGGTACGCGACGCGGTGCGTGCTGTACAGGGTTAACGGTGCTGTCAATTCTAATATGGTGTTCACCGGCCAGCTTTCCGACACCTTCGCCGAAAACTTGCGGGTATTTCTTAATCAGGGCCATTTTGGTAATGGGCGCTTGCGTTACTTTTGCTGCCGTTTCGAGCGAGTACACTGGGGCATTTCCTGTTTGTGGTTTGTTTAATTGATCATTGTCAGTGTATGTAATGATCTTCATGCCCACACAGGCTTTTCGTCCAAGGAGGGGGCGGATTGTGTTGTTGTCAACAAGTTTACAATCCAACTGACATCTGTAGTCGTCACGCCACACGGTAATGCGAACTTGGCCCACAACTTGTAATTTCGAACCACCGTAGGCTGAGAGTTGAGTGTTCAGTGGTGTCACGCGCTCCAATTTGTGGTCTTTTGTGGCTTTCTTGTAGAGGCTCACCGGAATTACGTTGCACTGTGCTCCAGTGTCCGGTTGAAACCGCAGATAATTGCCAGACTCCAGTTTTAGTGTCACGAGTTGGGAATCATCCAGATCTACTGCTGATATCATGTCGGCGTAGAATACCTCGGATTCGCTGACATCGTCGTCGACAGCTCTAACAAACGTGCGAGTGTTGTTGTCTCGTTTCTTACTGCGACATTTAGCTGCAAAATGCGATAGTTTACCGCACTTCAAACACGTCTTGCCGAAAGCCGGACATTGTTCTTTCTTTGCGTGATCATGAACAGAGCCACACCTCTCACATTCTTTGGGCTTTCCGTGTTGGGAGTCCTTGCCTTTGAGATTTCGTTTTCTTGGCACTTTAAGGTTCTTGCTTTGTTCTCTGACTGCATTTACAGTGCTTGATGGATTCTCTTCTTTTTCCATAAGTTTCATCTGAGCAGTCGTGCTCTCGGATGCCCTGCAGATTTCGTCTGTTTTGGCGAGTGTTAATGTTGTCTCTCTTAACAATCTCTCTCTGAGTTTGGGTTCACGAATTCCAAACAACAGGCGGTCGCGAAGTATTTCTTCGGGAGTTATTGTTGCAAAATTGCAACCCTCGGCTAACTTTCGAAGTGCCGTGCGATACTGGTCGTAAGTCTCTCCTGGCTCTTGAATACGTCGGTTGAAGCGATATCTTTCGAAGGGAATGTTCTTGCGCGGTTCGCAGTAATCTCCTAGTTTCTTTAGTACTGGTCCGATTTTCTTGTCGTCTCCCTCGTTTACCCAGTCGTTAAAGGTGGAGTACACCTCTCTTGCTTCTTCGCCTATCACTGTCAAGAGTGTGGCTACTTGTACTGGCTGGGACTTCTCGCTGAGCTCTGTGGCGAGAGCGTAGTTTTCCCATGCTAACAGGAACTTTTTCCACTTTTCCGCAGCGTTCGAGTCATGAATCTCGAGGTGCGCTGGAGGTGGTAGGGAGTATCCCGATGCCATTCTTTTAACTCTTGCGTTGATGAGAAACTATGTGTAATATTGTACCACTATAGCTCTCCACTCGCTGCCACCATGTAACAACACGCGAGAGACTTTCTTTAGCAAACGACGTTTAATAATAATGAAGAGCAGATCGAAAAACAAGTAATACATGTGCTAGGAGTGGCTAGTGAAAAATCTAAACTATTTCCGGTAATAGATACCGCAGACACGTAAACTATTTCGGTCAGCCCTTGTGGTTTCTAGATAAACCACATTAGTTTCGTCACACCGACAGCACAAACCCAGTCGTGAATACTTGGCATCTTCCCTTCCTCTGACCCGTTTTGTAGGTTCAACATTTTATTTGAAAGCGTGAAGTTCACCAGAAATAGATAACTTCCTTAAATTGGTGGGTATGTGCCGGTTTCGGTATTGTCGCAAATAATGATTTTGAAATTCAATGAAGGTGCATACCACCGGACTGTTTTTGCTCCCGTTGATTATATATCGGGTTTTGTAGTTTTTGTACAGTAAAGAGGATCCAACGCTATAAATATAAATGAACACTTTATGAGAATGCTTCCCCCGATGTTTTCGATTTGATCGCTTTTAGAAGTCAAGTTAAGACGAAGTATCGTATTTTGACGTGTGTAACCAGCTTGTTATCGCGGATTCAAAATAATACCGTGATGTCACAGCGAGCCACACTCTTGCTTTCCAAACTTCACGCATGGATCGACTCATGAACTCGATGGACGTGGTCTGCTAAGCGTGAACCAATTCTTAAAAATAAGCTCTACATTTCCAACAGAAAAGATGTGAATCCTTTCACCGAGGGAATCACTAACACCACAGACCTCAACGTTTAAAGAAAACACTCTCCAGCACATAAACACATCCAGGAATAGCAAACATAGACACTTATAAAGTCATTAATTTTAGCAAATAAATCGAGTTAACAGCTTGAAAAGAGAGCAGCTCTGCACAAGAAAAACACTTAGGCGAATGGAGTCCACATGAAACTTTTCACGTTCTCTTCACCGTCGTGCTTACTTCAATCAGGTTGTTATGGCGATGTTCATGCCGAGCCAATCCCACAGTGGCGTCGTCTTTGCTAACCCTTGTATAGGCAATATTGCGCAAGAATTGCAATTTCTCATGGAGAAAAAAAAATAGCAACCCCATTTTAATACTGGATTGCCATGGCAACCCAGTAATTATTATTTTTATCACCTTTCATCACTTGGAAATGTCATCTAGACATCAAAACTTCATTACCCTTTTGCTGATCTTTACATCTAAATGTTTTTCCACATGTAAATCTATAACTTTTTCAATGATCAAAGTAGAATACTAAAAATATCAAGGCACAAAACTCACCTGGATGTTTAACACCCAGATTTCCTTCCCTATGCACACTGTAATGAGTTTATCAGTGGGGTTAAAACTAAGGTGTTGCACAGACCCCAGGTCTTTACCAATGGGTATCCCACTGCAATGATCCTTGGCTGTCGAGATATTTTATAGTGTATATCAAACATGACTGCTTGTCAACAAAAGAGTACGGGTTGTTAAAGAAATCAAAAATAAAACACCCTGGATGCATTCTTGAGTAATAGAAGAACACAGGAATTTTCACAAAAATGAGAGAAGTGGTCAGAGAAGCATTCATGAACCATTGGCAAATTCTATTTATTGCACTTGTTGAGTGAAAATTCCATAGTGCCAAAATAACATTCACCCGATATATTATTAACATGGAGCTGATGCTTCTTTTGACAGGATACAACTGAATGTGTGAGAGAAAATTGAAAATCCACAGTCAGTAAAATCATAACTTGTTTGTTGGAATGGTCTCAGTGAAAAAAAGGTACATGTACTGTACTACACTAGCACAAGTGGATTTGTGTGTGATGAAGCCTCTGTACATACAGAAATAGGTGGCCGGGCTACTCAAGTGAGTTTACAAGGTAAGAGTTACCACAACTTTCCAGGCTTGCAATGTGTTATTGAGCTAACAATTAAATATCAACATTTTGCTTATGGAGATCGAGTTATAACAAATTATGAGCCCTGCTACTGAAATAATTTACATGAAATAGCAATTGTGGAAAGAAAATATCTTGCTTTTAATAATGTCAATACTGATCTGAGAGCTACTTCTCTTTAGACTACAGCCAAAACATTAAGTTAAACAAAATAATTTAAAGAGGAAAAATACAGTGTGCTTTCTTACTTATATTGTTGTTGGCCAATAATTTAGTGATATTCCAGATGTAAATGAAATCTTCTGAAGCTGTACACAGAATTACTGGCCTGTCTTGCTGTCCGAAGCAGGCCGCAGTAACCATTCTACCATGTCCTGATAACTGTAAAGGCTATTCAACAAAGATAGAGAAATACTGTAAGCAAAGCGCCAGTTCAAAATATGCAGCAATTACAGTTTATACTGTAATATCATTTCTGATATATATACAACTACTTGTCAGTTATTACTAATATATATATATAATGCGTTAATAATGGATGTGACACAGAAAACTTCATGATAATAACCATGAGAAGTCTGGTAATTTATAGCAATATTTACAATTGTTATATTTAATCTTGAATATTGCAATTATAGCCTTCTGATTGGCTCATTCAATCTCGGTCGTTAGCTCATATACCTTGTTTTGACCTTATATGGAAAATGATCAAACCAAGCCTTGTTTTTCTACAATATGAAGTGTTATAGGAGTGGATAGAATCAATATTAGTAAAAAGCTCTATCAAGTTTGTAGGTTCAACTGGTTTTATAATGGATATCATGCATTAGAGTTGATATAGCTTTGTAATAGAGCATGTCCACAGGAAGAATGTTAGCACGTATGAACAAAATGTGTAGCATGCTCCCTTTTACTTGCAAAATAAATTAAATGCAGGGCTTGCTTCCAAAGGATTGAAATCTCTTTAAGATTAGCCTTAGAGGTCTGGCCCCAGGCCAGTAGCCCATAAGAAATGTATGGGTGTACTAAAGAGCGATAAATATTTAAAAGAATAGACATTGGTACAAAGTGTCTGAGTCGTGAAATAATGCCTATAGTTTTACTTACTTTGAATGCAATGTAGTCTACATGAAATTTCCAGGAAAGATTATTGTCAATCATTATCCCAAGATACTTGACAAAAAATTTACATTCAAGTTGCTTTATCATTTTGTGCTCATTGTCGAATATTTTAAGGTGAATATCGATTTTCATCTTTCGTTGGCAAGGATGAAATATTACAAAATTAGATTCATAATTGTCTTGTTCTGTGTTTACAATACTTTCTAAGGATTTCAAATTTTTATCTGCAAAAAGCAAGTTTGTGTCATCAGCAACCAGGAAGAAATCAAGTTTTTTTGAAGAGCTTTGGATATCACTGATATACAATAGACAGATTAATGGCCGGAGAACCAAGCCTTGGGGTACACCACAAACTACCTTGTCCTTCTTTGAAATCTTCCTACCTGCTTGTGTTGTCTGACATTGTCCAGAAAGATACGATATCGAAACCAGTTGTTGACAATGCCCCTTATTCCATAATGGTTCAGTTTATGAAGCAATATTTCATGGTCAACAGTATCAAAAGCCTTTTTTACATTAATGAATGTACTGCACGAAAAAGGTGTTGCATCCATGTTTGTTTGTGATTTGTTAACAATGTGTACATTCAGTAGAGTAACGCTCCCAAAATAGTCAAATAGTCCATTAATATTGGAGAGTTATGAAATTGGCCGATATTTTCTGCACTCAAGTTCATCCCCGCTTTTATAAAATAGGTATTATCTTAGCATGTTTCAGTTTACTGGGAAACATGCCAGTTTCAATCGATAAATTCATCATTTTTGCTAAACATTGAATTTTGGTATAGCCCTTGTGGTTTATTAACAGGGATAGACAAAATCTGATATTTCTGATTTCTAACAGAGTAATTGGGTCAAAAAGAAATGATGACAAGGGTGATGAACCTTGACTGAGACATTCATAGAAGCGTTGTCTACACTGTGGTATTGCAGATGCCAGTTTACGCCCAACAGTAGCAAAAGGTGTGTTGAGCACATCCGAAATCTCTTGTGCATTTGTAGTCACAACTTTGTTAGTAAAAACAATTTTGTTAGTGGACAATTTGAAGGAGGAGATTGCATGCTTCTTACTGTTTCTACCATTCATTTAACTGTTGAGATGCCTTCCCAAGTTTTCTTTATGTTATTTAGATTGTCAGAGAAAAAAATAAGTAAAGTTTTTACTCGATCTAGTTAATGTCAAGATTTTATTCCAAAAAAGTTTATATTGCTCGTTTTCTCCGGAGGAGTAAAAGTGACTTGATTCTTTTTTCTTATAGAATTTAGAATAGTATTCCTTTAGTTGTCCAGGGTTTAAGCATCTGTTTAGCTTTACACCGTGAAATATTTTTAAGAGGTGTGTGTTTATTCACTATATTTTTGTCTTATTAAAGAAGGACGAAAATGATTGATCTACATCATTTGCATCAGCTGGATTGTCCCAATCAACTTGACTTAGATCATGGAGAAATGCATTGTCTGAGAAAAACAAGAAATCGTGATATTTACTCCAAAAGGAATTACCCGATAGTCTTAAATCAAACGAAGGTAATGATCACTAATAGCTGATACAACATTGCCGCCCATGACCAAGTCACAAATCTGATTAGCAAGGATATTATCTATAAGTGTAGCAAGTCTGGGTTTTGGTTGAGGGTCAAGTGTCGAGGGTAACATGATGAGGGTCGAGGGTAACATGTCGAGGGTTGAGGGTCCCATGTCGAGGGTAATTAAAAAAGAACCAAAAAATTAATAATAATAATAAATAAAACAATAACTCTTTAAAACAAAAAATTAAAAATAAATATTAAAATAGAATATTATTATAAACAAAGAATGTTCGTTCCAGGATAGAGCGCTGTAGGGACAGCAGCAAATCACCCTGGTAGTGATGAAAAAGAGCTGACAGATCCATCCAACCTCGAACGAGGAAGGTGCAAAAGGCAATTCACATAAGACTGCACCCAAATATCATCAACAGAGATAACGGAGTTAAAATTAGAGAATACAATATGATCTTTCGAAGCAGACCTGCTTTCGAAGCCAGGTTGAATAATTTTGAGATCACTTTTCAGGTTGAAAACGAAAACCAAACAGTAAGTTAGTGTGGGACGAATTGGGAGTTGGTTCTGCAGATTCTATACCAATTAAAAAATTCCAAGCAAACAACATACCTTTCGCGTTAAATCCTCTAGCCACCAAACACCTACGATAGCCTTTGTCAATGGCAATGCAACAAAATCTCTTGTACAGGTCAACTGAAGTTGTCCTGGAAAAGAAGACACTCGCAAAAGCCCATCATAAGTTGCCGCCATTTTGTTTGAATACAACAGTAGTACGTCATGTACGTTGACTTGTTGTGTACATGTTTTAGTTTATTACTCGTTGGGTTGGCAAGATTTCCGCACAGGTCCCTACTTCATCAGGCATGCAGCAGATGAATTGTTTTGGGTAATACACATGTAAGCATTTCTTGTTATTGTAGAATGAAACAGTATAGCTACAGCATGCATAATGAGTAGGGACCTGTGCGGAAATCTTACCTTTCTCTGTTTTGTCGTGTCGAGAATGTGCTCAATGTACCAGGCACTACCTGTTCGAGATTGAGTGCCAAAACGACATCATTCGACAGAAGAGCAGTATGGCTGGCGAAATGGTGCGAATTAAAAAATCCCATATTCATTCACATTTAACAATTTAATTCTTATACACGAATATATTTATTCACATAAAACATCGGGTTTGTCGTTCAACACAAATTTATTCACATTCAACGACATATTTCTTACCGAATACCTTCATTCACATTCAAGGGTTATCCTAGGTATAAAACCTCACAACTGAAGTCACGCTTCAGTGAAATAACTTATTTTAGTATAAATACTCAGGTGATTCTAAAAAATCTCCCGCTCTGGTTGGTTCGCTATCTCGGATTATCACCCGACGAACAAAATGGCTGCCAATCGTTCGCGTGCTTTTGATGAAATAAATTTTTTCGTGCTGTACAATGCTCTTTCTGTTCTTTTCTTGAAATAATCACCTGTGCATTTATACTAAAACAATTATTCGCCTCAGGCCCAGTGATGGTAGCTGGTCGTTTCGCCTACAGGATGATTCGCCAACAAGTCCATTCGGTAAGATTTCCGCACAGGTCCCTACTTCATCTGATGCATTCTGTAACTGCAGGGACGGGGGAGCCGGGGGGGCTGGGGGGGGAGGTTTAGCCCCCCCACTTTTGAGGAGGATGACATTTTATTTTGTTTAAGCTACAACTTTATACAAGCCTCGTCGGAAACTTTTCGCGTTTACGTATTTTTAACATTTTCTCAGCGTGTGCTTCCTTCCCACAGACGGGAAGCTTGTGTCCAAAAACCGCAGGTTAGCGTTGGAGACCGGAAGGCTGAGAAATAACCTCCAAAATATTGCTGTAAGCATTAAAAGTACCTTTCATTTTACGCTATATCCAGGCTAATTATTTCAAGAAGTATGTCGCGGAGAATATCGTAAATACGATTTCCGAGACTCTAGATTTCAAAATTTTCTTTCCCCCCTACCAACTCGCGCCTACGACGCTCGTTTTCAGCCCCCCCACTTCAAAATTCGCTCCGCCGTCCCTGAACTGTACTATTTCGTTCTTCGAACACAAGAAATATTTGCACGTGCATTACACCAGACAAGACAGCTTCAGCATGCATAATGAGTAGGGACCTGTGCGGAAATCTTACCGTCGATTCCCCAACACTTGAGTCGATTCGCGACTACAGTTTTACTCGCCTCATAGTTTGTTCGCGTATCTGAATGCAAATTCCGATCTTTGTGTGTATTCTGATCTTTGCACTCAAGAAAATACAACTTTTAGTTACAATTCTAAACTTGTTGCGAATCCCTACTCCCTGCGCTGAGCGAATGCTTTGCATGGTCCATTAAGATGAGCGCATTGTCTAAGTAGTTGGTCTGCATTTTTTCTCTGATTAGAGAAATCATCCCAAAGTTCGAACATTTTAGCTTGGAGCGACCTGTCCTTGGCTCGTTGGATCCTTTTCAGCTTCTTTTCTGCGAATTTTTTTTTTTTTTTTTTTTGGGGGGGGGGGGAGGGGGAGGGTGGGGCTTTTTATAGGTGGACCCTTACTCGAGAAGGATCGAATTCCTGGTCTTCAAATTGGTTAATGCTAATTGGTTTACGTCTTTTGTTAAAATAAACTGATTTATTCTGTTAAAAAAAAAGAGAAAAAATCACACCTACCTTGCGCGGGAACTAATTAGCTCTCATTGTCAAGATAGTCACAAGTATAAACAATAAAAGACTAACAACAATACGGAAAAAGCCACACTTTATACCTTACCCGAGCCATATTTTGCTATACACCAACATACCACAAGAAGGAATAACGACGATATTTTCCACAAGAACAACCCCCCGATACCAACAAACTACCTTAAGGAGATGGTGAGAATAATACTACGAGAAAACTCTTTCCAATTTATTGGAAATTAAAAGACTTCCTTCAGACTTATGGCACCGCAATGGGAACAGAAATGGCCTTTTCATTTGCCAATATTTTCATGGCAAAGATAGAAACAGAAATCCTAGACCATTGCACTAAGAAACCGTTGGTATGGAAACGATACATCGATGACGTATTCTCCTTGTGGGACACTACACAAGAGGAAGTTAACACCTTCATTGAACAAGCGAACAGACACCACCCTACAATCAAATTTTTAGCTGACATCTCCGACATAAGAAATTACTTTTCTAGACACAGACATTTACAAAGGAGCAAGATTCGAGAAAGAATCTATCCTTGATACACGCACTTTTTTAAACCAACTGAGACCTTCCTAAAACACGCACTTCAAATCTTGTCCCCCACCGACTCAGAACTAACTCCTCCAAAAAAACTTTCGAGGAAAACATTACCAGATTCAAACAAAACCTAAGGGCAAGAGACTACCCAAACAACCTAATCGTGAAAGTGCAGAAGTAAAATTCTCTGACCGGAAGTCAGCCCTCAGAGAAAAAACGAAAGCGCAAAAAATGATCCTACCCTTTGTAACACTGTACATTCCAGGTGTTCCCAACTTAAAAAAGATCCTTATGGACAAATGGCATCTAATAGAATCACAAACCTTGGTTAGAGAAATCTATAAAGAACCTCCTCTTGTCTCATACAAGAAGGGTACACTGGTTAGACCCAAACTGCAAAAGTACAAAAACTAAGCGAACAAAGGTCTAAACAATCACACCACGCTCCAGGATATGTGCCAGGCCTGTCAATACCTTCAACCCATCTCATGCCCTCAAACCATCTCTTACCTGACGCGGTATGGTGACACGAACATTGTATCTACCGCTCGTAATCGTTCCCGTTGGGCCGGTTACACCTCACTTACCATCTAGGGGGTTTTGGCTGACAGCCTTGTGGCCTGGCCTTCCTTTTTTCTCCCGAGGTGTGTACTGGGTAGGGTCCATTGCACTCCAGGCTCAAGTATCAATGTCGCTCTGCCATTGCACACACTGGTCATTGCACTATTAGACCCGGGCAGAGGGCGCCTCAAACACAAAAAAACCCTCAAACCATCTCAGTTGTGAGGTTTTTACACCGAGGATGAGCCCCGTTTACGGCATTTTAAAAATCAGGTTATAAAGGTAAAAATTCGAAAAATCATTCTGAATAAAAATTACAGACCTTGAACGTTTTCGTTTAATTTCGTTTCGTCGTTTGGGGTACGCCCAATGGTTCGATTGACAAAGTGTTTGGCACGCCGGCAGAGTAAGCACGCTGGTTCATTTGAGAAAGTGTTTGGCACGCTGACCGAGTGAACTCGCTGGTTCAGTGCGATGCACTGGCCTAGTGTTAGAACAGACACCGGTCGATTGGTGAACTCGTTAGTTGGGAGGACAACGTATGCAATTATTCACAGTTCAACACACAAAACCAAAGCAAATTTTAAACTAACGCCGAACAACCTCACCACACGCCTCAAAGGTTGACTGACTCCCGTAAAAGTACTGTCACTTCACATGTGATGCTCATATGATGTATTCCGACTCGGTCCCAATGAAAATACTTTCAGATGTGACGCAAAGGATTTTGACAACAGGAGCCCATCAAGAGGAGCTTCTCGGCTCCATTAATTCCTTGAGTCAACCCTTTCCCGAGTAGATTTATTTTTAGAACCACTATCGCCAGCGAAAAGGGTCATGTTCGCGTCGAAGCTTGTCTGTAACCGCGGAAAAAAAATGGCGGACGAAGGGAAAAACTGTATTCCGTCCTTCCAATGTTATTCCTTTTGCCGTGAGCCCTAAAACTAATCTTACAGTCGATGGGATCTGGGTGTCAATAAAGGAAAGTTATTGAATAACCTTACCAAACATGAAGGGTTGTCATATAGCAGGACATTTCATTTCTTTTAAACTGAGGTGTGGGGAGAAGCAAATTTCGGTTATATTTATTACTGGCTCCTTGAAGATTCCACAAGGAGTCTGTTCTTGACAGAGACAAAGGATTCATACTGAAGGAGAAGCACTACGACTTTTACGAACGAATTCTTCTAACATCACTTTTGAATAAAAACCTCAAACTACGCCCGGCTTAAGAACAAAGGATATCCAGAAAACACGGTGGAAAGACGCCTCTCTGCTGCGAATTTCACCAAGCGTAGAACCCCGGTAACTCGAACTCCCCCGCTAAATCGAACTGAGTCTCAATTCCCTTGGATATGACCCAACTTTTCAGTCATTTTTACTTGGTTAACTCGAACTCAGATAACTAGAAAACCCTCTAACTCGCGAACTAAATTTCGTTTCCCTCGATCAAAATTTACCCCGATAACTCCGGAATTTCTGGTTCTTATAACTCACCACGGTTTCCTATTGAGATATCCCATTAGCTTTTGTTATCGTGTGATCGAATTCTAATACTAGAACAAACACTGGAGTCAGATCCGCAATTGATGTGCTGACTTCATACAGTCTTTCCGTGAACGAGGGTGCAGAGGAAATCAGAAGCCATGTTCAGCAAATAGAGACATCAGCAGAAAGAATCTTCAGAAGCTCCCTACGACAGCAGACGCTGCATTCATTTTTGTGCCTAAGCAATAAGAACTACGGATAACAGAACGATCCAGACGCGAGAGGTCCAAAAGGGAACATAAATTGAGTGTACTAAATAAACTACTTCTTATTATTCTGATTCTTAGTATTGCATTGTCGTAAGAGTGCATAATCGTTACAGTTGTTACAAAATGTATTAGTTTCCCGTGAAATAAATTTAATTTGCACTGTATTGTATACCGAACTGAAAATCAATAAGCTATTAATTATTAACCTGGAAAATTGAATATTCTAATCGACCCCGATAACTTGAAAGCCCGCTAACTCGAACAGTTTTTCGTCTCCCTTCAGAGTTAAGTTACCGGGGTTCTACTGTAGTACAATACTGCATTTTGTCACACAATACCATCCAGCCCTTTTTTAAAAATCTGAAGAATGTACTTGTGGGGAAAGGGCAATTTAATTCAAAACCAACCACATCTTTGAGAAATATTTAAGGAACCGCCCCTATTATCATATCGCAAAGGAAAATCCCTAAAAGATATCCTGGTCAGAGCTTAACTGAAGCCCTGTTAGGGGGGTTCTTTATGTCGCCCGTCTGAGTTTCAAACGTTAACCTTTTCACGTCGCAATTTCGGAATGTTCGCAGGTCGCTGTCGTAATTTCGCGTGAGCGGCTCGTCGTTCGTCGTCAATTCAGCTCCCTCGTGTCGCCGTTTCAAGGCCATGTCGCTTGTCGGAATTTACCCCTAACGGGGCCTCTTAACTCTGAACACACACACGATTAACGAACAGCGGGATTCGCGAAGGCCCGTCAACATTTAATTAACTCTTGGTTGTCGAGGCGACATTTTCCTTTGCAAATTTTGTCCTTTTATCACGGTCGGAAAAAGTTCTTTGGAGGACAACATTCTCTGCTTCAAATTCGCTATTTAACAATTAGACCCGCAGCCCGCAAGGGCTACGGGTCAATAGCCCATGAGGTGAAGCCGAATGGGCTATTGATCCGTAGCCCTTGAGGGCGAAGGGTCTAATTGTTTTAGTATCACCCAACTAGTCGGACAGAAAAAGCAATAATAAAGTTAGCAAATGCAAGTTCAAGAAAGATTTATTTGGGAATAATACAAAAGAAAGTGCCACGAATTTCGCTACTCGAGGACTATTACTAATAGACCACTAGTAGCGTAGCCAATCAGATTGCTGCATTTGCATTAGTCCACTAGTTGGGTGATACTAACATAGGATATGCTGTATTCGCTCGACGAGACATTAACCGCATCAGAACTCTCGCCCAAAATATCATGTAAGCGTTCTTCCCTCTCCGCCATTTCGAATAAAATGTCCACTGCTTGACACAGTCGATACATCTGTCAAAGCTCTCTTTTGATTGGGTCTTTTCCCCTGACAGCCGTTCTAAAAATAAATCCACGAGAGATAGAGGTTGTTTACCATTTACCACAAATTCCCGGAAATTCCGGTTGGGATGTAAATGGTAAAGTTTTTTCGGTTCGTCCCACTGGAAAATTCCCGGGACAAACGGAAATTCTGAAAAGGTAGTCCCGTTTTCCCGGTTGGGACGCCAGAGGAGTTCCGAATGGAAATTCGTTTGCCATTTACAAGTTCCTCGAGTTTCGTACTAGTTTCAGGCCTCTCCGAGCACAATCGCTTCAACAACAACAACAAATATGAATCCAGTC
Source organism: Ricordea florida (assembly GCA_949710005.1). Classification (NCBI taxonomy): domain Eukaryota; kingdom Metazoa; phylum Cnidaria; class Anthozoa; order Corallimorpharia; family Ricordeidae; genus Ricordea; species Ricordea florida. The sequence goes on from OX453284.1 coordinate 20,303,099, forward strand.
TAGCGCGGCGCGACAATCCGGAAATTTGGGGGCAAATGGTAAACGACACGTAATGTTCTTTCCGAACGAAAATTCCGAACCGAAATTTCCGGGAATTTGTGGTAAATGGTAAACAACCAGAGGCTCCTATTGATGGGCTCCTGATTTCAACAATTCCAAAACTTAAAAAAAGGTGTCAATTTGCTTAAAAATCCACCGATTCTATAAAGCGGTCTGCCACACGCATCCCACTTAAATGGTTGTGACTGGAATGGATACTTCAAAATAAGGTGAGACATTTTGTGATACATATGCAACAAAGGTTATCACATAATAAGGCGAGACAAATGATTTTGGTCATGGTTACATGGCAATATCTGTTGACCAGCCTTACCAGATAAACAAAACTGTTTACGGAGGAATAACTGCTGGGTTAGACACTGATCTATACTGATTAGGGTTTTAGTGCTGACTCGAAATGGTTAGCTTACATACATAGAGGATATTACACGGTGGCGAGAAGATATGAATTTTATGTTCGAGTGGCAAGAACAATATCTCACGAGTGAGCAAAGCGAACGAGTGAGATATTGTTCTTGCCACGAGGTTGCCACCAGGTTGCTGAAGTTGCCACCACCTTGCCACCAGGTTGCTGAAGTAGATTGTTGCAATTTCTTGTTGCACTTAAAGCAAGAGAAATATGAGTTGATTGTAGTGATTCCTAATATTTCTCCTTCAATGGTTGTGGATACGAATTGTGTGGTATCTTGAGTAAGTGGCACAGCTAAGACTTCAGTAAAATCTTCTGTGAGCTTTATTTCTGTTCCATATTTTGCTGTGTTCAAAAAAACATTGTCATGATATTTGTCCTTTTGTACTGTTGCATTATGGAACATGTATGTTCAGTTGTTTTCAACTTGGTTAATAAAATTCTCCCACAATGACATTTTGATTGAAGCTGAAAGGTCAAGCAGGGTACAGTTCACAAGAGTTAAATCTCCTGCTTTTTCCTCTTTGGACATGTTGGTAACTTTGGCCTCGACAGTTACATGTTGACCAATTCGGACAGACTTGACTGATGAAAGTGTGGTTTAAGATTTAATTTCTGATCTTGAGAAGTCAACTTGTGGATAGCATTCAAGTACTACACTATCTCCCATCAATATATCATTGGTGTTTGAAGAGGTATCCACATTGAACTTTTTAACTTTGATGGGGTTCTTCGTTTCACTGTAATCTTTGAAAATCTTACGCTTTCTTGGTGAGAAGCACACTACTCTACAGGTAGTTATTGTTTGATCTTTTCCTTGTAATTGACATTCAAAGAACTTTTTGTTATACACAGGAGAAACATTATGTAAAGAACCAACAAATTCATTGTTTTGTGTCACAGCACTAGTGGTGTTAGTAGCTGGTTTTGAGGAATCTTCCATGACTGAAAAAAGAAAAGAAAAAAAGTTATTAATTCACCAGTAAATAGATTGACTTGCAATGACTGTCAATAAAGAAAGAATTATGGCTGATTAGTAAATAACGGATACAATATTAGTCAAATCAATTACAATATAACAAATTAACTGGTGGATATTTACCTGACAATGACTGTAAGAGGACAGAGAGGGGCATTGGGATTGGGACATTATTGAACATCACTAAATCTTTGTAGTGATTGTATTATGTACTAGTCTTTTAGTATCTATCATATCACATCTAGGTGTGCTTGCATCCTTCTTCCCATAACATACAACAAAGTCTCTAGTGAAGTTACATTTCTGTGTTGAAACAGTTAATTAATGCACATATTGATTTGTGGTCTGAAAAATATGTTTCTAATAATGTGTAACTGTACTTGAGATTCTGGCAGGTTGGTATAAATAGGGTCTATAGCTGTTTTGTTGAAAATAAGCAGGGTAAAAAGAATGCAAGTTCCTACGTATGTAGTCAGTGTGCCATAACTTATAATTAGTTATTAAATGAAATAATTTAGATGTAGGAGTTGATTTCCTAAGAATCCTTTTAAACTTTTGTCGAAGTTTCCTTTTTCTCATGGTTTGGATAACTTTTTTGACAGGAATTCTGGATGGTTCCCTGTCTCTAGAATGCATGTGCCCATTGATTTTCGATTGTTTACAAAGCTTTCTGACAATCAGTCTGTACACAGTAATTGAAGGCTCATTTGAACTACCACCATTATTTACATCTAACATATCACAGTTACCTGGAATAATTATTTCATAAGAACTTTCGTAATCATTTACCACAGCTTTCATATCGATAGTTTCTCGATCACTAAACGATTTACGTAGGATAGTTTGACAAGCAATTTCTCCTTGTAATGAAGGGTTATGATTTACCGAAAAGGATTTGTTTATGCCGTAAACGGACTCAATATGGTAAGATTTCCGCACAGGTCCCTACTTCATTATGCATTCTGTAACTACACTATTTCGTTTTTCGAACACAAAAAATATTTGCACGTGGATTACACCAGACAAGACAGCTTCAGCATGCATAACGAAGTAGGGAACTGTGCGGAAATCATTCCCTCAATATTCCCACAATGGGAAAGACGATCATGTTTTCCCTTAATCCTTAAGTGCTCAATATTCCTCCAAAGAGGCTCAATTTTCCCACAATGGAGCTCAATATTCCTCCGAAGAGGCTCATTTATCCCACAACGGGGCTTCATATTCCTCCAAAGAGGCTCAATTATCCCACAATGGGGCTCAATATTCCTCCGAAGAGGCTCAGTTAAGTAAAGATTCAAGTAGGTTTTCCTCATACGAGGCTTGTGTATTTCCAAATTATGGAGTATCGGAGAGCGTACGTGTTGTTTATGAAGTATCGGCAAGCGTACGTGTTGTTTATCACGCGTCGTCAAATCAGGTTAAGATACCATAGAAATTCGTCGTATATATCGACCTAAAAGCGGAAAAATACTCACGAAACCTTTCATCTGATCGATTAGAAACAAAATATGAAAGCTGTGAGAGAAGTAAATGTTAAATACACTAACCTCGATCAATTGCAGAACTTCCTTCCCGAACCTCAGATCGGATGAAAATCACACCACGAGGCAGCCGAGATTTTCGTTTGTCGTCGAGGACTATGGTGGCCCAGGATTATCAATTCATTTTTTGCAGCGATAAGTGAATATCAATGTTGAATTTGATTATCATTGTCGATTTCATTTCAAATTCAATTTACAATGTATACTGAATCTTTAATTCATTTATAATTTCACTTCTGTTTTAAAGTTAAAATTGAATTATAAAACAAAAATGAATCACAAAGGCAAATGCGTTTTAAAATTTAATTTAAAAGGATAATACGTTTAACAAAACAGAAAAAAAATTGATTTCATCGAACGGACCAGCGTTATCATCTCACGCGGAAAGGACTGGGACTAGGCCTTGTTTTCCAAGATGACGGCCGGTGGTAGATTTTCCCATGAGACTTTACAGCCGCCTGTTTCTTCTGTCAGTTGCACTGGTGTAAGCTCCTAGGGACAGTAATAACCCTTTGCCGTTTGGTTTCAATTGGAAATGAAACGGAGAAAAGAAGGAAAGGAAAAGTGGGAAGATTTCGAGGCACGAGTGGGCATGAAGCGATCGGGTGCAGGTGAGGGGAAGAAGGGAGCGAGTGCTAAGGCAGCACCGAACGACATTCTTGTGCAGCGTATGTCCAGCACCGCTTCAGGCAGACTTAAAAAGTTTGAACCCTTAGATACTCGGGACTTCGTTCCCTTTGGCGACTATGATGATCTAACAATGGAAAATATCAAAGAAGCCTGCAAGAAGTATTATCAGGCTCCAGAGGGCTCATGCGATATTTTGGCGTCTGACAGAGGACCGTCGTGCACCAAGCTCGAGCAGATCAAAGGTAAAAAGGTTTATTTTATTCGTTTTCTTCCACCGAAGTCCACTGATGTCACTCCAAAATTAGGACAGCAATTGTTTGAGGATAGTTTAGCACCAGCTAAGGTTACTATGTCCGTACCAAGTCCAGTGAAAACGTCTGGAAATCTGTCTGCCTTGCATTCCATGGTTTTCCGCAAGTCAGTGTCAGTAACTGAGCTTCTGAAAGCTGGTAAACTCGTCAAGCCACCAGCAACAAATATCACGGTGTTAGATCTGGAGAGTTTTGATGTAGCAGAAATGAAGTGGGTTAAAAGTGGTTCACTTACACTCGAAATTGAAGAAAGAAGATTTGCTCATGGGGCATTTAGAGATGCATTTCGTGCTACTACCATCGGCAGAGATGTTGCACAAACCGCATGGATGGTAAAACAGTATCAGGAGGAAGCTGCGAAGACCATTAATGATGACCTGGGTATGTCACTAGAGGATCACACAAGAAAGCAAGTGCAAATGAGTGCAGTTGCAAGGCACCTAACCAAACGATTTGCTAAAAGCGTACCACCTGAATTTGGTGGTACATTTGAGTATGTCAAAGTTTTTTTTGCTGTGTTTAAAAAGCAACCAGTCACCATTGAAGAGTTTGTTCAAGGTAAATTTCACAAATATGTAAACAATAATGGTTTCCACATCCCCTCCCCATCAGTGGAATTTGATGAGATTTATGAAAAGGCTCAATGCCTTGTGCATTACAGCTATCAGATATCTGAAAAGAAGCTTATGCTGCTTGACATCCAGGGTTCCTCTTTTAAGTTGTACGATCCAGAAATTGCAACCACTGATCTTCTTGTTGATGATTCAAAGGAGGGCAACTTCTGTGCTGGGAACCTTTCCTGTATTGCTATTGATGAATTCAAATCAAAGCACACCTGTAACGAGTATTGTGACATGATGTCTCTGAACGTGTTTGATTAAAATGGTAGTGATATTTGAATTTCCAGGCACTGGTTGTGATGAAATTAACAGGAAAAGGACTTGGAGCACATAGTGTAATACAGCCTTGAGAAAATCTGCTATCAGTCAGCATTGAATTTAATCATTGAAAATTGGCCTCAGATTATAAAACGTTAGCACTACTGCAAACAAAGACCCAGTGGTAACAAAACACAACCCTTTTATATTTGACTAATTTTGGCATATTTGAAATGTGTCAAGTCATTTAGTATAAGTTTTCTCTACTTATTGGTAGTAATATATTGACCTTTACCCCCAAAGTGTTCTTATTCTTCATAAAACTTTACCATTTTGGCACTATTTGAGTTTTGTCCCCTGTTGCTCTCTAGAAAGGCCCCTGAGTAATATTATGGTAGCCTACAGAGGAAAAGGAATTGGCACAAGACCTGTAAGTTGTGGCTCTTGTTCTTAAAAGGTTATGGACCTGAAGGATCATGAAAATGTTTAACATTTATTTATTGCTAGCATTGTTTATTATAGCCTGTAAGCAGGTTTCTTTTACACTTGTTCCTGTTTTAGTGAAGTATTTGGACTGGATTTTAGTTTTTTAAGCTGGTGTTATGCAATTTGCAGTCATTGTGACAAATTCCACCTTCCCAGAATGTAGTCACATATGGCACTGTTTTTCGAGATGTCTTCTCAGGTTACTTAAGTGAAAATACTTTTTGGGTTTTTTTAAACATAATCAAATGGTCAGTTCACAGTGTCAATTGCTGCTTGACTGTATTAATTAAACTTTTTTCATGTTGTGTCCAGTCTTCAGACTGATTTTATATTTGAAGTAAAATGGAATGAACTATTAGTCCTGGTGCCCCAGAATGTCTGTTTTCTGATACCACTTTTAAAAATGTTTTAAAGAATACAACCAATTTACTTGCAGCTTTTTTTCATCGTTCATTATGGCTATGCTGTTGGTAGTTGAACACTTCCTGAATGAGTCAATTTCAATGCAGTTAAGCTGTGATTGATTTAATTTTAACAGAAACAATAAAAATGAACTTTCTACAAAAACAAATTTATCTCTGTTTGGTCATAGTGAGCAATATTATTGGGTTTCAAACTCAAAAGGCAGTAAACAGTTTCTGGCTGCTTTTGAAGATAAAAACCCATTCTGGTGAGAGCTTCTGGTTGTCCTGGTTCTCTTGTATGGTGGCCCATCAGTTCCACTTCCAAATCCAGAAAGAGTAAAACACATGTGAGATTTCACTCACATCTTAAGGGAACTTGATATTTCTTTTAAGAAACCTAAAGGCTTCAATTGCATCCTTTGATTCTACTTTTTCTGGATTTGAAAGTAGTTGCAGACATTCCCTCTTCACTCTTGGGTCAATAAAGTCAAACACGTCTTCATCCATTACCCCTGACAACTCAGCCACCTCCCTCAACTCATCCCTGTGTAATGGGATTCCCATGTTGGTGCCTCCATAATGTCCAGGGAAAGAGAATATGTGGTCTGGTACCCCAGCTGGAATTTCCAACTTATCTTGCACTCGGATTCTGTGAGAATTCCAGTACCTAACAAAAATGTCACACTCACGCTGAACAACTGGTATAAACACATAAGCAAGCAGTTGTCTATCAAGTACACTGTGTGGGTCATACTCTCTTCCCCTTAAGAGCACTGTCAATTGTTCTTTAAAGAACTTTTCTAGTCGTTCATGTAGTTCACGCCACCATCTCTCGATCTTGTTGCTTGTTGAGGGGCCATAAATTATTGCATCCGTGGGATCATTCATGACTTCGTGCTTGTTTAACAGATATACGTGAATTGTGGCCATTTTACCAGTTTCCGTCCCTCTGTCAACCCTGAGGTTTCTCGGAAGCATCTCTGTTTCGAATAGATACCGAAGATACATCTTGCCTACAACTAAAGGATTTGAGTTCGAGTGGCACACAAACAAGAAGAGGATTTTGCGGGAAAACGTGTCAATACAGCCGTATACACCAAGAGGAAAGGTGGAATTTTGATAACCACACAGTTTATCATGCCCGTCTAAGGAGGCTACCCATAAAGGCCCTTCAGATGTAAACTGGCCTTTGGGCTTTTTCTTTCGTCTTTGAAGGCTTCTTGCCTCGAGTCCTTCAGGATCTAATTCGGCAATCATGTTGTAAACAAGATGACGTGGTACCTGAACATTGTGCTCTGTTCTAAGCTTCTGATTCATTGCTCTGTAACCTAGTAGTCGCCCCGGCCCCTCTAATTCTGTCTGCACCGCATCTGACACTACTGCAAGTGGAGTGTCGTAATATATGTAATGAATATTAAAGTGACGAAGACGTCTGTCGAGGGTGGCAAGACTCCAATTATATTGGGGAAAATCTCGCTGCATAAAATCAAGAACCTCTGATCTCTTTAGATTTTGGCTAATGTATGTTTTTAAGTCATGTTCCAACTGATCGTCCTCCTTCCATTCACTCTTTGAGGCCACGATTTCTATTAGCGTAATCAATCGCGGTCAGTATTCATTCGCCATCTTGGAAAACAAGGCCCAGTCCCAGTCCTTTCCGCGTGAGATGACAACGCTGGTCCGTTCGATGAAATCAATTTTTTTTTTCTGTTTTGTATTTCGGTAGTCTTTAAGAATATTTTTTTCTGTTTTGTTAAACGTATTATCCTTTTAAATTAAATTTTAAAACGCATTTGCCTTTGTGATTCATTTTTGCTTTAAAATTCAATTTTAACTTTAAAACAGAAGTGAAATTATAAATGAATTAAAGATTCAGTATACATTGTAAATTGAATTTGAAATGGAATCGACAATGATAATCAAATTCAACATTGGTATTCACTTATCGCTGCAAAAAATGAATTGATAATCCTGGGCCACCATAGAGGACCATCGGCAAACCATCGTTGATACGAAGTGTTCGCGAGAGACCACAAGATATATATATTTAGAAAACAGTCCTAAGAAAGTACGCGCGCTGATTGGTTAGAAATCGTGTTTCTATAACTCGATAGAAACACAGAACTAGCACGAGCTGTTGACGTAATGATGACGCGAGCAAAGAGAATTTACATTTTGATAATCAAAGCTAACAAGTTGCTTTTCTTTTTTTCGTCGCGGTGTTTTCTAAAAGAAATAGAAAACATCTTCTTCGTGTTTCTATTGAGTTATAGAAACACTTGTGAAAGTTTGGGAGAACTCGAAAAAGCTGTGGAAACACTCGCCTGCGGCTCGTGTTCCCACAGCATTTCTCGTTCTCCCAAACTTTCACTCGTGTTTCTATAACTCGATAGAAACACATTACATGTTTTCTATTTCTTAATTGTTGTGCTGATTGGCTCCGAAGTATACTCTATTGTTACTTACTTACTTTCGGAAAACTCAGACGATCGCAATAGTGACTGCTGCGCAAACGCAGTAGTCACAAAAATAGTTCCTCGCGAAGCGAGGCCGAAGGCCGAGCGTAGCGAGGTTACTAATCGTGTCGCTTTCGGTCAGACCACGTGGCTCGCAAGCGCGAGTAAATCGAGCCGAGAGTTTTTATATATGTATATATATATATATGTATATTTATTATATGGCAAAGCCAGTCTTAGGCAAATCCCTGTGCTCTGATTGGTTCTTTCTCGGTCAGGATTTTGCAGTACGGACCGTTTCCATGGAAACGGTCCAACCCGTGTATTTTTGTTTTGGAGCGAAGCCGGCAAATTCAAAATTTGCAACAAAACAGCGAAAAAAACTGAATATTGTCATTCTTCACAGTGAAACTACCAGAAGAAGCTAAGAAGATTGAAATTTTTCCGAAATTTCAAAGATGGATGAAGAAGACGAACATTAACTATCAGAAATAGAGTACCATATAATAAACAACTTACTAACCGAGCTTGCTCGGGCCGTACTGGAGAATATTGGCCCTCGGTCGTGGCAGTACGACCTCGGGCCAATATTCCCCAGTACGGCCCTCGCGCTCGGTTAGTAAGCGGTTATTCCTCGCGAAGCGAGGCCGAAGGCCGAGCGTAGCGAGGTTACTAATCGTGTCGGTTCCGGTCAGACCACGTGGCTCGCAAGCCCGAGTAAATCGAGCCGGGAGTTTTTATATATGTATATATATATATATATTTATATATATGTTTATATATATCTATATTTTAAAGGTGTCCGTTCGCAGGCCAGGTTACCTGGCAACATTACTCCATGTGAAATTCCGACATTACGAATTCCTTGAATGATGTTTTGAAAATAATGCGAATTTTGTGGAAACCGATTTCACTCGTCTTGGAAGTACATCCCAGCAAGAAGATCTCCGACATGTACAAGAAAGAATGGTGAGAGATCGTCGTCGAGTAAGTTTGAATGCCGCAAAAAATGCACACGGGAAGCGGCGAGTCAAAGCAGAGATTGAGAAACGACGGTAGGGACGATAACAAGAGACATCGCAGCTAAGACAAGAACTGCTCGCTCAAAAAAAACAAAGGAATCAGCAAGGAAAAGGACCAGGAATACCATCAAGTTACCATCAAGTTAGATTGGATATTGAATTTGTTATGGATAGAAACAAAGACTCGTTTTAGGTATACAGGACATGAGCAAGCGATTACATAACGAAATTGGCGAACAAAATTTAGCAAAATGACTTAGAACGGAAACCGAGTAGGAACGACTTCCAGCATGCAGACAGAATCAGGGCTCCTACTCCGTGTACCGGCACAGATGACGTAGCGCATTGTTTCATCATTGTGTGTAAAATTATTCAGTAACATGTTTGTTATTGTCTGGCTTTGTTTTACGTCATCTGTGCCGGTACACGGAGTAGGAGCCAGAATCAGAAGACGAACGACAAAACAGATTACCATATCGTCGTGAAAAAAGTGCCAGGAAAGGGGAAACAGAAACCAACCGCAAAGAAATGAAAGATGACAGTCACGTAGTATTAATACTGCAATGAGAATGCAAGTAGGTATTTTTCGTAGTGAAACGTTTGCCTTCCATTTGAAAGAAATTCCCAATACAGAGATTGCAGTTGTGATAGCAATTATTTATAATTATGTGATCTGATATCATTGCAACAGTGAAAATATATTGTAGATTTGTTTGATGTAGCAGTTATGTTCAGCATTTTCAACAGAATAGATACCAAACAATAAGTTACCGGTTCTGCAATATTATCACTGTTCAATGCAATTATTTGTAAATAAAGCAGATGTCGTTACGGACTTCTGAGTAGTATTTCTCTTTGCTCTATTTCTTTGCTACATGTATGTATTACGTAATTAAAAAGTTTCGTTGGGACAGACAAGTTCCATAGCCATTTCAAAATGGGTTTTTACCTTTGAGTTCCATGCATTCCTGGGAATTACTCTCTTAGCACCCACCCTTTTCCCACAAATGAAAAGTTAATTTAAGCCCTAATTTGCAAAATTAGACAACATCTTAACCTTTTTCCTTAATGCTGTTTAATTCATTTTAATGATGTCAAATACAAATATTTAATAACAACCACAATATGCAGTTGACCTTTTACATTGGAAAAACTCTACAAGGGAGAAACTAAAGTTTGAAATGCTAAAAGTTTTAGCTGTTTTTCTGTTTGCTGTTTTATGTATTCATTGCAAGGGTGCTGTATGTAATAACAAGTCTTTGAAGTTTCCTAAATGCCCTATGCTTTCAATCATGATTTTCCACACTAACTGTATGGACAAATGACTGCACTGGCATGATTGCCACAGGTCAGAAAATGGTAAGGGAAAAAATTCTTCAAGGTCAGTGAAAAGTAAGGGAATTTCAAATCAAGTCAGGGAAAAGTGAAATTTAATACTACTAATTTATTTCTTGCCAATTCAGCTTTGGTTTGGTGTGGTCAAGAATGTGACATGAAATGTGTTGGATTGGTAGAATTAAATGACAAGCTGATTTTGGGTTTCCAAGAAAATCAATCCTTTTTCCATGAATTGGTTATCGTAAGAAACTATCAATCCACGTACACTGTATGTGACTTTCTGAAAGCATATTAAATAAATGGGTGGAGAGGTTGGTTGTGAGAGGAGGTTGGAGGTCACTACCAGGAATAATTTGTGACTTTTCTAATTTAGTTGGTAAGGGAAATTTTACATTTGTCAGGGAAAAGTCAGGAAATTTAAAGATCTTATGGCTGTGGCAACCATGACTAGATTCTAAGCTTAAAAGAAGAAATGGTATTGTTCAGAGTTGAGTAATTTTTACTTCCTATGATACAAACCCTATTCACAAGAAAAACAGAATTGCATGTAGTTGTAGAGGAACAATACCTTTTCCCAGATTAGGACATACACCCCAACCCAATAACAGTATATTATGTTAAACATAAAAAATAACAATACTAATAATAATATCAATACCAGTAATAATATTAAAAATGATAATGATAATAATATGATAATAATAATCATGATAATTGCAAAAAATGAGAAAGTACAAAAAGTAAAAATAATATAATAATAAGTAAATACGTAAATTGGGGTTTTATACCTCATAGGAAAAACCATTAGGAGTCCTTTACAAACTAGCTTCGCGAGGTTTTGCGGGAGTCGTATTTCTAGTTATATATATATTTATTATATCTCTCAGTTAGTACGCGCGCTGTGATTGGTCAATTTAGTGGGCCGTACTTCACTGTACGGCTCGCTTAAGTTTATTTTGGTCGCCAAAATGACTCCAGAGATATAATAAATATCTTATTAACCTCGTTTTCTCGGTCCGTACTGTAAAATAAGGATCCTCGTTTTTTCTCGTCGATTTATGGCCCGCGCGCTTCGCGCTTGGGCCATAAATCGACGGGAAAAAACTCGGTCCGTATTTTACAGTACGGACCTCGAACTCGATTAATAAGAGGTATATGTATCTATATTTTAAAGGTGTCCGTTCGCAGGCCAGGTTACCTGGCAACATTACTTCATGTGAATTTCCGCCATTTCGAATTCCGTGAATGATGTTTTGAAAATAATGTGAATTTTGTGGAAACCGATTTCACTAACCCTGGAAGTACATCTCAGCAAGAAGATCTCCGAGATATACAAGAAAGAGCGGCGAGGGATCGTCGTCGAGTAAGTTTGAATGCCGCAAAAATCAGCGCACGGGAAGCGGCGACTCAAAGAATAGATTAAGAAACTACGGTAGGGACGATAACAAGAGACATCGCTGCAGAGACAACAACTGCTCGCTCAAAAAAGGCAAAGAAACAGCAAGGAAAAGGACCAGGAATGCAATCAAGTTAGATGGGAAATTGAATTTGTAATAGATAGTAACAAAGACTCGTTTTAGCTATACAGGACATGAGAGACTTAGAACGGAAACCGAGTAGGAACGACTTCAAAAAGATTGAGATACACTGGAAAATATGATAATCACAAGGCAAACTGCAATGAAAACAGATTCAGAATTTAAGAAAAATCATGGCAACAGCGTACAGACAGAATCAGAGGACGAACGGGGTGACTGATTACCATATCGTCGTGAAAAAAGTTTCAGGAAAGGGGAAACAGAAACCAACCGCAAAGAAATGAAAGATGACAGTCACGTAGTATTTATACTGCAATGAGAATGCAAGTAGGTATTTTTCGTAGTGAAACGATTGCCTTCCGTCTTAAAGAAATTCCCAATACAGAGGTTGCAGTTGTGATAGCAATTATTTATAACTAGAAATACGACTCCCGCAAAAACCTCGCGAAGCTAGTTTTTGAAGAAGTCACAATGCTTTCATATTTTATTCTTTATTTTTTTTTATATTATATATTTTATTTTTTATATTAGCGTAATCCCCATTATTTTATTTCTTATGCTGTGTTTGGTACACAATTAGTGACACCTGGTGCAAATTACAAGATCAGTATACCGCTCAACACAGTGCTTAAAAATTGACCTTCATTTAGCTCTTTCACTGCCACTGAGATTGCACCAGAGGGAATAGAAGTAAAATTATTTATTATCTTGACAGGGAATACAGAGTCGATGAAGTATCACAATAATATTCACTTAACACAAATTGAAAATGATTGTAAATCTTTTGCAGGTGAAATCTTGAAGAGTTGATATGAATGCTTGTGTTTACCACGGTGTAAAAACCTGTGTTTTTTTTCTTTAGTTTTATTTTCTTAGTCTCTACTGCTTTGTCTTCTTTGTTGTACATCACTTTTGAACACAATATGTTCTTACACAGAGGATGAGCTGAACGCTCCAATTATTTTTTGTTTATGTTTTTTTGGTTATAATTGCATGAGATTCATTGTAAGAAGAATCTTCTGATTAGATATTTTATTGTCTACTGCAGTCATTATTTCATTCCCGGGTAACCACAATTGAGAGCATTATGAATAGTGCATGTTTTAATGTGTGTACTCTTTCCAGTTGCAATGGTACCCCCAGTGGTAGATAGAAAAATTCCTCTTCCCTCAAAAGAGATGCCATATCAACAAATTGGGGGTAAAACAATTGGATTCTACAAAAGCTTTGAATAAAGGTTTGGTAATAGTGAGTGCCCACTGTATAGTATGTGGTTGTGCTATTTTTAGGTCATATCATAAAAACAATACATGTAAGAAAGAGTTATTGAAATCTTAATATGTTCAAAAAGATTGCTGCACTACGTACTCCTGTAAAAAAATAATGTGAAATCAACATCAATCAGTCAAAAGTATATACCACATGAAAGTTTAATTGTGCTGTTACAGAAACAGGCAAAATATCCATACCCAACCATAGAATAGTACATTATTTTGAATATATGAAAATTTCTATTATAAAAACTGCAGAAGAAAGATTTAATATAAGGACGGTATTTCATCGAAAAAGTCATGGCAGCCAGAGGTATTGAACTGTAACCAATGACATATAGTAACGAGAAGAACTATCATTATATTATTATCATTATTATTATCATTACTATTATTATTACTGGTATTGATATTATTATTGTTATATTTTTTATGTTAAACATAATATATTTTTATGGGGTGGGATTCATGTCTTAATCTTGGTAAAGTTATTGTTACTCTACTACTAAAAGCAATACAAAAATCTTCTTAATAGGCTTTCCATCAGAGGTGGTAGTAATCAAAACAGCTCCAAACAATACCATTTCTTCTTAAAGGCTTAGAATCTAGTGCAGTCATTTGTCTAGAAAGTTTGTGTGGAAAATCATTATTGAAAGCATAGGGCATTTAGGAAACTTGAAACACTTGTTACTACATACAGCACACTTGCAATGAATATATGAGAAAGATCATAAACATTTTGGCATTACAAAATTTATTTTCTTCTTTATAAAGTTTTTCCAATGTAAAAGGTTAATTGCATGTTGTGGTTGTTATGAAATATTGATATTTGACATAAAAATAAAGTAAACGGCAGAAAGTAACAAAGTTAATATGTTATGTCTAACTTTGCAAATTAAGGCTTGAATTAACATTTCATTTGTGAAAAAAGGGCAGGGGTTCTAGATAGCAATATTATCAGGGGGGGGGGGGGTCATTGCACTCTAAGGTAAAACTGACCCATTGTGAAAAGGCTATGAAACTTGTCTCTACACAATATTATTGAAACCTTTCAATCAGAGAATACATACATATATATATATATATATATATATATATAGTAGGAATGAAAGAGGAACAGCGAACTTCTTACATGAGGTTTAATACTGTAGACGTTTCGCCCATTCGGGCTTCTTCAGTACAGTATGTAAGATTAAAAAGATTACAAATACTTGGAATAAAAAAATTATTTACAATATTGGTCTCTTATATATGAGAAAGGAAAGAAAAAAGAAAATTACAAACAACAAAAATTTAAAAAACTAACATCTAATAAAAACCTAATGAATAGGGACTAATTTGTGATACAATTTGTGATCCCTAATTGGGCCCTTGATTAACATATATAGAATAAAAACTTTACGTAATAAGACTTGTGAAAAGAAAAGAAACAAAACCGTTGACAGATGTTAGTTAAATCTTATTCTATTCCTTGAATTGAATTCAGATCTTTTATTCAATCCATAAGGCTGAAGGGTGCAAAGTTGTGCACTCCAATAAGCTTCTCTTGTTAGAAGACGTTCATCAAGGCTGTTATTGTCACTTGGGTTGGAAATTTGTTCAATTATTGTAAAATTGAAGTCACAGAGAACATGAAGAGTTTTGTTGAAGTGTGTCGCAACTTCACAAGTGTTCTTATTAGTATTCATGGCCGATTTATGATTCCGAAAACGCACTTTGAATTCATTGCTAGTCGAACCTACATATTGCACACTACATTTTGTGCAGGTGATCAAATAGATAACATGTAAATAGATAACATAATAGATAACACCTGCACAAAATGTAGTGTGCAATATGTAGGTTCGACTAGCAATGAATTCAAAGTGCGTTTTCGGAATCATAAATCGGCCATGAATACTAATAAGAACACTTGTGAAGTTGCGACACACTTCAACAAAACTCTTCATGTTCTCTGTGACTTCAATTTTACAATAATTGAACAAATTTCCAACCCAAGTGACAATAACAGCCTTGATGAACGTCTTCTAACAAGAAAAGCTTATTGGAGTGCACAACTTTGCACCCTTCAGCCTTATGGATTGAATAAAAGATCTGAATTCAATTCAAGGAATAGAATAAGATTTAACTAACATCTGTCAACGGTTTTGTTTCTTTTCTTTTCACAAGTCTTATTACGTAAAGTTTTTATTCTATATATGTTAATCAAGGGCCCAATTAGGGATCACAAATTGTATCACAAATTAGTCCCTATTCATTAGGTTTTTATTAGATGTTAGTTTTTTAAATTTTTGTTGTTTGTAATTTTCTTTTTTCTTTCCTTTCTCATATATAAGAGACCAATATTGTAAATAATTTTTTTATTCCAAGTATTTGTAATCTTTTTAATCTTACATACTGTACTGAAGAAGCCCGAATGGGCGAAACGTCTACAGTATTAAACCTCATGTGAGAAGTTCGCTGTTCCTCTTTCATTCCTACTAAATCCACCGAGTGTAAGCGTCGCGTATCCTTTGGGATCCTTCTCACTAGCGTCATCGTTGGCAAACCTTCTTTTCTACACAACTATATATATATATATATATATATATATATATATATATATAGCAAAGAGAAATACTACTCAGAATTCAGTAATCACATTTGCTTTATTTTAAAATGATCATATTGATCACTGATAATATTTTAGAACCAGTACTTTATAGTGACACAGGGTATACATTCTGTTGAAAATGTTTAACATAACTGCTAGATCAAGAAAATTTACAATATTTTCACTGTTGCAATGATATCAGATCACATCGTTATAAATGATTGCTATAACAACTGCAACTCTCTGTGTTGGAAATTACTTCAAACTGGAAACGCTATCGTTTTATTATGAAAAATACCTATTTACATTCTCTTGTAATCTGTTGGTCGTCTTCCGATTCCGGTTTTAGACTAATAGAATTATTTTCCAGAGACATCTCCAATCGTTGAAGTCGTTCTTACTCGGTGTCCCTTCTAAGTCGTTTTGCTAAATGTAGTACACCAATATATTTCGTTATGTAATCGTTCACTCATGTCCTGTATTTCTATCAATAACACATTCAAATTCAAAACTAACTTGATTGAATTCCTGGTCCTTTTCCCTGCTGTTTCGTTTGCCTTTTTCTGGTTCGAGCAGTTGTTGTCTTGGCTGCGATTTCTGTTGTTATTCTCCCTGCTGTCGTTTCTCTATCCCTGCTTTGAGTCGTGCTTTCCTCGTGTTGATTTTCACGGTATTCGAACTTACTCGGCGACGATCTCGTGCTAATATTTCTTGAATATCTTGGAGATCACCTTGCTGGGATGTACTTCCAGGACGAGTGAAATCGGTTTCCACAAAATTTACATTACTTTCAAAAAGGCATCACCGAATAATGGCGGAAATTCAGCGTTCTCAAGTGCGTTACTATTGCCAGGTAACCTGGCCTGCGAACGGACACCTTTAAAATATAGATATATATAAACATATATATAAATATATATATATACATATATAAAAACTCTCGGCTCGATTTACTCGGGCTTGCGAGCCACGTGGTCTGACCGGAACCGACACGATTAGTAACCTCGCTACGCTCGGCCTTCGGCCTCGCTTCGCGAGGAATTATGTGATCTGATATCATTGCAACAGTGAAAATATATTGTACATTTGTTTGATGTAGCACTTTATGTTCAGCATTTTCAACAGAAAACATACCAAACAATAAGTGACTGGTTCTGCAGTATTATCAGTGATCAGTGCAAGTGTATTTGTAAATAAAACAGTTGTCATTACTGACTTCTGAGTAGTATTTCTCTTTGCTATATATCTTTCCTACATATATGTATTAAGTAATTACAAGGTTTCGTGGGGACAAACAAGTTCCATAGCCATTTCAAAATGGGTTTTTACCTTTGAGTTCCATGCATTCCTGGGAGTTACTCTCTTAGCCCCCACCCTTTTCCCACAAATGAAAAGTTAATTTAAGCCGTACATTGCAAAATTAGGCGTAACATCTTAACCTTTTTCCTTAATGCTGTTTAAATCATTTTTATGATGTCAAATACAAATATTTAATGACAACCACAATACACAGTTGACCTTTTTCATTAGAAAAACTCTATAAGGGAGAAACTGAAGTTTGTAATGCTAAAATTTTTAGTGATCTTTCTTATATATTCATTGCAAGGGTGCTGTATGTAATAACAAGTCTTTGAAGTTTCCTAAATGGCCTATACTTTCAGTCATGATTTTCCACACTAACTGTATGGACAAATAACTGCACTAGCATGATTGCCACAGGTAAGAAAATGGTAAGGGAAAAAAATTCTTCAAGGTCAGTGAAAAGTCAGGGAATTTCAAATCAAGTAAGGGAAAGTTTAAGTATTTGAGAGAATTAAGGGAAAAGTGAAATTTAAGACTACTTATTTATTTCTTGCCAATTTAGTGATGGTTTGGTGTGGTCAAGAATGTGACATGAAATGTGTTGGATTGGTAGAATTAAATGGCTGATTACCTGATTTTGGGTATCCAAGAAAATCAATCCTTCTTCCATAACCTTGTTATTTTAAGAAACTATAAATCCATGTACACTGGATGTGAATTTCGGAAAGCATATTAAATAAATGGGTGGAGAGGTAGGCTGTTAGGAGAGGTTGGAAGCCATTACCAGGACTAATTTTGGACTTTTATAATTTAGTTGGAAAGGGAAATTTTACATTTGTCAGGGAAATGTAAGGGAATTTCAAGATCCTGTGGCTGTGCAACCATGACTTGATTATAAGTCTAAACTGAAGAATAAATGGTATTGTTCATAGTTGGGTAATTTTTACCACCTCTGATACAAACCCTATTCAAAAGAAAACTGTATTGCTTGTAGTAGCAGAGTAACCTTTTCTCAGAATAGGACATACACCCCCACCCCATAACAGTATATTATGTTTAACATAAAAAAAAATAACAGTACCAAAAATTATTTCCTCGCGAAGCGAGGTTACTAATCGTGTCGGTTCCGGTCAGACCACGTGGCTCGCAAGCCCGAGTAAATCGAGCCGAGAGTTTTTATATATATATATATATATATATATTTATATATATATTTATAATATAGCTACGTTCTTACGCGCGCTCTGATTGGTCAAAGACCCATGTTTTATCAGAGTATAAAACATAGAAAAAGCGTGTTTTATTGTTTTTCGCCACATTACCTCTACTCGACAATTCTGTAAGAGACGGCGAAAAAGATTTTCTTTGAAGAAATTCATGATGGAGTTCTCTGCGAAGCAGCAGAAAGTTTAGAAGCTGAGACTAATAAAACAAATGAAGAAGAAGAAACGAAAATAGTCGAGAAGTTGGTATTAA
The DNA here is from genome assembly GCA_949710005.1 of Ricordea florida. NCBI lineage: Eukaryota > Metazoa > Cnidaria > Anthozoa > Corallimorpharia > Ricordeidae > Ricordea > Ricordea florida. The sequence goes on from OX453284.1 coordinate 20,321,793, forward strand.
ATGGCGTCAGTTCGTCGATCTGTGTGCTTTGTTGTTTCTACTCGCGGCATGTTAAATCTATATCATAAAGCGAATAAAGAAGCCTGAGCCGTGTATTACACTGTTATTAAAACACTCCGGGCATTTGAGAACACTCGAGAAATGTAGAAAACACTCGCCAGCGGCTCGTGTTTTCTACATTTCACTCGTGTTGTCAAATGCCCGTCGTGTTTTATCACAGTGTAATACACGGCTCAGGCTTCTTTATTTGTTCCTCGCGAAGCGAGGCCGAAGGCCGAGCGTAGCGAGGTTACTAATCGTGTCGGTTCCGGTCAGACCACGTGGCTCGCAAGCCCGAGTAAATCGAGCCCAGAGTTTTTATATATGTATATATATTTTTAGTATATACTAAAACAGTGAATAGCGTTGAAGGTGCGCTCTGATTGGCTAGTCAAACTCCGAATATCCTGTGCTATTTACCTCCGAGCAACTTGCGAATTTTTCGCTCCGCCGCGCGAATATGGCGACCCGGTGTGTATGCACAACAAGCGAAGAAATCATCCAAATTATCAACGAAGCAGTCCCTGAAAACTCCAAGAAAGCGACTAAATTTGGCTTGGCCGTGTTCAGAGGTAATGGCTTATGTTTTTAACCCGGAGTTTAGCGGTAAAAAGCAACGAGAAAGGTTTTGTTTACAAATGCAAATTAATCTTGCATAACCAAATTTGATGTCGCTTGTTTACTTGAGAACCAAAGTTGAATTATATTTTTTACAGAATGGTTTCAAATACAGAAAGGGTTTACAACTCCATTTGCTGAAATGTCGCCAGTAGAACAAAACAAAATTATTTCTGTCAGCGGGAAAACGAGACGTACGGCAGTAATTACAACAAAAAATCCCTAATGGCGATCGGCGCTGCGTTGGATTGTCATTTGAGAAGTCCTTCATTTTCCAAGCCCTTTTCTTTTTTTTGTGTACACTTATCTCACTGTTTTAGTATATACTAAAACATACGGTGGCCCACAGGGGACATGCCGCAAATAAAAAATTTGCTGCAATTTTAAAAAAGTTGCTGCAATTTTAAAAAAGCTGCTGCAATTTTAAAAACGTTGCTGCAATTTTAAAAAACTGGTTGCTGCAATTTTAATAAACTGGTTGCTGCAATTTTACAAGAGTTCCCAGAGGCCGCGTTACCCTTGTCCAGCGGAACGGGAACGCGGGCTCTGCGAACGAGACTGGGGTATGGGCCGATCCATGCGAGGGAAGCCAATTTGTTTGCCTTTCAACGTGAAGATGTTCTGCTCTTCTTGTGGTGAAAACTGTGCGCCGGAGGCAAAATTTTGCCACAAATGTGGCGGGAGGCTGCAACAGGATGCCGTTGAGGGTGTATGTGGTGTTGATGAGCTAATTAAGGAGTACTTTCATCGTGGGTATGCCTACCAAGCAATCGTGGATTTGTTGGAGAAACAAGATGGCGTACGAATTGTGGGAAATAGCAAGTGCCATTTCTCCATTAAAACATTTTTGAGGTTGGGCACTGATGGTTGATATTGTGTTACACTGATGTTCGCCGATAGCGGTTCAGGTTTGGATTTGTTGTTTAAGCCTCTCTCTGGAGTGCCTTTTCGGAGATTTTTTCCTTTTTCTTTGCGAAACTGAATCTTTTGTTTCTGGAGGCGGCGGTAATTAAACCTAGTTAGTGTTTGACCTTCTCAATGTCTTTTTTGAACTGTTCATCCGGCGGGATATTCGCCCGCGCATTGTAACGTAACGACTTCTTACAGGTCTTATTGTTTAAGTGTGTCTGTTGCTTCACATCACCCTACAATCAAATTTACAGCTGAAATTTCAAATACTGAGATTACATTTCTGGATACAGTTGTATACAAAGGCAAACGTTTCCGAGACCATACCATCCTGGATATAAAAACACATTTTAAGCCAACTGAAACCTTTCAATACACTCATTTTTCCTCTAGCCACCCATCGGGTGTCAAAGAGGGATTCGTAAAGGGCGAAGCTCTAAGACTTTTACGAACTAACTCTTCAAGAACAACATTTGAAGAGAACATTTACAAATTCAAATCACGTCTCCTTGCTAGAGGTTATCCAAAACATCTGATCGAGACACTCCTTTCAGATGTCAAGTTCACAGAAAGGGAATCGGCGCTAAGACACAAAAATGAAAGCCAGAAAGAACTCCTGCCTTTTGTAACACAATATCAACCATCAGTGCCCAACCTCAAAAATGTTTTAATGGAGAAATGGCACTTGATACAAAATCAGCCTTCTCTAAGGCAAATTTTCAAAAAGCCACCACTAATATCGTATAAAAGAGGAAAATCCCTA
>OX453284.1:20329121-20431621 GCA_949710005.1 Ricordea florida
CAGTGTTAGCATTGACAACGAGTACGAGAACGAGAACGAGATTTTGCCATTGACCATACTACGCATGCGTTCTGCTCAGAACACGTGCTCAACTCGTTCTGGCAAGTCGTTCCACGACGAGATTTCCACACAAACTCGACGTGCGGGGAACGAGTTTTACACAGGTAAAGTTTCTCTTTTGTAGCGGTTATCTCTGTCATATGTGTATCCAATAAGCACTTAATCTCTTCATCGAAGGCCTAAGATGGTATTTTGCGGCATTTTATGTTTAGAATGGCACATTGATCCTCATTCCTTTCTGTCAACATCTTCTCAAAATTTTAAACATGAGAAGCTCTCATGGTCTTCGTCTAGCGTGCTCATAAACTTAACTTGTTCGTTTCTTTTTACAGCTTCTTTCAAGATGACTCAACCAGAAACGTAAGTATTATACCATTACTGTTTCTTCGATTATTTTCATTCACATTATTTTATTTGTTACAGTTCATAGTCCGTACGAATCGAGTTTGTCACATCGATAGGTCGCATTGTTTACATAAACCTAAGAATTACTGTCTCAGATTTCAAAGTATTTCCGTTTATGTTTCAGGAAAAGAAAACTCTTTATATGGAAGCGTCAGCATGATTCTTGTCTTTTACGTGAAGTTTTACATCTAGAACCCTACAACCAGAAACAGTTTGATAGAGGAAGAGTGTGAAGAGTAATTGCAGAGAACCTGAATGCCAACACGCAGCACGATTTAAAGACAACAGACCGATCGTGCAGGGATAGACTTTAACAAGGTTATGGAGGAATTCGAAAAGAGAGATAAAGAAGAAAAGAAAGCCTCGGGAGTAGATGCCGAATATGATGAAATCATGCAGTTGTGTGGAGACATCAAGGAACAAATTGAGGAATATCGAGAAGTGACGGAAGCTGAGAATAAAAAGCAAGAAAAAGAAAAAACCATGGCCAGTGATATGAGACAGATAGCTATGGAAACCCTTGCCGGCAAAAAGAAGAGAAAGGACCCAAGCGGTGAAGAAAACCCCAAGAGATCAAGCCGCAGAAAATCTGAAGATACTTTAAAGTACTTTCGTCGCCATCTAGCAGATCTTGAGTGTAGCTTAAAGCAAAATGCACTCCTGGATGCTTTTGAGAGCCATACGAGCGTACATACGTGAGAAACTTAACAGCAAGGAACTCACAGTACACAAGAGCTAACAAATCATTCGAAAATGGCGCCGAAAAATGATAATAATATCCCCGAATATTTTTTCATGAGGTCGTACTCGTATGTCCTGCTTACACATTTTTTGTAAGAACGGCAACGAGTACGAGTACGAGAAGGACTCGTTCTCGTACTCGTACTCGTTGTCAATGCTAACACTCTCTATTAGCTCATATACGACTCGATTTCGTGGAATAATTGCTAAATATATCTATATTTTAAAGGTGTCCGTTCGCAGGCCAGGTTACCTGGCAATAGTAACGCACTTGAGAACGCTGAATTTCCGCCATTATTCGGTGATGCCTTTTTGAAAGTAATGTAAATTTTGTGGAAACCGATTTCACTCGTCCTGGAAGTACATCCCAGCAAGGTGATCTCCAAGATATTCAAGAAATATTAGCCCGAGATCGTCGCCGAGTAAGTTCGAATACCGTGAAAATCAACACGAGGAAAGCACGACTCAAAGCAGGGATAGAGAAACGACAGCAGGGAGAATAACAACAGAAATCGCAGCCAAGACAACAACTGCTCGCTCCAGAAAAAGGCAAACGAAACAGCAGGGAAAAGGACCAGGAATTCAATCAAGTTAGTTTTGAATTTGAATGTGTTATTGATAGAAATACAGGACATGAGTGAACGATTACATAACGAAATATATTGGTGTACTACATTTAGCAAAACGACTTAGAAGGGACACCGAGTAAGAACGACTTCAACGATTGGAGATGTCTCTGGAAAATAATTCTATTAGTCTAAAACCGGAATCGGAAGACGACCAACAGATTACAAGAGAATGTAAATAGGTATTTTTCATAATAAAACGATAGCGTTTCCAGTTTGAAGTAATTTCCAACACAGAGAGTTGCAGTTGTTATAGCAATCATTTATAACGATGTGATCTGATATCATTGCAACAGTGAAAATATTGTAAATTTTCTTGATCTAGCAGTTATGTTAAACATTTTCAACAGAATGTATACCCTGTGTCACTGTAAAGTACTGGTTCTGCAATATTATCAGTGATCAATGTGATCATTTTAAAATAAAGCAAATGTGATTACTGAATTCTGAGTAGTATTTCTCTTTGCTATATATATATATATATATATGTATGTATTCTCTGATTGAAAGGTTTCAATAATATTGTGTAGAGACAAGTTTCATAGCCTTTTCACAATGGGTCAGTTTTACCTTAAAGTGCAATGACCCCCCCCCCCCTGATAATATTGCTATCTAGAACCCCTGCCCTTTTTTCACAAATGAAATGTTAATTCAAGCCTTAATTTGCAAAGTTAGACATAACATATTAACTTTGTTACTTTCTGCCGTTTACTTTATTTTTATGTCTAATAATATACATGAAAAAATTACTCGATTCTGATTGGCTGAGAGCAGTGCAGTTCAAGTGTAACACCAGTGCAAAAAGTGTAATACCAGTGCAAAAAGTGTAACACCAGTGCAAATTACACATCGATTTTCTGGATTATGATATTCTTTATTTTTAAACGAATCGCTTTGAGTTTGTAGCGTTATCAGTTGATCTTCATCAGCCAATCAGTAAATAAAGTGTCAAATCCGCGTCAAATGCTTACTTTCTGTCCGCAATGAGATCTTCCGGTACTTCTTCCAGGCGAATTTTTTCATGTTTATATTATTAATAAGTAATCATACGGCTTTTCTCGTTCAATTTGGAATTAATTTGTACTTGTGAGTTTTTCAAAAAGCTGAAATTGCACTCGCCGAAGCGGCTCGTGCAATTTCAGCTTTTTGAAAAACTCACTCGTGCAAATTAATTCCAAATTGAACTCGAAACCGTATGATTACCTTTACAAATATCAATATTTCATAACAACCACAACATGCAATTAACCTTTTACATTGGAAAAACTTTATAAAGAAGAAAATAAATTTTGTAATGCCAAAATGTTTATGATCTTTCTCATATATTCATTGCAAGTGTGCTGTATGTAGTAACAAGTGTTTCACGTTTCCTAAATGCCCTATGCTTTCAATAATGATTTTCCACACAAACTTTCTAGACAAATGACTGCACTAAATTCTAAGCCTTTAAGAAGAAATGGTATTGTTTGGAGCTGTTTTGATTACTACCACCTCTGATGGAAAGCCTATTAAGAAGATTTTTGTATTGCTTGTAGTAGTAGAGTAGCAATGCCTTTACAAAGATTAGCACATGCATCCCACCCCATAAAAATATATTATGTTTATAACAAAAGTAATAATAATAATATCAATACCAGTAATAATAATAGTAATGATAATAATAATGATAATAATATAATGATAGTGCTTCTCGTTACTATATGTCATTGGTTACAGTTCAATACCTCTGGCTGCCATGACTTTTCGATGAAATACCATCCTTATATTAAATCTTTCTTCTGCAGTTTTTATAATTGAAATTTCCATATATTCAAAGTAATATAATCTTCTTTTGTTGGGTATGGATATTTTGCCTGTTTCTGTAACAGCACAATTAAACTTTCATGTGGTTTATACTTTTGACTCAGTGATTGATGTTGATTTCACATTATTTTTTTACAGGAGTACATAGTGCAGCAATCTTTTTCAACACTGATATTAAGATTTCAATAACTCTTTCTTACATGTATTGTTTTTATGATATGACCTAAAAATAGCACAACCACATACTATACAGTCGGCACTCACTATTACCAAACGTTTATTCAAATTTTTTGTAGAATCCAATTGTTTTACCCCCAATTTTTTTTGGATGTAATGACTTTGTATCTCACTTCTGTTGATATGGCATCTCTTTTGAGGGAAGAGGAATTTTTATATTTAGCACTGGGGGTACCATTGCAGTTGAAGAGAGTACACAAATTGAAACATGCACCATTCATAATGCTCTCAATTGTGGTTACCTAGGAATGAAATAATGAATGCAATAGACAATAAAATATCTAATCAGAAGATTCTTCTTACAATGAATCTAATGCAATTATAACCAAAAAACGTAAACAAAAAATAATTGGAGCATTCAACTCATCCTCAGTGTAAGAACATATTGTGTTTAAAAGGGATGTACATCAAAGAAGACAAAGCAGTAGAGACTAAGAAAATAAAACTAAAAAAAAAACAACAGGTTTTTACACCATGGTAAACACAAGCATTCATATTAACTCTTCAAGATTTTACCTGCAAAAGATTTACAATCATTTTCAATTTGTGTTAAGTGAATATTATTGTGGTACTTCATCGACTCTGTATTCCCTGTCAAGATAATAAATAATTTCACTTCTATTCCCTCTGGTGAAATCTCAGTGGCAGTGAAAGAGCTAAATGAAGGTCAATTTTTAAGCACTGTGTTGACCAGTATACTGATCATGTAATTTGCACCAGGTGTCACTAATTATGTACCAAACATAGCATAACAATTAAAATAATGGGGATTACGCTGATATAAAAAATGAAATATAAAATAAAATAAAACATAAAAGCATTGTGACTTCTTCAAAAACTAGCTTCGCGAGGTTTTTGCGGGAGTCGTATTTCTAGTATAGTGACTAATAAGGTATCAAAAAGCCGTTTAATTAACGTTAAATTTTATTATACCATAACCACAGTCTGGTGCGCACTTGTGTAACTTTGAAGATAAAATTAAAATTTCTGTCCGTGTGTAGTAGAAAGAATTATTATGGCAGTTGAACGAAGTCTTGTTATTAGATTGGTTGACTGTGTCATGCAACATTGACTATTAGTCCTATTCCATTAAAAAAAACACTATTCCACTGTCTTTTTGCTGAGAATTTTTTTGACAAGTTTGGTGCGGTATTTCTGAGTTAATGATAGCGTATTGGGAACTTGGATTCTGATCATTTGTCGGGGCAATGAGTTTAGATACGCTTCGATTACTTCATAGACTGGTTGCACAAAAGAAAAACTAGGATATCGTAATCATTTTATTAACGGCCACAGATTTGAGCTTAAAAATTGTCTGTTAATAGTTTCTGGTGATCTTCTCTGAAGTAGTTTTACCTCCGCCGTTTTACCTTCACTCTAGATAACAGATCTAAACGTTATTTTATGCATTATGAATCTTGTTGTAAGTGAAAGGACACACAATCCAGTCGCCCGACTGTGATGCACTTTCTAAATTTTAATAACAAACGCACATCGCATTTCGGCGGCAGAATTAGGTGCTCTGATTTACATGAATCCCAATAATGCATACATATTCATTACAGAAAAAGAAATCAAGCTTCTCCTGGAAGGGTTTTGATTTGAAGAAATTGCATTTCGTGATGGATACTGTTGTTTTTGTTGTCCCATAATGGCAAATTCCATTGGCCTGCTGGAGAGACACGAACTCAGTGCGTTGCGCACTCGCTCAAGGGCTTTGTACCATACTAGTAGCGCACCTTCGAAATCTTCCCTGAATCCTAGCTTCTTCAGTTCAGTTTCATAACTTTATTTTGTCAGTGAGAGCTCCAAGGAGGAAAATACGCCAAAAGATTCCAAAGCTTTGAAGGTAAGGGTTCTTCGGATTTTATTCCTTCGTCATATGATCGTACTATGTAGCCTACCCGTGGTATGAATAGTATTAATAAAGCATGGAAAATCGTAGAAAATGAGAGATGTAAGGGAAGTAAATTCAAATTACGTCTACTATCTAATATTGATCGATAGATTTGCCAACAACTTGCGTAGGGTTTGGCACTCAAAACCACCTGAGGACCCAGCTCTGATCTAGTGGACCCTAATTGATTGCAGTTCAAAACAAAGTGGTCGAAATGCCTCCGGCAACAACAGCAATTCACATAAACAACTACTAGCTATAGTTCTCACTACAGCGCACCCGTTAGTTGGGAGGTCTGTGATTGTACATGGGTGTGGATTTAGTGTTGTAGAGGACATGTATAACTGTATGTTTTAGGGAAACAACTAAAGGTGGTTTTGAGTGCCAAACTCATATGAGCAACTTCATGGCATTTTATTGGTGGCCCAGCGTGGGTTTTGCCATACCAGACTACACTTATCTCATGCAATAAATAAATGAATTTGCAATTTATAAGATGCAAATTCTTTAGGTATATAATTAAATACGCCATAACAAAACCACTACGGAAAACACGCATACCACTTAAAAATAGTAAAATTGTTCCAGACAGTGAGTAATAACATATCAAAAAGACGTTTAATTCCTCGCGAAGCGAGGCCGAAGGCCGAGCGTAGCGAGGTTACTAATCGTGTCGGTTCCGGTCAGACCACGTGGCTCGCAAGCCCGAGTAAATCGAGCCGAGAGTTTTTATATATGTATATATATTTATATATATATATATATATCTATATTTTAAAGGTGTCCGTTCGCAGGCCAGGTTACTTGGCAATAGTAGCGCACTTGAGAACTGCTGAATTTCCGCCATTGGGAATTCCGTGATGCCTTTTTGAAAGTAATGTAAATTTTGTGGAAACCGATTTCACTCGTCCTGGAAGTACATCCCAGCAAAGTCATCTCCGAGATATTCAAGAAATATTAGCACGAGATCGTCGCCGAGTAAGTTCGAATACCGTGAAAATCAACACGAGGAAAGCACGACTCAAAGCAGGGATAGAGAAACGACAGCAGGGAGAATAACAACAGAAATCGCAGCCAAGACAACAACTGCTCGCTCCAGGAAAAGGACCAGGGATTCAATCAAGTTAGTTTTGAATTTGAATGTGTTATTGATAGAAATACAGGACATGAGTGGACGATTACATAACGAAATATATTGGCGTACTACATTTAGCAAAACGACTTAGAAGGGATACCGAGTAAGAACGACTTCAACGATTGGAGATGTCTTTGGAAAATAATTCTATTCAGTAGTCTAAGAACGGAATCGGAAGACGACCAACAGATTACAAGAGAATGTAAATAGGTATTTTTCATAATAAAACGATAGCGTTTCCATTTTGAAGTAATTCCCAACACAGAGAGTTGCAGTTGTTGTAGCAATCATTTATAACGATGTGATCTGATATCATTGCAACAGTGAAAATATTGTAAATTTTCTTGATCTAGCAGTTATGTTAAACACTTTCAACAGAATATATACCCTGTGTCACAATAAACTACTGGTTCTGCAATATTATCAGTGATCAATGCGATCATTTCAAAATAAAGCAAATGTGATTACTGAATTCTGAGTAGTATTTCTCTTTGCTATATATATATATATGTATGTATGTATTCTCTGATTGAAAGGTTGCAATAATATTGCATAGAGACAACAAGTTTCATAGCCTTTTCATAATGGGTCAGTTTTATCTTAGAGTTCAATGATCCCCCCCTGATAATATTGCTATCTAGAACCCCTGCCCTTTTTCCACAAATGAAATGTGAAATCAAGCCTTAATTTGCAAAGTTAGACATAACATATTAACTTTGTTACTTTCTGCTGTTTACTTTATTTTTATGATGTCAAATATCAATATTTCATAACAGCCACAACATGCAATTAACCTTTTACATTGGAAAAACTTTATAAAGAAGAAAATAAATTTTGTAATGCCAAAATGTTTATGATCTTTCTCATATATTCATTGCAAGTGTGCTGTATGTAGTAACAAGTGTTTCAAGTTTCCTAAATGCCCTATGCTTTCAATAATGATTCTACACACAAACTTTATAGACAAATGACTGCACTAGATTCTAAGCCTTTAAGAAGAAATGGTATTGTTTGGAGCTGTTTTGATTACTACCACCTCTGATGGAAAGCCTATTAAGATTTTTGTATTGCTTTTAGTAGTAGAGAAACCAGGGCTCGACACTAACTTTTTACACCACTTTCCACTTTGGAAAGTAGACTTCAAATTTTACTTTCCATCTCAAAATTTTACTATCCAAAATGGATTACAGTTTCATGGTTGCTAACCATACCACGTGTGTTTATAGTACCCAGACCTCCTCGGGAGTTCTCTTGATCCAATATGGCGGAGAATGGATCGGAGAATGCGAGAATGTTGTAAATTTGTCTTTTTAAGACAAGTAGCCATTGTCATATGGTTATTTGTATCATTTTCTTAAAATTTTATGCACTTTTTTTCACTCAAGCCTTTTAAGCATAAAATTTACTTTCCATTGAAGCCCAAAATTTACTTTCCAGATCGGGTAAGTATTTTGGTTCATTTTCGTTTTTTTACTTTCCAAGTAGTAAATTTACTTTCCAGTGGAAATCGGGAAAGTGTTAGTGTCGAGCCCTGGAAACAATACCTTAAGATTAGGACATGCATCCCACCCCATAAAAATATATTATGTTTAACATAAGAAAAATAACAATAATAATCATATCAATACCAGTAATAATAATAGTAATGATAATAATAATGATAGTTCTTCTCGTTACTATATGTCATTGGTTACAGTTCAATACCTCTGGCTGCCATGACTTTTTCGATGAAATACCATCCTTATATTAAATCTTTCTTCTGCAGTTTTTATAATAGAAATTTTCATATATTCAAAATAATATAATCTTCTGTGGTTGGGTATGGATATTTTGCCTGTTTCTGTAACAGCACAATTAAACTTTCATGTGGTATATACTTTTGACTGATTGATGTTGATTTCACATTATTTTTTTGCAGGAGTAGGTAGTGCAGCAATCTTTTTGAACATATTAAGATTTTAATAACTCTTTCTTACATGTATTGTTTTTATGATATGACCTAAAAATAGCACAACCACATACTATACAGTCGGCACTCACTATTACCAAACCTTTATTCAAACTATTTGTAGAATCCAATTGTTTTCCCCCCAATTTTTTTTATGTAATGACTTTGTATCTCACACTTCTGTTGATATGGCATCTCTTTTGAGGGAAGAGGAATTTTTCTATCTACCACTGGGGGTACCATTGCAACTGAAAAGAGTATACACAAATTAACACATGCACTATTTATAATGCTCTCAATTGTGGTTACCCGGGAATGAAATAATGACAGCATTAGACAATAAAATATCTAATCAGAAGATTCTTCTTACAATGAACCTCATGCAATTATAACCAAAAAACATAAAAAAATAATTGGAGCATTCAACTCATCCTCAGTGTAAGAATTCAACTCATGAGCATTCAACTCATCCTCAGTGTTTAAAAGTGATGCACAACAAAGAAGACAAAGCAGTAGAGACTACGAAAATAAAACTAAAAAAAAAACACAGGTTTTTACACCGTGGTAAACACAAGCATTCATATCAACTCTTCAAGATTTCACCTGCAAAAGATTTACAATCATTTTCAAATTGTGTTAAGTGAATATTATTGTGATACTTCATCGACTCTGTATTCCCTGTCAAGATAATAAATAATTTTACTTCTATTCCCTCTGGTGCAATCTCAGTGGCAGTGAAAGAGCTAAATGAAGGTCAATTTTTAAGCACTGTGTTGAGCGGTATACTGATCATGTAATTTGCACCAGGTGTCACTAATTGTGTACCAAACACAGCATAAGAAATAAAATAATGGGGATTACGCTGATATAAAAATAAAATACAAAATATAAAAAAAATAAAGAATAAAATATAAAAGCATTGTGACTTCTTCAAAAACTAGCTTCGCGAGGTTTTTGCGGGAGTCGTATTTCTAGTTGAAGTTAAATTTTATTAAGACAACGCAATTCTCTTTCAAAAGAAAACAGCAAGTTTCGTAAGATGTGAAGGTGTTACGGTGCGCAATGCATCAGGGGAAGGACAATAAAGATTGCTGTAGTTTTCAAACAACGTGGCGTCGGTCTAGTTCGCTCTGTCAGGTGTCAGGAGTGGGATGAAAACAACCCCGAAAAACCAGAAGGACCTCGGCGAACTAAGTCTGAAACTAAACTAAACGCAATTAAGGCGAACTAAACACGCGTAAGTCGATTAACACACTCGCATCCTTCGAGCACATGGCTGACAGCAAACCGCCAAAACTCACCCTCAGTGACGACAAGGCGGCCATTGTGCGAATCTGGCGTCGGAAATTCAACGCCTGGTGCTTACTCCAGCGGTCCTGGCGGGACCCAAGCAAGAACCCGACTTCCCACGAACATTGGGTCAAGGACAAAGCTCAATGTGAAATCGCCGCATTCTACTTAGCTCTCCCGGACGATGTGCTGAACATCTTCGACACTACAATCCTTGAGAAATTAACTCAGGAAGAAACGAGTCAACCATGGGTGTATCAACTGCGCCTAGAGGAACATTTTGTGGGGCAGGAAGATGTAATGCCACAACGCCTCGCTTTCTTTAACTGCACTCAAAAGCAAGCGGAGTCCGCATTAGAAGTACAGCAAGAAAGACAAAATATGCAGAGATGACTAACCCTTTACAAGAACTAATGCGTGATCGTCTATGCATCGGTGTCCACAATAAGGATTTGAGAGAACTCCTCCTTCACCACTACAAAGAAGATGGGAAAACCCCCTACACATTTGAAGAACAGCTTGCCCGAGCAAAATCCTGGGAAGCAGCACACAACACCAGCATTACCATCATGCATTCTGCTACTTCTCAAGTGGATGAAAAGGTCAATCGATTGACTAACAAACCCTCACTTCCGCAGGCAAAATGTAGGTGGTGTGGAGGCGCCAGACATCCCCGCAAGGACTGTCTAGCCACTAAGCCAGGCAACTTTTGCACCAATTGTTATATGATGGAAAACCACCTGGCAAAAGTTTGCAGATCTCCCAAAGACAAGTTCAAAGCAGAATTTGAAAGAAGCCATAAAAAATCCAACAGACGCCCACCCCCAAAGCGTGGAAGTGATGTCCACCAGTTCACAGCAGACACCTGCTGGTCTGATGATGATGATGACGACTACGTCGTGCATTCCTTCTCTGTGTTCGCTCACCACCATCATAGCGACTCGCCGAAGGATGACAAATACTTCACCTGGCTTCCTGTGTCCATCACTCCCAATAGGAGCGTCAAAGTGTTAATGCAGGTGGATTCAGCAGCCACATGTAACACTCTCCCATCATCCATCTACAGTAAAATATCAGACGCCGCCCCGTTGACGCCTTCTCATGCAAAGATCTTCCCTTATTCTGGGAGAGCCATTCACCCTGTTGGCAGGGTCAGCCTGGCCTGTGAAGGCGTAACCCATTTTGAAACACTAGAATTCGAAGTAATAGACACCAAGGACATTCCTGGAAAACCAGCACTGATCAGTGGAAAAGACAGCGAACGCCTAAGTCTGATTACATTCCACAGAGACAGGATATTCTCCTCCACAACAATGGACATCAAGCCTAAGGAAACCCACGTCCATATGGCTACCTCATGTCACCTGAATACCCAACAGCCATTCCCTACGGCAGACTTGCAACCAGGCCTACTCCAAAAAGACGAACTGATATCAGTGTACAAGGACAACTTTATGGGCCTAGGAACTGTGGGCCAGCAACATGACAGTCCGAGAGAACGTCCTTCCAGACGGTAACACCAAAGTGCGCCTCTGCCTGGATCCGAGCCAACCGCTAAACAAAGCCATTGTCATTCCGCACTACCAAATTCCCACCCTTCAGGAGATACTGCCCAGACTATCAGGCAAGAACTACAAGACCTTCTCTATCTTTGACGCACTGGATGGGTTTACCCAAATAGCACTGACCGATGAATCCAGCCTACTCACTACCATGCACACACCTTGGGGCAGGTATCGCTGGCTGCGCCTCCCTTACGGCATCAGCAGCGCCCCCGAGGAATTCCAGTTGCGAATGCATGAGGCACTTGGGGGACTACAAGATGTTTACTGCATAGCGGATGACATTCTTGTTGTGGGCCAAGGAGAGACAAGAGAAGAGGCAAACAAACAGCACGACCTCAATGTCTTTGCCCTAATGAAACGTGGCCAGGAGAGGAACCTCAAATTCAACCCACAGAAGATCCAGTTTAAATTACCAAAGATAACCTTCATGGGCCACGTGATCTCTGACCAGGGTGTGGAACCAGACCACCGCAAGGTGAAAGCCATAAATGACATGCCTACCTCAGTCGACAAGCAGGGGGTAATGAGATTTTGTGGTATGGTCAACTACTTGAACACCTTCTGTCCTCACCTGTTAGACCTCTCTTTGAACTCACAAAGAAAGACCATGAATTCATTTGGTCGGAAACTCACCAATCAGCTTTCCTTGCCGCAAAGCAGCTCATCGCAAGAGCTCCATGCCTAGCCTATTTCGACCTCACCAGGCCTGTCACCCTCCAAGTGGACGCTTCCCAAGGAGGCCTTGGAGCTGCCCTCTTGCAACCAAATGACTCCGGTGATCTTCAACCTGTGGCCTACACCTCTTGCAAAATGCGACCAAATGAAGAAATGTGGGCTCAAATAGAGAAAGAATGTCTCGCCATAGTGTCAGCCTGTGATAAGTGGGACCTGTGGATCTATGGTCGCCAAGTTAATGTGCACACAGACCACCAGCCCTTGGAAACTATCTTTAAAAAACCACTTCACGCAGCTCCTCGTCGCCTACAGAAAATGATGATGCGCCTACAGCAATACAATATCAAAGTCAGCTACAAGAAAGGCACATCACTCCTTTTGGCCGACACACTCTCCAGAGCCCCACTGCCTACAACCAATGACTCCAAGCAAACCAACTTCGATGTCTTCAGAACTGACATAGATAGCCATCCTGAAAACCCACGAATCAGCTCCCAAACACTCGCAGACATCAAGGCCTCCACAGCGAATGATCCGACTATGTGCACTTTAAACAAGATCATCATCAATGGCTGGCCTTCACAGAAGTCCCAACTACCTAAGAGCCTACAACCATTCTGGACCTATCGAGACGAACTCACCTCTCAAGATGGGATCATCTATAAGGGACAACAAGTGGTCATCCCCTTGGCTAAAAGGAACTATATGCTTCAGAAGGCCCACGTTGCACACTTTGGCCCCGAATCTAACACACGGCTGTGCAGGGATATCATATTTTGGCCTGGTATGCAAAGTGACATTCGGAATGCCTGCCACTCCTGTGGAAAATGCGCCCAGTTTCAGGCACAGAACTCAAAGGAACCCATGAAGAGCCAACCCATCCCACAATATCCCTGGCAATTTGTCAGCCAAGACCTCTGCATGTTTGAGTCGCACACCTATCTTATAACCGTAGATCATTACTCTGACTTTATTGAAGTTGACGGGGTTGAAAACACTCTGTCCAGCACAATCGTAGCCAAAACAGAAGCTCACATTGCTCGTCATGGGGTACCTGAGGCCATCTTATCTGACAATGGATCTCAATTCATCGCTTCTGAATTCAAAGCATTTTGTGAAAAATACCAAATTCAACACATCACAAGCTCACCATATTGGCCTAAAGGTAACGGGAAAGCAGAAGCCGCGGTTAAAATTGTCAAGCGTATTCTCAAAAAGTCGGGAAAATGCAATCTTCAAGAGGCACTTCTCACGTACAGAAACACCCCCAGGAAGGATACGTCTTGAGCCCAGCACAACGGAGTATGGGGCGCCGCACTCGTGGACTACTCCCAGTATCTAGAGAGCTCCTACTCCCAAGTGACAACACTGCACTAGCCGTACAAGAAAGCATTGCCTCAAAGCGTGCAAAGGCCAAACAATACTATGATGCAAGCGCAAGCAGCACCCTACCCCCATTGGCAATCGGTGATTTTGTTTACGCCAAGCCATCACCACACCATAAGTCAGGGCCTTGGCTCTATGGCCGCATCACCGTATCACCTCCCCGGTCCTACATTATTGAGACCCCCACCGGATTAACCAGAAGGAACCGCAGGCACCTGCGACCAGCTGCACCTCCACCCCCAGAGGCTCTAATTCCACGGTCATGGTTGAAGCAACTGTCTGCCAAAACACCCCCATCTGCTGTCAACCCCTCAGAACAAACCAAGCCCGTTCCGCTATCTTCCACACTCCAAGGGTCCAAACCAAGCACTCCTGCCAAGCCAACTCAGCCAAGTCCCACTGACACACCCTCTGCACCAATGCCAAATGCTCCAAATGTTCCACAGGGTAAATCTAACCCATTGGAGTTGGTGTCACACCCTCGAACTGGATCAAACACCCACCTACCGTTGAAAGAAGGAACTGTGACAAAGACCAGATCAGGTTGGGTGTCCAAACCAGCGGCACGTCTGGACTTGTGAACTGTCTCTTCCCCAAAGAGCCATGTTGAACTCAACATGCTATAATGACATTACAAAGTCTCAACATTGTTAAGAAAAATTCTTTTATTTTGACTTTATTAATTTTTTAGTTCATTTTTTTTTTCTTTCTCTGTTGCCTACTAGGCCTGTGTACTGCTAGACTAAGAACTTGTTGTATACACTAGCTTTCTGGTTGAGGGCCAACTCGGAGCTCCAGCCCACATTGCAGTACATTTCATTGCTGTTGTTGTTATGGAGCCGTAATTGTTGTGCTCTGCCAAAAAAAAAAAAAAAACAGAGAAAGGAAGATGTTACGGTGCGCAATGCATCAGGGGAAGGACAATAAAGATTGCTGTAGTTTTCACACAACATGGCGTCGGTCTAGTTCGCTCTGCGTCTAGAGACTTAACTAAGGGAACCGTGCCGTAACCACGGTCTAGTGGGCACTTGTGTAACTTTGCTGACTAAATTAAAATTTTTGTCTGTCTGCTGTAGAAATAATTATTATGACAGTTGAACGAAGTCTGAGTCTTGTTATTTGATTGGTGGACTATGTGTCACTCAACATTGACACTTTCCCGCGAATTTGTTTGGGAGAGCCAATCACAAGCTAGTGCATGATTGATATGTAGCATGATAACCGCTTCTAGCGAAAACGAACATAGCCGACATACACGAGTCTTCATCGAAGTGTTCGGACAGCATTTCTAACGATAGTCAAGGTAATTACACAGTGAATAGTAGCTCCCATGAGATAACGGAGACAGCGGAAACAAATTTTTTCGCATGAGAAGCCGCTCTAAAAATAACCTTACTTGTGAAAACGCCGTTGCATGAACCTATAGCAGTTGCACGCTCCGGGTCATAGGCTCCTGACATTGACTATTTCTCCATTAGAAAACAATATTCAAGACTGTTTGCTGAGAATTTTTTTGACGAGTTTGATGCGGTATTTCTGAGTTAATGATAGCATATTGGGAACTTGGATTCTGATCATTTGTCGGGGCAACGAATTTAGATACGCTTCGATTACGTCATAGACTGGTTGCACACAAGAAAAACTAGCATATCATCATCATTTTATTATCGGCCACAGATTTGAGCTTAAAAATTCTCTGTTAATAGTTTCTGGTGATCTTCTCTGAAGTAATTTTACCTCCGCCGTTTTACCTTCACTCTAGATAACAGATCTAAACGTTATTTTATGCATTATGAATCTTGTTGTAAGTGAAAGGACACACAATCCAGTCGCCCGACTGCGATGCACTTTCTAAATTTTAACAAGTAAAGCACATCGCATTTGAGCGTCAGAATTAGTGCTCTTATTTACATGATTCCCAATAATGCATACACATACATTACAGAAAAAGAAACCAAGCTTCTGAAGGGTTTTGATTTGAAGGAATTACATTTCGTGATGGATACTGTTGTTTTTGTTGTCCCATAATGGCAAATTCCATTGGCCTGCTGGAGAGACACGACTCAGTGCGTTGCGCACTCGCTCAAGGGCTTTGTACCATACTAGTAGCGCGCCTTTGAAATCTTCCCTGAATCCTAGCTTCTTCAGTTCAGTTTCATAACTTTATTTTAACAGTGAGAGCTCCAAGGAGGAAAACACGCCAAAAGATTTCAAAGCTTTTAAGGTAAGGGTTCTTCGGATTTTATTCCTTCGTCATATGATCGTACTATGTAGCCTGGTATGAATAGTATTAATAAAGCATGGAAAATCGTAGAAAATGAGAGATGTAAGGGAAGTAATTTCAAGTTACATCTAGTATCTATTGATCGATAGATTTGCCAACAACTTGCGTAATGTTTGGCACTCAAAACAACCTGAGGACCCAGCTCTGATCTAGTGGACCCTAATTGATTGCAGTTCAAAACAAAGTGGTCGAAATGCCTCCGGCAACAACAGCAATTCACATAAACAACTACTAGCTATAGTTTTCACTACAGCGCACCCGTTAGTTGGGAGGTCTGTGATTGTACATGGGTGTGGATTTAGTGTTGTAGAGGACATGTATAATTGAATGTTTTAGGGAAACAACTAAAGGTGGTTTTGAGTGCCAAACTCATATGAGCAACTTCATGGCATTTTATTGGTGGGCCAGCGTGGGTTTTACCATGGGACTACACTTATCTCATGCAATAAATAAATGAATTTGCAATTTATAAGATGCAAATTCTTTAGGTATATAATTAAATACGCCATAACACAACCACTACGGAAAACACGCATACCACTTAAAAGTAGTAAAATTGTTCCAGACAGTGAGTAATAAGATATCAAAAAGACGTTTAATTGAAGTGAAATTTTATTAAGAGAACGCAATTCTATTTCAAAAGAAAACAGAAAGTTTTGTAAGATGTGAAGGGAACCGTGCCGTAACCACGGTCTAGTGGGCACTTGTGTAACTTTGCTGACTAAATTAAAATTTTTGTCTGTCTGCAGTAGAAATAATTATTATGACAGTTGAACGAAGTCTGAGTCTTGTTATTTGATTGGTGGACTATGTGTCACTCAACATTGACTATTTCTCCATTAGAAAACAATATTCAAGACTGTCTCTTTGCTGAGAATTTTTTGGACGAGTTTGATGCGGTATTTCTGAGTTAATGATAGCGTATGTTGAAGGCCTAAATGTAATAACTGTCCTAAATGTATATATCATCGTAAAGCTAATAAAATGATCACAAGAAATATATTTTTTTAAGATTTGATTTAATGGTAAGTGCGCGCTAGCCTTCAAACGCAGAACTGACACTATTTGTTAAACTGAATTACCTGCCTTCCTGCTCGCAAGTACGACCAAACAAACTGCACAATGTCAATCAGTAGGTGATAGGCTACAAAAGGATGTGAGGCTTTTTCGATATTCCGATTGGTTGCCGAGAAAATCTATTTTGAAGGTTGCGAATTCAATATTTGGCGACCTTCGTCACATGAGAGCGTGTAAAAGGAGAAGTATTTGGAATATCAAAAAAGCCTCACACTCTTTTCGCATTGATAGCCAAGGAACATTTTGGCCAAGTTTCATAAGAATCTGTCAAATCTATATACCCTATTAATTCGCTTGAACCAAAGAAATCCACGCAAAAATAAGGCCCGAGTTTTAGGGCGTTTTCCATTTGCACGGAAAAACCGGTTGTTCCAGTGAAAAATCAAACGGAACAGACTATTCCACTGGAAATTTTTCGGAAAAAGTGGAAAACCTTCAGAGGTATTCCTCTTTTACCGTTTTTACCGAAATGATCGAAAAATCCTGTACCATTTGCCTCGTTCCACTAGTGCCATGCTTCTTGGCGCGGTTTTTGTCCGCGAAATTAACAACATGGCGTCCATGACATTTATGTGTCCTGGATGTGGGTTTAGCAGAATCTGATTCACACATACGAATTCTTAAGGCATGCCTGTACAACTTCAGGTGAGAATTTCCACTTATAAGTAATACGTACCGGCAGGAGCCCATGATGGGCTCTGGTACCGGGTAATTGGTTAATTACCTTATTTATTAAGGTTGTTGTATTTTTACGCGTGAATTTTCGCCTTGGTTATGCTCGCCTAAATATAAGCTTAATCTGTTCGTTGTGCTGTCAGTTTACGGGTAAAACGTTCCTCTCTCATGCAAGTATAAAGTTTTCCAAGAAGGCGAATCATCTTTTGAGGTTTCTGATTAGTTATATTGAGATTTAGCGGGTTTTCTTTGAGCTCATGCCCAACAGACAGGAGCCTGAGAACGAATGAGATTAGTGTATAAATGGAACGCGCTCTTCCCGATCGGAATATCCACCGGAAAATTTCGGAAATGTTTTGCAAATGGAAAACGCCCTTAGACTCCTAAAGTTTTGAAAGCTTATCACACCTCATCAAAGCGGCTGTCAACTGGGTCATGCCGCCGACCAATGAAACAAGAGCTTTGGACCCCCCGAGCGCCTGCAACTAAAATAGCTCATTGAATTCGCGGGAAGTTTTGCAGTCGCAGTCGAAGACCGTCGAGTGATTGCGGCGAAAAAATGGGTAAAATTAAGTAAGTTAAGTTGGAGAAACAGAAAAGGGAAAAGGCACTAATCAGTGAAAGAGAAGAAAAGTTGTGGCGATCTCCAAAGAACCAAACATCCAGTCAATCGAGCGCGATCCAAAACAAAACTTGATCACACTCCAATTCCTGCGATTATGTGCTTGCGTTCGATTCCTCGCCACTGGTCGAGTCAGATTCTGCTAAACCAGGGCTACTGGCATCAACCTCTCTGGAAGTTGAAGGATGCGAGACTCCTGAAACATTGCTTGAGGGCTGGTCAAACCAGGAACCTTTGTCACTGGCGGCGAGTTCCTTCCACCTGCTTTCATCAAACAAATCGCCTTTCTCCTTTAATCCGAAGGGCCCGTATTTCTTACGGGATTTTGTCCAACGCGTCTTCTCTCTTTTCGATGAATTCATTAAAAAATTCACAGATACCAATGACTAAAACGACGCGACACAGCACAACGTACAACTTTCAATGTAAACAAAATATTCAAATGTTTTTAAGTCCCGGATAAGATTTGCCGCGAACAAATCCATAGCCGCTTGATGTGTTTAATGGGATAACAACGCCTCCAAAATAGTTTTTCCTCGAAATCTCGCGATCATTGAATGATTTCAAATAACTTTTTTCACCACACTCTTAATCGATGTTTTAGCTATGTCAGGAGCGCAGAAAAAAAAATTCGCAAAACTCGGCCTTTGAAGGTCTACAGTAACCTTAACAACGTCATGATTTTGAGAATATTTGTCATGTTTAATTAGCGAATTCTGGCTCCTGAATGAATTAAGGCACCTATAACAGAAGAATCTTCCCCCGTGATGATAAAACTATCTGCGATAAGACTAATCTACTAAAATTTTTAATCCAGCAGTAATGATTTGTGACTATCAGTTAATAGAAACAAATTAATATAATTGATATTGGATACATTTTTCTCGCTTTTACTTAGAGTAAAAAACCGTTTCTCGCTTTCATCATAAGAAATAACGGTAATTGCAGAGTCGTTCTGCCTCTCAAATATATCAATATCCTTATATTGATATATAAGGAAAGTTGATGTTGCTCCAATCAAACTTTTCTGAGTTTGCGCGCATTAACTTTGTTGGACGTTGAGGATCTTTTTCCACTGCATAAACCGCCGATGTAACCGCCCATTTGAAACGTTAACACTCGTTATCATGTTCGTATTTCACATTAATAATAGCTCGCTTTGAAGCTATATGTTTTTGGTAAAGGGATATAACTATTCCCGGAAATTGGATTAAACTCGTCTATATGTATGTCGAATCTTTCTACGCCCATGAATTCCCAACCAGAACCTAGAACTTGAAATGCTTGTATTTGATCAAATATATAGTCAACCATATATAGTAAATTCTTGATATATTTGTTGTCGGACATATTTCTTGTTTTTTCGATCTTAAATAGTTAATGGATTGATAAACTTTACCAGTATCAGGTCCCATTTTTGAAAATGGGCGGTTAAGATAAATTGAATTTTGATTGGCCGTTGTTGAGAATCTATTAATTGGACGACTTTTGGTTTTATTTTGTCTACAAATGTTAGTTCATCCATGTCACTCTGAACCTTGATCGTATAGTTAACTAGACGCTCTCGGGAGCGTTCACTCGGGCTACATTTGATAATACGGCTTCGCACAAACGTGAATGTCAGTTTACGTCTAAGTTTTGTATATATAGTATACTATATGGCTGGTTCCACGACCGCAAAAAACCTACCAGACTGTATATCACACAGCAATTCTTGTCGACGTCGTGTTTAAGCTGAGCGATTTTATCAGAAAGTTTTCGGATCATGTTTACTGTAGGTAGTGTCGGTCGACACTATCGGTCGGCACTTGGTCGAATATCGGCCGAGTGCCGGTCGAGTATCGGTTGACTATCGGTCGATATATCGACCGATAGTCGACCGGCACTCGGTCGATATCTTTCTTTTGAGCGTCCATGTATCGGCCGATAGTGCCGGTGATGTGTCGGTAAACTATTGGTGAACTATCGGCGAGCTACCGGTCGACTATCGGTGAACTATCGGCGAGCTATCGGTCGACTATCTGTGAACTATCGGCGAGCTTTCTTCGATGTAGCGTTGTGGTGGTACAGTGAAACAGGTAGTAGCTGGTGGTTTTAAATGATTCGCAACTTTTATCCAGTGCCCTATCTCCGCCAACGTACTTACCTCTATTTGAAGTATTTAATAGAATATTTTTGCTAAATCGAATGTATCTGTGATAGTTATTCAAACGTAGGAAAAGGCAAATCCAAATTCCCTTTTCCTTGTCTGTGTTTTTGCCGTCCAAAAAAGAGAATTTTCACTTCCAGTTGGGTTCAAAACTGCCCACGCTGGAGACCTAGGGCGAGTCAAGCAGTGAAATCAAAACCAGACAGTGCAAAAAGAACTCACATAAGAAATAAACCAATGGAACTGACACTTGGTCGGCCGAGTATCGAACGACACCGAGTTTCGACCGCGTATCGGTAAGGTATCGGCAGACTATCGGTAAAGTATCGATAAGGTATCGGCCGAGTGTCGACGAGACTAAAATGGTATCGGCCGACACACATATCGGCCGAAATATCGGCCGATAAACGACCAGCACTCGATCGATACTCGACTGATACTCGACCGATACTCGACTGATACTCGACCGATACTCGGTCGATATGTCTACCGAGTGGCGACCGCTACTCGGCCGATATATCGACCGAGTGTTGGTCGATATATCGACCGATAGTATCGACCGACACTACCTACAGTAAACATGATCCAAGTTTTCTAAGGTTTTTACAGAAATTTCAGTGATAACTAAGTTTGTTTACTAATCGAATTAATGTTGACCAATCAGCTTTCTTGGTTTCCACCGTAGAAAACAGTTGCGAAACGGCTTATGGTATTCGACGAAACGAAACGAAACGAGTACTGTAACTTGAGAAAATGAAAATCACAGGTGTCCCAAGTTCACGTTACGAGTTTGTTATGTAAATTAACTTTCTCACAAGAGAATCGGTGTCGCGTTACAAACAACCGTTGAGACTTTGAATGAGAAATACAGTACTGAGATCTCCGAACGCTAAATATCATTATCCTTACTTATCTTTCTATAAAATAAATAAAGGACACTTACTTTTGATGTATTCCTGTGTTTTTTGGTTTGAAATCAGCGATTTGGTCGTTTTTTTGGCTGTTATTGTTTCGAAGCGTCTCCGTGTCCGACAGTCGATAAATTTCTGAAAATTACAGCAATGAACTCTTAACTGTCGGACAGGAAATGCAAAGTACTCCGTGTCCGTCAGTCGTTCCTTTGTTATTGTCACACCAGTCGCCCGAAGATCGTGAAAGTGTTTTAAACCGCAGTCATTAAGGCCTAAAGAGTAAAGTAGGACGAAGTAACGTTTTGTTTTCACGAGAGGAAAGCGTACGAATGAAGATTGTTCTTTGTTGACAACTGATCGATCGGCGCCAGATCCAATAAAGGAGTTAAGCTTATTATAGTCCTTCTTGTGTCCCGAATTTTCTCGGTGAGTATGATTATTATGATTAAGAACATAGATAAGCATAGTCGAACGAGCTTATTTATCCATAAAATATAGACAAGATCATCTAATATGATGATTTCTCGATAGTCGCGGACACGGAGTATTTTAAAGTTATGCGTCCGACAGCTCCAGCCGGGTGTCTAGAAAACGAGGACCGAAGATCGAAGACCGAAGATCGAAGACCGAAGACCGAAAAACGAAGAGCTCATACAATTTTAGGCCTTTCAAACTCAAGGCAGTTATAATCATCGATAATCAGGCTTAAGTACTTTATCGGACGCTATCACACGCGAAACCGACTAGGTATTCGTTTTGTAGTTTAGGCCGGGTCAAACTACAAAACGAAGACCCTAGCTCAAACGCTTTGTTAGACGCCAAAAGACACGAAACCGACGGGGTCTTCGTTTTGTAGTTTAGGCCGGGTCAAACTACAAAACGAAGACCCTCGCTCAAACCCTCTTTAAGAGGTCAAAAGACGCGAATCCGACGGGGTCTTCGTTTTGTAGTTTAGGCCTGGTCAAACTACAAAACAAAGATCCCGTCTCAAACGCTTTGTTAGACGCCAGAAGACGCGAAACCGACGAGGTCTTCGTTTTGTAGTTTAGGCCTGGTCAAACTACAAAACGAAGATAACAAGTATTGTGGGGATAGTTTCTAAAGAAACTGGTACTGCGTCGGTGGGAAATTGAAACACAAGAAATTGGATAAATCAAACGAGTTGATTAAGTAAGTTATACCACCGTAAGGTGAATGGGAGGTGCTGACGTTTCGAGCGTTAGCCCTTCGTCGGAGCGAATGAGAGGATTGTGGGTTACGTACAATTTATATAGAGAAGTTTGGAGCCATGCTATTGGTGGAACCATAGCAATGTGTGAATGGAAGTGAATAAATTAGATGAATGATTCCTCGCGAAGCGAGGCCGAAGGCCGAGCGTAGCGAGGTTACTAATCGTGTCGGTTCCGGTCAGACCACGTGGCTCGCAAGCCCGAGTAAATCGAGCCGAGAGTTTTTATATATGTATATATATTTATATATATATATATATATATCTATATTTTAAAGGTGTCCGTTCACAGGCCAGGTTACCTGGCAATAGTAGCGTACTTCAGAACTGCTGAATTTCCGCCATTGAGAATTCGGTGATGCCTTTTTGAAAGTAATGTAAATTTTGTGGAAACCGATTTCACTCGTCCTGGAAGTACATCCCAGCAAAGTCATCTCCGAGATATTCAAGAAATATTAGCACGAGATCGTCGCCGAGTAAGTTCGAATACCGTGAAAATCAACACGAGGAAAGCACGACTCAAAGCAAGGATAGAGAAACGACAGCAGGGAGAATAACAACAGACATCGCAGCCAAGACAACAACTGCACGCTCCAGGAAAAGGACCAGGGATTCAATCAAGTTAGTTTTGAATTTGAATGTGTTATTGATAGAAATACAGGACATGAGTGGACGATTACATAACGAAATATATTGGCGTACTACATTTAGCAAAACGACTTAGAAGGGATACCGAGTAAGAACGACTTCAACGATTGGAGATGTCTTTGGAAAATAATTCTATTCAGTAGTCTAAGAACGGAATCGGAAGACGACCAACAGATTACAAGAGAATGTAAATAGGTATTTTTCATAATAAAACGATAGCGTTTCCATTTTGAAGTAATTCCCAACACAGAGAGTTGCAGTTGTTGTAGCAATCATTTATAACGATGTGATCTGATATCATTGCAACAGTGAAAATATTGTAAATTTTCTTGATCTAGCAGTTATGTTAAACACTTTCAACAGAATATATACCCTGTGTCACAATAAACTACTGGTTCTGCAATATTATCAGTGATCAATGCGATCATTTCAAAATAAAGCAAATGTGATTACTGAATTCTGAGTAGTATTTCTCTTTGCTATATATATATATATGTATGTATGTATTCTCTGATTGAAAGGTTGCAATAATATTGCATAGAGACAACAAGTTTCATAGCCTTTTCATAATGGGTCAGTTTTATCTTAGAGTTCAATGATCCCCCCCTGATAATATTGCTATCTAGAACCCCTGCCCTTTTTCCACAAATGAAATGTGAAATCAAGCCTTAATTTGCAAAGTTAGACATAACATATTAACTTTGTTACTTTCTGCTGTTTACTTTATTTTTATGATGTCAAATATCAATATTTCATAACAGCCACAACATGCAATTAACCTTTTACATTGGAAAAACTTTATAAAGAAGAAAATAAATTTTGTAATGCCAAAATGTTTATGATCTTTCTCATATATTCATTGCAAGTGTGCTGTATGTAGTAACAAGTGTTTCAAGTTTCCTAAATGCCCTATGCTTTCAATAATGATTCTACACACAAACTTTATAGACAAATGACTGCACTAGATTCTAAGCCTTTAAGAAGAAATGGTATTGTTTGGAGCTGTTTTGATTACTACCACCTCTGATGGAAAGCCTATTAAGATTTTTGTATTGCTTTTAGTAGTAGAGAAACCAGGGCTCGACACTAACTTTTTACACCACTTTCCACTTTGGAAAGTAGACTTCAAATTTTACTTTCCATCTCAAAATTTTACTATCCAAAATGGATTACAGTTTCATGGTTGCTAACCATACCACGTGTGTTTATAGTACCCAGACCTCCTCGGGAGTTCTCTTGATCCAATATGGCGGAGAATGGATCGGAGAATGCGAGAATGTTGTAAATTTGTCTTTTTAAGACAAGTAGCCATTGTCATATGGTTATTTGTATCATTTTCTTAAAATTTTATGCACTTTTTTTCACTCAAGCCTTTTAAGCATAAAATTTACTTTCCATTGAAGCCCAAAATTTACTTTCCAGATCGGGTAAGTATTTTGGTTCATTTTCGTTTTTTTACTTTCCAAGTAGTAAATTTACTTTCCAGTGGAAATCGGGAAAGTGTTAGTGTCGAGCCCTGGAAACAATACCTTAAGATTAGGACATGCATCCCACCCCATAAAAATATATTATGTTTAACATAAGAAAAATAACAATAATAATCATATCAATACCAGTAATAATAATAGTAATGATAATAATAATGATAGTTCTTCTCGTTACTATATGTCATTGGTTACAGTTCAATACCTCTGGCTGCCATGACTTTTTCGATGAAATACCATCCTTATATTAAATCTTTCTTCTGCAGTTTTTATAATAGAAATTTTCATATATTCAAAATAATATAATCTTCTGTGGTTGGGTATGGATATTTTGCCTGTTTCTGTAACAGCACAATTAAACTTTCATGTGGTATATACTTTTGACTGATTGATGTTGATTTCACATTATTTTTTTACAGGAGTAGGTAGTGCAGCAATCTTTTTGAACATATTAAGATTTTAATAACTCTTTCTTACATGTATTGTTTTTATGATATGACCTAAAAATAGCACAACCACATACTATACAGTCGGCACTCATTATTACCAAACCTTTATTCAAACTATTTGTAGAATCCAATTGTTTTCCCCCCAATTTTTTTTATGTAATGACTTTGTATCTCACACTTCTGTTGATATGGCATCTCTTTTGAGGGAAGAGGAATTTTTCTATCTACCACTGGGGGTACCATTGCAACTGAAAAGAGTATACACAAATTAACACATGCACTATTCATAATGCTCTCAATTGTGGTTACCCGGGAATGAAATAATGACTGCATTAGACAATAAAATATCTAATCAGAAGATTCTTCTTACAATGAACCTCATGCAATTATAACCAAAAAACATAAACAAAAAATAATTGGAGCATTCAACTCATCCTCATTGTAAGAACATATTGTGTTTAAAAGTGATGCACAACAAAGAAGACAAAGCAGTAGAGACTAAGAAAATAAAACTAAAGAAAAAAACACAGGTTTTTACACTGTGGTAAACACAAGCATTCATATCAACTCTTCAAGATTTCACCTGCAAAAGATTTACAATCATTTTCAAATTGTGTTAAGTGAATATTATTGTGATACTTCATCGACTCTGTATTCCCTGTCAATATAATAAATAATTTTACTTCTATTCCCTCTGGTGCAATCTCAGTGGCAGTGAAAGAGCTAAATGAAGGTCAATTTTTAAGCACTGTGTTGAGCGGTATACTGATCATGTAATTTGCACCAGGTGTCACTAATTGTGTACCAAACACAGCATAAGAAATAAAATAATGGGGATTACGCTGATATAAAAATAAAATACAAAATATAAAAAAAATAAAGAATAAAATATAAAAGCATTGTGACTTCTTCAAAAACTAGCTTCGCGAGGTTTTTGCGGGAGTCGTATTTCTAGTTAAATGAATGAGAAACGTTCGTTGATACCGTGGGGATTAAGAGAACCGAGCTGGAAGATAAACTTCTGTTCTAAGTTTTTACGGCTTTCCGTGTTGCCCTGATGCACGGAAAGGCCACATACTGCCATGTTGTGAGTTGAGTGGTTAGGTAGATTAAAGTGTCGCGCTACAGGTTTCGATGCATCTTCGTCATTTCGTTCGACGTCACGCAGGTGTTCGCGGAAACGGTCACTTAATCTCCTTCCGGTCTCGCCGATGTATATCTTCTTGCATAAGGTGCATTTTATGCAATAGATAACATTGGCAGAAATGCATGTGAAACGGTCGGTGATTTTAAACGATCGTTTAGGTCCTGCTATTTTGTCTGTGTTATAGATGAAAGGGCAAGTTTTGCATCTTTTGCGTGTGCAGTTGAATGCGCCAGGTGATTCGTCTGATTTTAGTGTACTTCTAACTAAAAAATCGCTTACTGAATTAATTACTGAATTAAGCGCAAACACAATGGTTTATGGCAGAAGAACAGGGTCTTAAGTAATCTAAGTTGGCAGAAGAACTGACAGACGCCGAGATTTCTAAAACAGTTTCCTCGACTGTAAGCACTTTCGGATCAGGATCCTCAAAATTGGCAACTTTCTCGAAATTATTAACTTAAAATGAGGGCGGGGCATTTGTTTGTTGTCTTTTTGTGTCTGTTAGTTGGTTGCCAAAAGTGTCTTCAAAAATGTAACTCGGTAGATCGCGTTTTAACCACTGGATGAATTGTTTCTTGCGTCAGTTGTTGAATGATACGCCCTGTAGATCGGGAGTTAAAAAGTAAAATGAAATTGTTAAGCACACTGTCGTGAATAGCTACAAGATCTCGACAAAAACAGACGCATGAGAACCGTCACAATTCCTTGTTTAATCACCGATCAAAGTTATACACAATCTCTCAGCTTCTCACGCTTATGTTATTTTTAACCAGAATCACAAGTAACCTGAGCTGAGAAATTATCTGTTGACAGATCCACTTAATTAGTCGGGCAACCGACTATAGGTTTACCCTCGAGTTTCATCGCAAATCGCAGTCACGTGCAATGGGGAATACCGCAGACACATAATACGGGCGCAAACTTCTTTCTACGATGTCGAAGTCGATGGCGAATATGTTGAAAACAAATGGTGTCATCTTTTCTACGCTCAAACATACAGACCCACAAACCGTTCGCGGTAGACCCACTCTAAAAGATGGCGTGTGTAATGAGCGTATATTTCGAAACGGGTCATTCCGCGAACTGAAAATAGCAAAAGAACCAAATGATTTAGCGAATGTCTCACTAGAATCAAACCAGAAATCAAACGAGTTACCAGTGAACAGAAAATGTGGACAGAGTGACAGAAGAGCATTTGCTGATAAAGACAAGGTGCCTCGCGATGAAACTCGAGGAAACGACAACAAAGATGCCACGTTGGAAACCAGGACCTTGGTACCCTTAGCATTTCTTTTTGCGGGCCGGGGATTTTGCGAGCTCACATTTGCGAGCTGCGAGCTGCGAGCTGCGAAAAAAAAAATAATAATGATAATAATAATCGCAGAGGTCTTGGGTTCAAATCCCGTTCAGGCCTGAGTTTTTTTCAGGCTTTAAAATTCACAGCTGCTTATTAAGTTGTGTACATAACTGCGATGATCATTTAATGTTATTACAAATAATAATAATGATAATAATAATAATAATAATAATAATAATGATAATAATAATAATAATAATAATAATAATAGGAAAAAGAATAGGAGCAGCCTTCAGTTAGCTTAGTAGCTAACTTCCCATATCTTTTCGCAAGCGAGTCATGTCGTCATGATGAGACAAGAACTGATGCAAGGAAGACTACTTACGTCAATTCCATACGCCAAGGACCTCTCACATGGATGTAGACATCCGCCGTGGTTATTCTATTAAAGACTGATTGTTTCTGATTGTTTCGTTACTGTCGGAATTAGCTGCAGTCGATGGGGCTCGCTACTTCAGGGGAGCCAAAACACCTCGTATAAGGTTGATGCGACTGAGCTTTTATTTTTCGAAATAAAAGTGGAACATTCGTTAAAGGTAGTAGCCTCCCTTCCAGACGTTCTTTTCGTCACACAATCTTTCCTTCCATTCCTTGGAGAGGAAAGGGGGATTGCGTGACGGGCCAGAAGAGGCTCCCGTCGCGCGTTACTCGCACTTCGCGCTCGCGAGCTCTCGGGGAGTCCCTTCTTTTGGTATTTCAAGGATGATACATCAATTTTATTTTATTTTATTTTTAATTTTTTTTAAAATTTATTTATCTTTTGTTTGCAGCTCGCAGCTTGCAGTTCGCAGCTCGCATTATTTCAGCTCGCGTGCTCCCCACATTCTCTTTTTTGGACCACTCCGCACCATAAGTGGTCAACACTCATAACAGCACGTCTACCTGTTGCCCGACTTACGATCTTAGATCGTCTTGTTAGTGTTCATTCCGTAACGCAAGCGTCACACAATCATTCTAGTTCGCCACACACTCCCCCTATTTGACTAATCATTAGGCAAATATAAAGAACCCAATGTTCTATAAAAATCGGTAAATGCAACGAAATCAAATATGAATTAAAAAAGTTCATTGAGTCACATCAATCTTCATCGTCCTCAGCGCTAGTTATGGCTCTCATCTGATCTCGAGCAGCCACGGCAGCTCGCCTACTGGGCCTAAATTCTCTGGCCTCTGCTCTTAGATGCTGGGCTTCTCTCTGGGTGGAGGTGTCACAGGACAGTTCCAACGGATACAAGTGTTGGACGGGTCTCTCGATGAAGGCTTTCCCCGACCTCAGACGCACAGCACGTACAACACCATCCCTGCTTTCTATCGGAGTTTCCACTACGCCTAGCTTCCATTTGCCTCGATTTCGTTCTTCGGATTTGACAAGCACGACGTCTCCTGCGTTTACAGCCATTTCTTTGGTTCGATGGATTATGTTGTGTCGCTCTCGCAGTGCTCTGACATACTCTCGAGTCCATCTTCGCCATAGGGCTTCTTTGCACTTGAGAAGATACTTCGCGCGTTTCCTAAGATCAGCATCTTCAATCTCTTTAGGATCCATTTCTGGTAGTACGTTTGGTTGCCCGAACAATAGCGCATTAGGTGTCAAGACAGGCAACTCAACATCGTCTTCTACATAGCCAAGAGGGCGATTATTGAGAGTTATTTCGGTTTCCAAGATGACTTCTTGAAGCTCTTTCCAGAGAAGGTTTCCATTTCCTATTGTCTTGTAAAAAGACTGCTTCACAAGGCCGACGAGTCTTTCGTACTGGCCTCCCCACCAGGGCGCTCTGCTTAAGTTGAATTGCCATTTTATTCCTTCCCTGGCCAACCAATCGTGTAGCCTTTCTTCCTTTTCCACTTGTTTTAGCCACTTCGCTGCAGCAACGAACGTCTTCCCGTTATCGGAATAGATTTTCTGTGGTCTTCCTCGTCGGGCTATCAACCTCTTTAAACTTGCAAGGAACTCGTCAGTGGTAAGATTGGGAAGTAACTCTAAGTACAGGGCTCTGGTAAGACTCCAGGCAAAGAGCACGATGTACGCCTTTCCGTCTTTGCGTCCTCTCATACGGTATCTGATTGGTCCAGCATAATCCACTCCAATCACTTGAAATGGCATAGAACCTTCGGTCCTGTCTTTTGGTAGGTTTCCTGTCGGAGGGTGGGCAAACGCAACTGCCTGGAACCGTTTACATCCGTAGCAGCTTTTAATTACTCTTTTGGTTAGTCGTCTAAGTCGCGGTATCCAATACCTTTCCCGAACTTTAGCCATAGTGAGACCAACTCCCCCATGGAGAGTGTCCTCGTGCGCACTTGCAACCAGCTTCTCGCTGAACAACTCATCATCTGGAAGGTAGATAGGGTAATCATCTTGGATGCGACCTCGACACTCGAAGATCTCTTGATCATTCTTCTGTAAGTTAAGCTGAGGACCGTCTTTCTGGTACTTGTCCGTTTCGGCAAATCTGGCCTGCACTCTGTAGATCCACTTTGTAACCTGTAGCTCAGTCTCCTCTGCAGTTAAAGGACCAGATTTCTTAGTACATTTCCTTCTACAGTTCCGCAGGAACCTTGCTACCCATGCTACGATACGGATGGCTTTCCAATAGCTATGCTTCTCTAGGACTTCATTTAGCACATCTTCCTCAGTTTTGGACACCATCAAGACTTCTTTCACCACTTTAGCTTCCGCTTCAGTTTCGCTTGTTGCAGAAGTGATAATGTCTGGTGGCCAGCTTTCTGGTTCGGAAAGCCATGTAGGACCATCCCACCACAGCCTCGCAGATGCGCCTACGCTCCCTCCTCTGCTTCCAAGGTCTGCAGGGTTTTGATCTGAAGGAACATATCTCCACTTGATGAAGCTATGCTGTTGGATTTTCGTTATTCTGTTGGCCACGAATTGTCTGTAGTCACCATTGCCCCTTATCCAGTGAAGTGCCACACTACTATCTAGCCAACCATAGGTGCTTTCCACTGGGAATCCCTTTAGAGCTTCTTTCACATTGCTGATAAGGTTTGCTGTCATATGAGCGGACACCAATTCCAGTCTGGGAATAGTTAAACCTTGTTTAGCCAGGCGTGCTTTCGCTGTGATCAGGCCTTGCTGAGTGCCATGTTCTTGTTGCACAACTACAAACACGGCTGAAGATACACCTTTCTTGCTAGCATCTCCAAAACCATGTAGATCAATGCTGATAATTCTCTCTTGGCACGGGACCAGGCTACGCGGTGTCTCAACCTTCTCGGGTAAAATCTTCCTCCAAGCATTCCACTTGTCTAACAACATACCGGATAACGCTTTATCCCAAGGAAGACGGTTATCACAAACGTCCCTGTACAGCAATTTCCCGGTGAGCATGGCAGGAGAAGCGAGACCAAGTGGGTCATAGATTCTGGCTAGGCTGCCTAGGAGCTCTCTCTTGGTAGGTTCTGACGGCGGCGAAGGGAACATTACGCCAATCGTGTCGTTTACTTTGTCCCAGGGCATTCCCAATAGCTTTGTCTCTCCTGGTTTCGCTCCTAGTTGCTGTTTAGCATAGCTTGTTTCTTGCTCTGAGTTGCTTTCTTCTTGCAATCCTTCTGCCTCTAAAGCTGGTATGTTCGAGTGCCACTTATGTAACTCGAACTTAGCCTCGCCAAAGATCATCTGGGCAGATTCTTTCATGTGTTGTGCTTGTGTAACTGTGGCGTCACCGGTAATGAGGTCGTCTACATAAAGGCTCCGTAAGATCTCGTCAACTTCTGCTGGGAACCGTTCTCTGCAGTGTTCCAGATGTTCTCTTAAGACTCCCCCAAGCAAGAATGGAGACGGCGCTAAGCCAAAGAGTGTCCTTGTGAATCGCAACGCCTCGATTTCTCTGGTCTCCAGGTTCTTATACCAATGGAACCTCAGCGCATCTCTGTCTGATTCCCAGATTCGTACTTGAAGGAAAGCTTGTCTTAGATCGCCCGCAATAGCTACAGGGTGGAACCTATTTCTCACCATAACACTCCACAGCAGATTTTGAGTAGGTGGTCCGACTTCGAGGCATTCATTTAAGGATGGGGTCTTTTCGCTCGCTCTGGCAGATGCATCATAAACAATGCGTAATTTTGTGCTTTCGGCTTCAGCCCGCACAACTGGTTTGTGCGGTATGTAGAATTCTCTCTCTTTAGCTTCGTCTTTCACCCGCTCCACGATACCCTGATTTAGCTGATCTTGATTCACATTGTCGTACCGCTCAAGCATCCCCGGTTGTTTTTCTAGTTTCTTCGTAAGAACATTCAATCTCTTCTAACTTCCTGTTGCATTGCTAAGCAAAGGAGGATGATTGGCTTTCCAGGGCAGACTAACCTCGTACCATCCTTCAGGACTTCTCTTTAACCGCTCTTTGAACTCTTGATAAACGACTTCCTGGTCTCCAACTTTCGAGTCTTCAAGACCTAGCACATCAAGCTTGCAGAGGTTTTCGCAATCACAAGATGAAGTCTGAGTCAGGAACATGTTGGTGAGATCTACTTCTTTCCCAGGGGACATCATCATCCACCCGAATCGTGTTAGCTCAGCTACCGGCTCTCCGGGATTTCCGATTCTCGGCATGCTGTTAACTTTCAACCTCGCGTACTCGCTGGCCCCAAGAATTAGATGTATTGGGAGCTCCTCTTTATCATCTGTGTCATCCATTTTTACACCCTGAAGATGAGGAAATCTTGCAATTTTCTCCTTATACTTGGGATTTCTGAGAGAGAGTAGACGGCTTCTATTTACTTTGGTTACTTCCGTCTCGAGGTAGAAGCTTCCATCTATACTACCGATCTTCAGTTTGTAGAGCTTAATCACCTGATTAGCTGATTGCATCATCATCTCAATTCGCCGTCGCTCTCTGCGGACAGGACGCTTCTGAAGGCGTTCGAGTAGCGCAGAGGAAGTATACGAACTACCTGCTCCGGTATCTAGCAGCGCTCGGCATTTAATTCCTTCAACATTGACCACTACCACCGGGTAAGTAACCTACGTGTCACCTGTTGCCACAAGCACGTGCTCAGTTGATCCAGCCCGATCACAAATTGATGAGTGATGTCTTCGTTTGCAGAACATGCATCCCCCTTGACTGCGACATTCGACAGCTTTATGCTTGGTGCCAGTACAGTTGAAACATAGCTGTTTTTCAGTGAGTACTCGCTTTCGTTCGCTCAGGGTAGTAACTTTGCCGCAATCGCTAGGTTTGTGTCCGGTTTCTTCGCAATAGACGCACGGTTTAGTCTTCGTTTCTTGCTGCCTTGCTTGAAAGGTTCTTGTTTTCTTTAACGCCGGCTGGGATCCAAAGGAAGACCTTTCAACACTTCTCTCATCTTGCTTCAGTGGGTTTCGTTCTGTCCACTTTCTGAGTGCCTGAACTAGTTGAGGAAATTCCCATTCCTGCCAATCCTCGTCTGTCCTCACCAGGTCTCCTCTAATCCCTTCTAGTTTGTCAATTGTCATACGAACATACCCGGAGATTTCCTTTAGCTTTCCTAACGTTTCCAATGCTTGCACGTTTGTCAGCAGTTTTTCGTAAAATTCGTGAACCTTCGCTGAGTTAGTTCCAGGGATATGGGGTAATGCCAAAATCGCTTGTACGTAGGCGTTGACAATCTCGCTTATCTTCCCATATCTTGTTTTTAAGATGTTCTTTGCCCTTTCGTACCCCTCTGAGTTAAATGGGAGACCGTCAATATTAACCCGAACTTTCTTTTCCAGCAATTCCTTGAGGTATGAAAACTTGGTTACTGCCGGTATTTGTGCAGAGTCTATTTCTGCCTCAAATTGGTTCCAAAATCTTAACCAGTCGACGTGAGTGCCGTTAAATTTAGTTATTACCAGCTTCGGCAGTTTCGTGTTGGTCGCTTTAGGCGTGAAAGGTCCTTTCAGATTTTCTTCTAGTTTCTTTCCCAATTCTAACTTCATCTGGTACTTTTCCTCTTCGAACTTTAATTCTTTTTGGAATTACTTTTCCTTCATATGAGCTGTGAAGCTTAGTTCTGCTTGCTTTTCCTCTTCCATCTCTTTGCGCTTGATATCCTTTGTAATTTTTTCCACGTTGCTTACTGATTTCTCAAATTTCACTAGTCGCTCCTCAATATCTCTGCTCCAAGCTTTAATATCTTCAATCCCCTCGCCACGTTCCAGTTTAGCTTCTTGAATTTCCACCTTAAGGTTGTGCACTTCTTCGAGTTTTCTCTCCAAGATGTTTCGCTGCCTTTCCAGTGATTGTAGATGCCCTTTCGCAATAACATTTTGTGTCTGGCCATCTGTAAATTCCAGCATCGCTAATTTAGTATGCACAGCTTTAAGTCGATCCTCATACGTCCCCATCTTCACTGTAATTTTCTCGCTGTAAAGGTTTAACAGAGTCCCGTCGGAGGTGCCACTTTTGTCGTGAATAGCTTCAAGATCTCGACAAAAACAGACGCATGAGAACCGTCACAATTCCTTGTTTAATCACCGATCAAAGTTATACACAATCTCTCAGCTTCTCACGCTTATGTTATTTTTAACCAGAATCACAAGTAACCTGAGCTGAGAAATTATCTGTTGACAAATCCACTTAATTAGTGTTCATTCCGTAACGCAAGCGTCACACAATCATTCTAGTTCGCCACACACACATTTTATCATAATATTTCCCCGGGAGGAAATTAAGTTAGTTTATCATCAGACATCTTAGGAGGTTCTCGTTGAAAGTTAAAAAATAGATATTGTTAAAACATAAAAAGTACACACGGTATGTTATAATGAAATTTTTAAGACGCATTTTCGGAATATCGCAAAATCTACAGTTCGCTGCAATGCGGCAGCAAAAAAGAAAATAATCTCCAGGTTCTCGTGGCTCATGTTCACATTTCAAAGTCTTGCGTAAGTCAACATGTCAAAACTTTTTGAACCGAGTAGTAAAATTAAATTTAACATGTCATACCAAACATTTTACACGTCAAGTTTTCGAGCCTTTTGAAAACGCTAGAATTACAATGTGGGAAAGTTACATTTAAATGTTCACATTTTGATTGATTATTGTATGAACGAAAGTATAAAAGACGCCGTTGTTACGGCAATCAATTTGTTACTATCGCAAAATACCGTAACTATGGAATTATATTTTATCCTGAGTTCGTTTCCGTTAGCATTATAAGATGTACGTTGTAAATCTTAAAGCATTAATTCCCTCGAAAATATCAGATCAAAGCTTAACGACAAGCCGGATTGTAGTCTGGCTATTCACTGGCGCTGAATATTGACCTAGACAAGTTTGTATTTTTGCCACCCGAAGAATTTGTTGTTCCCCTCAGGATGCCATTTTCTGTAGCATTACTTTCGTTTAATCCACATGTCTACTCAACATAAATATATACATGTATACGTGTTTCTCATGTCAATTTCTCTTTGCTATTCCGGCAGCACAGCTCTTGGCTACCTATACTATTTTTCGGTCTAGTCTTCGAGCTTTGATCTGATCATGACAACCTTTCTGGAAAAAAAATTCTTGGCCATGCCCTACTCGGAAGGATACGCCTGTATACCGGGACAAGGAAAGGGAATGACATTCGGGTTTCAAATACAATGAATATCGACTATACTTGGATTGAATAGTTCTAAAAATTATTTTTGATCCTGTTATTCAACTGAAAAAAGGCAATAGGGAATCGGAGTATAAGAATAAAATAATCTTTAATTTCATTATTCGTCACGCTTTCGTCAAGGAAACTGTTTGAGCGAGGGTCTAAACTACAAAACGAAGACCCCGTCGGATTCGCGTCTTTTGACCTCTTAAAGAGCGCCGGTTTGAGCGAGGGTCTTCGTTTTGTAGTTTGACTCAGCCTAAACTACAAAACGAAGACCCCGTCGGTTTCGCGTCTTCTGGCGTCTAACAAAGCGTTTGAGACGGGGTCTTCGTTTTGTAGTTTGACCCGGCCTAAACTACAAAACGAAGACCCCGTCGGTTTCGCGTCTTTTGGCGTCTAACAAAGCGTTTGAGCTAGGGTCTTCGTTTTGTAGTTTGACCCGGCCTAAACTACAAAACGAAGACCTAGTCGGTTTCGCGTGTGATAGCGTCCGATAAAGTACTTAAGCCTGATTATCGATTATTATAACTGCCTTGAGTTTGAAAGGCCTAAAATTATATGAGCTCTTCGTTTTTCGGTCTTCGGTCTTCGGTCTTCGGTCTTCGATCTTCGGTCTTCGATCTTCGGTCTTCGATCTTCGGTCTTTGTTTTGTAGACACCCAGCTCCAGCAGAGTGAAAATTTTCTATAATTTACATAAAGATTTGTGGCGGTCATCTTGTGCAACTGGACCTTCCTATTAATACTGTTATGTTTAAGATGGAATGTACTATATACATATAGAAAGATAAGTAAGGATAATGATATTTAGCGTTCGGAGATCTCAATACTGTATTTCTCATTCAAAGTCTCAACGGTTGTTTGTAACGCGACACCGATTCTCTTGTGAGAAAGTTAATTTACATAACAAACTCGTAACGTGAACTTGGGACACCTGTGATTTTCATTTTCTCAAGTTACAGTACTCGTTTCGTTTCGTTTCGTTTCGTCGAATACCATAAGCCTTGCGAAACTTGATGCCATTCATCTGATTCCAAGTTATCGTAGGCGAAGAAGTGATACGTGGGAAAAACAATATTACTCCTCAATCGGATATACTTTTCTTCCGATTTAGCCTTAATGGCCCTGTTCCCGCTAATGTCTTTCCACACGACCACGTAGAAAAAAAACTTGAGTTTGAATAAGAAAAGATCCAGAGATGATTTTGAAAAGAGGCCCGAGGGAATTCGAGCTGACAAACATAGTCACCGAGTTAATAGCTTTGTTAGCCATTTTGCGGTCATAATTATCAAGAACTTTATTATAAACAAACAACAAGTTCAATAGATTTTAGAAACAGTCTCTAGCAATCCTTTGTAACGTCAACCGTTTC
Organism: Ricordea florida; assembly: GCA_949710005.1. Classification (NCBI taxonomy): domain Eukaryota; kingdom Metazoa; phylum Cnidaria; class Anthozoa; order Corallimorpharia; family Ricordeidae; genus Ricordea; species Ricordea florida. The sequence continues at coordinate 20,365,855 of OX453284.1, forward strand.
ACCTGCAAGCGCAATCAAACTTTGAGCGTTATCACGCTTTTGTTGTCAAGTCTTTGTCTTGCAACTACTTTCTACGCGACCACGCATGAGACAGACCGCAATTAAGAAAACTTCATCCAAAATCTACCAAAATTTAAATTAGATGAAAAAATCCTTATAACTTCCTTTATTCGCGTATTGTTGTCTTGCACAAATTGTTGACTCGAGGCATCCAACGACGCGTGTTTTGTCGCTGTTCAAAATTCGTGTATTAACTTCAGCTTATAGATCCCAATGACAACAGTAGCTGACAATACAAGAGTTAGTAGTATTCATGTGCATAACATTGGCTTTCAAAAATAGTTCAGAGCACACATGTTTCGCATCCAACGTCGATGGTGCAATAACTTGATGAAGCCTCGGTTTCACAATAGCAATACCCAAGGGCCTCTGCGGGTAGTCCGATTTGCGACGTTGTCGATGGATTGATAGACCGAAAAGTTAAACCTAGACTCGGGCTACCTGTGGTAGTAGCCCGAGTAATTAAGCTACCACCAAATGCAGTATCGTTGGGCAGTATGGTTGGAAATTGGTCTTCACTATTAGCGGTCGTTTGTAATGGAGGTGGTTCACCTTCATCAGCCGTCTCGTATTCATCATCTGCCTCAGATTGTTGTTCTGATGTAAATCTATTGTAAATTCTATTAATTTGTCTTCTGAAATTCTCAGCTGCATTATGAACCAGTGTTCTTATTGACTCAGGCACATGTGATAATAAGCGTCTAGCGTAATTATTAAATAGATTTAGGCAAGCCTAAAAGCGGAGCTCCTCACACAGACCCTCACACATTGAAAATGTTGTCACTAAAGTTATTAAATACGCCTGGTGTACGCAACTACTTAAAGAAGATTCGATAGCTCAAATAAATCGTCAAAAAAAAAACATCTAGCTCGCGACTCAACGGAAGAACCATTACCTGGTCAGCAAAATTATAATAGTTTTAAAGCAACACCAAAAGCAGCTAGGCAGCTCTTTAACAAAGGAAAAATAGACACTCAGCTTTATGCTTATGTCCCTCCAAAAACGCTTGAAAACTTGTAGGAAGAAAATTTTTCCTCCAAAACCGCTATGAATATAGAGATTACTTCATGGTTAGTGAGGGCGGACGATTTTTCTTCACGAGTTGTGAAGAATAGAAAACGAACGAGTGAACGCAGCGAACGAGTGAGTTTACTTTTCTTCACAACGAGTGAAGAAAAATGGTACGGGCGAACTAACCATGAAGTAATTTGTTTATTTTTTAGGTACTGAGATTTACTCCTTACAAAATACTACTAACTGATCATGAATCACGCTGGGCTAGGTGCAAAACGCACTTAGCAGGCTTTATTTTGGAGCATACCGAATAAACATGACAGTCAAGTTAAAAATGCGTTCAAAATTTACTTCTCTAAAATGATACAAACATTGCACGAACTGGAAAATTCTACTTTAAACACTGTTGGAAATGTCGCTAGAAGTATAAGAACCAAAGACAGTTAAAAACGTTTTAAAACGACTCATGAATGACTCAGGAATGTCTTGTGTACAGGAAATACAATGTAAAATTACCTTTTTGTTTTGATCAGTTTAATGCGGCTCTTGCTCTTTCAAACACCACTTCTTTTGAGATGCTGAATCCGTAGCTTTTTTATTCAAATAACCGTTGCGAAAGAGAGAACGCAGCGAACTTGGCTCATAATCTTTGTTTTCCTTCTTTCCCACTGCTACCGGACAAATTCACTCATGAACTGAATTGAGCTCGTTTGAAGGAATTTCTTCTACGGACCTTGATTCGCCTTTCAACGTCAAGAATTCTTTCAGTGAAGCGACGGGCTGTTCGGATTTGTTATTCGTATTTTTATTTTCTTGATCTTGTATGAAGTCCTCGACTGAAGCTGTATCTGCAAACCTAGAATTTCTCAAAGAAGAAGCTGAGGAAGAAGCCGTTATTGCTCACTTTTTGCCGAGTTGATGGCGCCAAAACTGATCCCACCTCTATGAACAGTGAATTGGTCGGACCACTTTTTTTCACTAGTGAAGAAAATGGTCCAACCAATCAAATTGCTTCTAGTTTTTTACAGACTATTTTTCTCACACAGATTTATAAGGAGTAAATCTCAGTACCTATGGAATAAAATCCGTTTCTTCAGCAAAACATTGTAGACTGCTGTAGACTGCTGGCTGTAGGTTGTGTAGCCGCGGCAAGCCGCGAAAAGCGCGCGAAAAACAAAGCCTCCTTTCGGTTTAAGACCTTCTAAATATCCCAGATGACTATGGCCGCCATGTTGGGGCAACATCGTCGTCGTCGTCGTCGTCGTCGTCGCTAGGCGCACGCGCCCGCGAGCCATGCCGCTAGTCACGATGACCATGAAAACTCAAACGCATGGTTTTCTCAATTTCTATCCTCGCACGGTAGTTATGGGGCTCCGCTCTGCGGCTCTTCGAGCCGCTGTGGAGCTCCGCTATTAATAGATTGTATAACTCTCTCTGAAGAACTCTGTCACTCATTATATATTAAGTATTTTTGGCGCAAATATGATATACGTTGTAATTTCTGCCGGAATCTTTATGTTGGGTCTGGCTGGCGGATCTTATTGAGATTCTGGATTGGGTTGGATTAGATATTATGTTGATTATGTTCGTGGTTTTGCGGGAAGTTCTGTGGGAGGTTTTGCAGGAAGTTTGGTTGGAATTTTTGCGGGAGGTTTTCGGAAAGTTTGCGGGAAGTTTGGTTGGAATTTTTTCTGGAACTTTCTTGAGCCAAAATTGATCCCGAGAGGGGTTTTGGCGCCTAGCGCGTTGGGAAGCCCAATTATCAGTTTTTTCCGTGACTTAGCTGGAATTTAATTAGACTGATTGTCTCGCACTGGACGCTGTCAGGCGGCAAATATTGTCATTCCAAAAAATATATTTCGGTCGCTTATGTAAGCAGAAAAAGCCATGACAAGTGAGTATTTTCTTTCTCCATTTCACCCAAGCAAAGATTGTGTTTTTTTGCGTAGTCATACGGATTAGGAAATTTTTATTGTCATCTATACAACGTGTAGGATTCTTAACGAAATTTGATTTTAATTGTATGGAACGTAAACAACGACGCCTGTGAAGCTATTTGCGGTCGCAACAAAAAAACTTTCTCACGCTACTATAATTTGGCCTCAAAACATTATCATTTTCTCTCAGAAGCTTTCTGCTACACACGTCTTGATGTAACCGAAGCTCAATTTATCGTCAGACAAGAGGAACCAACAGTTCTTGCCAGTCGGGTAAGCTAAGAAAAGTAAATGCTAGCCTGACACAAGTCATTCCACTAGCCCCGCGCTATCGGATGGCACTTTCGTCGCGCCCTCACTGGGACTCTTAATTCAAAGATTCAAGATAATAGTCATTATTATTCATTCAAAATATTTCCCCGATTCTGATTGGCTAAAAGCACACGTTTAATTCACCATAACCAGTTACTGATGACCAAATTTGGAAGAATTTTGACTTAAACGAGGAAATGACGTCAAAAATGCAGCGTTTTCGCAGGTTAATGCACCGTTAACCGAGAAGACCTGGGGTCGAGCTTGCGTTATTTTGTTGTTTTGTTATATTGCTGGTGGGTGTTAAATTTGTGAAAATGAAGCTCATTTTCTCCTTTAAGTGTTTGAAAATATTTTGATAAATAATAAAGCAATTAATGAATTCGGCTATCGTAGGATATTAAGAATTAAGCGGATCTCGGAAGGGTGATATCCACCTCGGCCTACGGCCTCTGTGGATAACACCTTCCTCGATCCGCTTAATTCTTCATATCCTACTCAGCCTCATTCATTAATTGCTAAATAAACGTTCCCGGGTGTCGATTGACGACAAACCCAATGAAATGTCAAAGCAAATGTTTGCTATGATCAGCCAGTAAAGGTGAAGGGAGGAGCGGGAACGTATGGGATGACAGGAGGGGATAAAGTAGTTCTAATTTGCTTTCTCGCTACACTGTATCTTTCATTTTGTCCGCCCAGGGAGCAGGTATAGAGGTACCTTCAATAAACCATCCTCCCCGGTGAAATAATGGGAGATTTGCTGTAGGTTCGGCAAGTAAAAATAATGACTAGCTATGAGAAACTATCATTATCATCATCAGTTATTTCAATACGGTACAAATTCAGTCAGGTCAGTACAATCAACTTACAATAATATATTCAATCAAATAGAAACTCTAACAAATTAGTACAACAAAAATCTAAAACTAATCTTTAAACTACAATACTAGCCCTACTCCTAAATTATACTACAAGCTAGACCTGTTTTCCATGGCTCTTCACTTTTCAATATGCTAAAATACTAAAACTATCAGTGTTCAATCTAGGCCGCGTTTTTGCGTCATTTACGCAGAATATTCTATTCTGACGCAAAATGAAATGATCGTCGGGTCATACTGACGCAAAAAAAAAGAAACAAACAAAAAAACCCCAAAAAAGGTTTGCTCGTATATAAGTACTTCCAAAGCAGCAGGCAATAATAAAAGTAAATTTAAAAACAAATATGTGTGCTTACTAGCCTTATATGAACGCGCGAAATCGCGAAATGACTGGTGTTTCAGACTACGTTTGTACGAGTACTTTTTGTGTCAGGCGTTCCAATTCCGAGAGAGACTGGACTCTACTACGACGATCGATTCACGCTTCGTTCAGGGTGTGTTCTTGTGTCTACGTTAATTTTAGTTTCATGAAACGCCAGCAAAAGTTAAGTCTTTTTTTACGCCAAAGAGAGTGGCAACGGAAAGTGAAGATCAAGGTGAACTGGAGGAGACAAATGACGAAGGTGGAGAAATTAGTACAACAGCGAGTGAACCCGCAGACGTTGCAGAACTTCCAGTCGAGCCGACGGCCTCAACAAGTACCACTGTGAGAAAATTCCGAATAATTCAGAATAGCCTCAAGACATCCGTCCGAAACAGACTTGGTTCAGAAAGAGTTGATGACTTCATGGTTGTCTCTGCTGAAGGAGAAGATCTTGATCAATTCGACTTTAACGCGGCCTTGCAGCTTTGGAGGAAGACAAAGGACATAAGAATCTTTACTGGCTAACTAAGGAAAAGCTTGGAACTTGTGTTAGTTAAAGCTGATTAGAAAGTATGAAATGTAAAAATGGTCAAACAGGCATTTTTTGGTTTCCTTTTATTCATAATTGGTCTTTTTCGGCTTTACAATTATTTGACTGTTTCCAGTTACTGCAATAAACAAATCAAAACTGTGAAAAGCATAAAAAAAACTATAATAGGGATAAGAAATTCGAAAACGTTGAAACTGACTTAAAATGCTAAAAAGTTGTAAAAATATACTGGTAGTGTATAGCATAATAGGGATATTGCCAGTTTTAAAGTTTATCATTATCATAATAATTTGACCCAGACCATTTTTGAAATGACCCAATTTAAAATGTCACGTGGGACATTTGACCCACTTTCCATAATTTCTAGATTGAACACTGACTATACTAGTCTAACTAATTAGATACTTGTAAAACGACTTATATTTACAACTTGACAATAAAATACAAAACTAGTAGTCATGCATGATAGACTACTTGTAGACGCTTGAAAATGCTATTAAGCAAACCATTGCTTAACACTTCTGCAGAAAAGTCCGTAGTCATCTCTATTTCTAATTCTATCAGGTAATTTATTAAAAAGTGTAGCACTACGGTCCTGAAAAGTGTTTCTTTCTTTAGGAATACTTACGACTGGTGCTGCTGAGGATCTTAAATCATAGTTCGAGACTGAATGGAGTCAATGCGGCTTCTTGAATTTGCCGCTGAGCGATGAGATCTTTCCAACCTAACTGTTGTAAAAAGCACGCAACATCAGCATCATGACTGGAGGAAGCGTCATAACCGTAAGTGAAATTCTGCGACTAGACACTGAGATGTATGAATGTGTTTTTAAGATAATTAATTGGCAATACTATTGCTTATAACTTCAAGCAGTATATCCCCTTAATGGCTCCCTGCAATTTGTACTTAAATAATGACTGAATATTTATAACAGAGGGTTATATCTTTAATTACAACTGCGTCAACGCTTGAATCAGAGAATCAAAAGGTTTTAAAAATCGTTGTTCTCTCTTCAGGATTCATCTCTTGACCAGAGGATGGCCTCACTCAAATTTATAAAGGCGCTTCCTTCCTACGCACAGAGACATCCGCAAGAGAAAGAAGCTCATCTTTAATGTCATTAATAGCTTTCGCCATGGGAACAATTAACGCAAACACAAAGTTGGATACGTTAGTTATTAAGGACCAGAGTGAACGTTCATTTTCAAGGTGGCATCCTCAGAGTTCGATCGCGTGGAAAACTGCTCTCGGGAAAATTAAGGCAAGGGCCAAGTTCCGCGGTTTTTGGCCGGGTTACAAAGACCCTACGAAAGCGAAAAGAGCAATTTTTTCTTAATTTCATTTTTTCTGTAATATGGAATCTCGACTTCTTATAACCTGTTATTAATGGCGATCGTCGAGCGGAAAAACTTTTATGGCTTAAGAATAAAGGTAAGCATTGAGTTTTATTGTTTAAACTTTTAAGCTTTTAAATTTAATTAATTAATTCTCTAAACACCGTTTCCTTAGTTAGATGATCCGTATCCCAAACTTTAGATGGGAAATTTGCCAGCTTTGGACTGTTGTGAGAGAATATGATCCCGTTGTTACTTAGTAGCTGTGTCTGTTTATTTGAAGTTAGGTTGAGAGAATTTCTTCTCGGTCAACAGAAACACACCAAAAGCCTCAGGGAGAATTCATTGCAGGATTTAGTTTTGAATACGTAGAAATAAAATTGTTTGATTATCGAATTTATTCATGAAAAATACAATTACTCTATAAAGTGGATGGTAGAGTTTTCATGTTGTCTTGCTATTTATTGGCTGAGAAGCAAACATTGCACATGAACTGCGGAGTAATATGTAATGACATTAATTGATCATCGCAGTTATGTACACAACTTAAGCAGCTGTGAAAATAAAGCCTGAAAAAAAAAACTCTGGCCTGAACGGGATTCGAACCCATGACCTCTGCGATACCGGAGCAGTGCTCTACCAACTGAACTATCAAGCCAACTGGGAGCTGGTCATATGAAATTTCATGAAATTTCTTTCTTACATAGAAGAAATACAGTAGTTCTATATCATGTTGAAATTGTTTTCTAAACTATATATCTTCAGTTTGTATGTAACTTGCTATAATGATTTCAATGCACAGAGTAGTTTTATTATGATTTGATTTTTGTTGAGATTCATAAATTACAGTAAACAAGTGCTGCATCACAAGTCGAGACTTGTTTTTTATCCTTATTACTACTTTTCTGCGCAGCAAATTGTCAAACTTGCAAAAAATAGAAGCAAATGCTTCTTTCTGCATTGCATAAAGGGTTGGTAACAAGCGCAACAAACAACTTGTAAAACGCAACATTTGTCGGGTGACAAGTTGGACAAAAATGTTTGCCACTATTACTTGGCCTTAATATAATAATTATGATGTACAATCTACTAATAACGCTGATACTCATACATGAGCTTATATTCTCTAAAAAGATGATTCAGATAATGCTACAGGTATGCTTGTTCATAAGTGAACAGCTGTTTTCCAGTACTGCAAAAGTTCTTTGCACAAGAGCATAATTTTGTAAATTAAATACTGCTCCTTGTCTCTTCTTACTTCTTGTAAGCCTGGTACAGAACAGTCATGGCTGAGGAAGTATTGTTTTTCTCATTCTTTGTGCTTTTTTTTAAAGAGGTGTGACAAGCCAGTATTTGAGTCTGCACTGGAGCAAGAAGGCTTAAGTAATTGCTTTTGTAAAAGACCTTTTTGGGATGTTCTTTCAGGTTTTGTCTTGAAGCATCCAATTTGTACAGACAATCTGTCTCCCCAACTATCTTCACTATATTTTTGCAGAGTTTGGTTTAGATTTCTTTTGCTTGTGGGCTGCTGGATGTGGCAAGAGAATGCAAGCTCCTTCTTTCAGTGTTGAGCAGATCTTTAATTACATCTTGGTTGATGCATTTCAAATGCCTTTTATAAAAAAAATCTACCATTCTTTGTAGATATGATATTTTTCACTTCCATCTAAAAATTCAGTTTATTTTCTTTGTTTAGCGCAATAACTTAACATCCATATCTCCTAACATAAATCTAAGTATCATTCATTATAACTACTTAAAGAAATTTACTGTTATTATAATTATTATTATGAGTGCAACTGAAGTTGATCTTAACGAACCATATTTGTCAGAAACCGGCAGCTATGAAATATATAAATTCTATAACACGATGGATTCTCAAACATACTATTAATCGATCGGTGCTGTTGGTTGAGGACAAAAGAAAAAAGACAGTATGGGTGTGGATAGCCTGGACTGGACTTCGGAACCAGATTTTTATTTTAATCCACCGGGGCCGGACTTCGGAGCCGGATTTTTTTTTTATTTTGACCACACATCCAAGTGAATGGCGGGTATGCTGAGGCAAGGTATGCTTCACAAGTGCTGAGGGAACCCCTGACGGGATTGTTGTCGATCTTGTCTTTCTGTTGTACGCTTGACCATTTCTATTAACCCACGGACTGTCCTCATGCCCTGAAAGTATAGCGATATGTTTCATGTGCCAATTGTTTGCGTTGAAATTGAAGAGTTCAATGACAACGCCGCCTGGTGGCATAAACACGGTGAAACCGTGCCCAGCTCCGTGCATTCCAAAGAAGATGTCACAAGAAGAAATCACTTCTAGCTGTGTTCGTAACGGTAACATCCAACTGAACGGCGGTTATGCTGAAGCAAGGATAGGCGTCATTCATTTGCACAGCATGAAAAATCATATTTAAGTTGGCATAATATCCAGACGTCCTGGGTGGCGTTTGTAGTCCCTTCTTAAGCTGACCAAAACGTGAAATCTCTTTAGCCTTCAGTTTCAACGGTGAGGTTCAGCTGAGATACCGAATCGACCCAAGACAAAAGATCTGAATGGCTGGATGTATTCTAAAGATTTCAGCTTTCTTTTAAGGAAAGGACCGAGATCACGGGTAAAACCGCCATATTAGGTTCTCCAGAAGTACGTTCTTTGGGTTTGCCAAAGACTCGTCCACTGGATGAACTACGTTACGGAACACCACACTCCAGAAGGGGTCAAGGGGTGATGGTCCGTGCGTGTCCATCATGAGTACAGTGAGCTTTTCAGGGTCTATATCGTAATACTGCGCTGTGATAAAGATATCCAAAAAATCAGTTACTGTCCCTGAATAAACGTTTGCAAATTCTATCTTTTGAATCGCGAAAAAGTATCCAGCTTGGAATTCAAGATTTTCATCAGACTTTAACCAGTTATCATTCACGAAATCCATTGCCTCAATCCAGTTCTCGGTAATCCAACTTTGTTCTATCTGTCGTATGTTTTGTCCGGCACTTTCGATTTTTCGGTTACATGTGAGGGTAAAAAATCCTTTCTGTAAGTTGTAGAACTTATTCACCTCGTCATGGTGGACCACTGGACCGGTTGGGGTCGGCTTATCGTGGCAGAGCTGGCTACAGATTCTCATGTTCTTGAAGAGAAGCATTCGATGGCTTTAAACAACTATAAGTTCATCACAGGAAGCTCAGGTAAATTAAGGCAAGGGCCAGAATGAAAAACGCACTTTTTAAACAAAAATTATTATTGTTTAAAGAGGTTTCAATGAAATCGAACGAGATTTTGTCAACCGAAATAAATTCAAATTGGAAAAATATCACGTGATTTAATCTCGTGATTAACGATTAAGGAAAGTCGATAAAAGGTGAAAAATAGCCAATTTTTTAACAATAAATGGCAACATTGTTTCTGTAATAGTTGAAAAATGCAATGGTAATTTTAAAATGTATAAGGCTTCAGCTGTGAAACACAGAAGAAGCTAAAAAACAACAAGGATAAATACACAGAACATTTCAGCCCCAACAACTGGAAAAAGCTGACAAAATACGAAAAGAAGCAACACACTCGTACAAATTGCGAGGCTTGTGATATTCATCACTTCCCTTTTCACTTTTTATTTCCCAGGTGGAATTATAAAGAAAACTCTATTTCACAACAAGGTATCAACGCCGTGGAAATCTGACTGTCACAAAAAAATCTATGAAAACAGTCACTTCACAAATTTATGAAAAAATTAACGCCCCATTTAAAGATATATTTAGGATAACATTTGCAAAGGCACAAACCAATGTTCCTGAGTTACGTCTTTGAGAGAAAAAATCATATGCTGAAATGAATCAAAGCCTGCTGTGAGGCAACTCGTGAATGGTGAGATAGAGAAGCTGTTGTCAAGGTTGTGGATGCAGGTGAAGATAACTTCACAAAGAATGTCTTGGGGTTTTCAATTGGTATGGCTTATAGTTAAGGAATGAGAAGATGGCACATGCACACCGGTTTTTGAGTGATCCAATGCAGAGTGGTTTGCAACATGTATACAGCAGTTTCAATATAGGTTGTTCGTATAAAGAATGAGTGTCAAAGTGCACGCAACAATCCTGAAAAGGTGTCGTGGGTTGCTGTAACTTTGTCAGTTCAGAGATGCTATATCCTAGAAACTCCTTTCTCCATATGGCCTGCCTTCATCAAGATGCACCAGCTTATTAAGATAATCCTCTGATTTCAACTAACCAGCAGTATATGTTTTCCTTTTGTTTTGCTTTTTCTGAGAGAAATGCAAGCACTAGCTATCTTGAATTTGCTTGATTTGCAATTTTTTAAATTTATAAAATATATTTGGAAATGACATTGCAACTCTTCTATCCTGACACCTTAACTCCCACTTGGCTACTGTACTGTATGATACAGGGACGTTTCTTTCATTGGTTTCTGATCTTCATTTGCCACAAAATATTGTGAAGAATGACAGATATTCAGAATCTTTATCCATGAATGTTCCTTATGGTTTGTTTCCCTCTCCTGGTGCAAAACTAATAATTTGGTCTCCATTTCCTGTTACATCTGCTTCCTGCAGTAATGTATCTGTAACTCCAGAAGGGCATTCCTCAACTTCACACCAACCATCACTATCTTCTTTTTTTCTACCTGCAATATTAACATTGCTAGCAGAAATTTTGTTTTGGAAATCATCTGTTGTTCTCCAGTGATACAAGAATTTAGGCTATGTTGTGAACAAACCCTGTAGTTTTAAGCATTACATTTCACTACAGATGACTTATACCACAACTGGTCACAACAGGTCCATACATATTCTGGTCCACAATTAATGTTGCTGAGAAAAAAATTTATCATTGAAATTAAATTGTGTTCATTTTTCTTTGCTTGACGTAATTGCGTTTCGGTACCTGCTGTTGTTGCAACTTGCTAACTTTCCTTCTACTTTTCACTTTAGCATTCCTGGTGATTTCCCTTATGTGTTCTGGGTTGTGCATAAACATAACCTTCGATGAATTTGGAACACTCTTCTTCAGATAAGATTTGACAGCATCTCGCAATATTTTTGTCTTTCCAAATAGTTTGATTATTTTCATGTAGAGAATTCTGGAAGGTTCACTTTCACGTCTTCCTCTAAAATGCAAGGTAGAAACATACCTTACCCGTGATCTCCTACACTTCATTTCATTTGAATGCAACTCATCAGCACTTGTTAAAATTCATCAGTTGGTATGTTACGTGGTGATCCCTGGTCGGTACATTCAATTCCGTTTGTTGCAAGCTGTTCATTCACAGACTTATTTTCACATGTCTGTTCGCGTTCGCCACAGATCTTTTATAGCTCACTGAAGATTTTTTTCGATTTGTTTACCTTTGGGGTTAATTTGTTCGTCTTTAGCGTTGATTTCTTTGTCCTTAGCGTGGATTTCGCATCTCGTTCGTATTTCTTTTCAACTTAGCGAATATTTGTACATAAATAGAGTTGAGTTGGTGGTGCCTGTAAACTCTTTCGTGTCCGCACAGTATTTGGAGTACATTTGCTCGTGCTTGGCGTAAATTTGTTCGTATTTCACTTTCTTGCAAGACAAAATGGAAGTCCATTCGCCGTCGGAGCAGTTTACGTCGCCAAACCAGCAAGAGTACTTCTCAAGGTAAAGGAAATGCCAGACATCTGAACAGATCCCTCCAGAATAAAAACCATCGCCACAAAAAGTCCGCCGTTTCCGAAGTGGTGCTCTAGAACAACTTCGGTTACAAAATAACATTTCTCCATCGTTTCTCCATGTGAAATTGGTATGCCGGAGTTCTGTGAGTCCGCGGTCACATTTCCGCTCAGCGGACTCTCAAAACCTTAACATAACAATCGAGGGACCTAGTGACGGAAGTGGAATTTCTCCCCCGCTGCTATAACTCGTTCATTGCTTCGCATTCACGAGTTAAAAATGAAAGGAGAAAAAAAATCCAGAGTTGACAAGAGTTACATCCAAAAGAAATGGCCAGGAAAGGACTGTGACACTATGCTTTCCAGCAATCATCCATTTTAATCTTAAGTGTTTCGCCAAATTATGTAAGAAAAACTACTTTCAAAATACACAGAACAATCTTTTCGCATTTGCTTATTGGTATTTATTATTCAAAGACGTGTTCGTTTGTAAATATGCGATTCAATAGTAAATAAAATCGTTGTCTAGTCGTGCTTTAAAAAAAAAAACTTCCGGCATAGTTTAAAACGGAATTGAGGTTTCATGGGCAGAGGATCTGAGTTGCTTGCTTCACAAGTGCTGAGGGAACCCCTGACGGGATTGTTGTCGATCTTGTCTTTCTGTTGTACGCTTGACCATTTCTATTAACCCACGGACTGTCCTCATGCCCTGAAAGTATAGCGATATGTTTCATGTGCCAATTGTTTGCGTTGAAATTGAAGAGTTCAATGACAACGCCGCCTGGTGGCATAAACACGGTGAAACCGTGCCCAGCTCCGTGCATTCCAAAGAAGATGTCACAAGAAGAAATCACTTCTAGCTGTGTTCGTAACGGTAACATCCAACTGAACGGCGGTTATGCTGAAGCAAGGATAGGCGTCATTCATTTGCACAGCATGAAAAATCATATTTAAGTTGGCATAATATCCAGACGTCCTGGGTGGCGTTTGTAGTCCCTTCTTAAGCTGACCAAAACGTGAAATCTCTTTAGCCTTCAGTTTCAACGGTGAGGTTCAGCTGAGATACCGAATCGACCCAAGACAAAAGATCTGAATGGCTGGATGTATTCTAAAGATTTCAGCTTTCTTTTAAGGAAAGGACCGAGATCACGGGTAAAATCGCCATATTAGGTTCTCCAGAAGTACGTTCTTTGGGTTTGCCAAAGACTCGTCCACTGGATGAACTACGTTACGGAACACCACACTCCAGAAGGGGTCAAGGGGTGATGGTCCGTGCGTGTCCATCATGAGTACAGTGAGCTTTTCAGGGTCTATATCGTAATACTGCGCTGTGATAAAGATATCCAAAAAATCAGTTACTGTCCCTGAATAAACGTTTGCAAATTCTATCTTTTGAATCGCGAAAAAGTATCCAGCTTGGAATTCAAGATTTTCATCAGACTTTAACCAGTTATCATTCACGAAATCCATTGCCTCAATCCAGTTCTCGGTAATCCAACTTTGTTCTATCTGTCGTATGTTTTGTCCGGCACTTTCGATTTTTCGGTTACATGTGAGGGTAAAAAATCCTTTCTGTAAGTTGTAGAACTTATTCACCTCGTCATGGTGGACCACTGGACCGGTTGGGGTCGGCTTATCGTGGCAGAGCTGGCTACAGATTCTCATGTTCTTGAAGAGAAGCATTCGATGGCTTTAAACAACTATAAGTTCATCACAGGAAGCTCAGGTAAATTAAGGCAAGGGCCAGAATGAAAAACGCACTTTTTAAACAAAAATTATTATTGTTTAAAGAGGTTTCAATGAAATCGAACGAGATTTTGTCAACCGAAATAAATTCAAATTGGAAAAATATCACGTGATTTAATCTCGTGATTAACGATTAAGGAAAGTCGATAAAAGGTGAAAAATAGCCAATTTTTTAACAATAAATGGCAACATTGTTTCTGTAATAGTTGAAAAATGCAATGGTAATTTTAAAATGTATAAGGCTTCAGCTGTGAAACACAGAAGAAGCTAAAAAACAACAAGGATAAATACACAGAACATTTCAGCCCCAACAACTGGAAAAAGCTGACAAAATACGAAAAGAAGCAACACACTCGTACAAATTGCGAGGCTTGTGATATTCATCACTTCCCTTTTCACTTTTTATTTCCCAGGTGGAATTATAAAGAAAACACTATTTCACAACAAGGTATCAACGCCGTGGAAATGTGACGGTCACAAAAAAAATCTATGAAAACAGTCACTTCACAAATTTATGAAAAAATTAACGCCCCATTTAAAGATATATTTAGGATGACATTTGCGAAGGCACAAAACCAATGTTCCTGAGTTAAGTCTTAAAGAGAAAAAAATCACATGCTGAAATGAAAAATGACAGGAGAAAAAATCCAGAGTTGACAAGAGTTACATCCAGAAGAAATGGTCAGAAAAGGACTGTGACACCATGCTTTCCACAAGACAGACCTGCACCCAGCGACAGGCACAGCGGTTGTCACTTTTCTTTGAAAGTCCAGAAGATGCAGAACAAAGGGCCAATAAAATGGGCCAATATAAAAACAAAAGGCACTCTCCAAGGCCAGAGGATCTTGACTTTGACAAAGACGGGCTCCTGGAAAAAGTTAATAAAATAAGGGGTGGAGAAAGGGGGAGTAAAATTTAGCCAGACAAAAATGTAAAGCAAATGGGTAAAAATAATAATGTCACACTTGGAGCTGACTAACAAACTAATAAAAAGTTATAGTATTCTCTTTCAACAAGCTAGTAACATGAACAGAGGTATAATAAAAATTACGTAAGTGTATCAGAAAATATTTAAAATTCAAATTATACCAATTAAAATAAATCATCATAAATATGAGCTTAGAATATTGATAAACAGTAAAGCAGTCCTGTTAGCAATAGGGTCACGTGTACTGTATGTTGATAATCCCATACATGTAGGTGGAGCTGATCATAAAGTTGTACCAACAGTCGTTAACCTGAAATTAATACATCTCTTACATTTAACTGAAAAAAATGAAAGGTGCTACTTCTTTTTCAGATCAGTTACTCCGAACTTGCCTGTTACCGCACAGACAACTTCGTCTTAAATACGCATAACACCTGTTTTTGCTTCTTGTTTTGTACTGTCACTTAATCTGACCTCTTTTGTAATTTAGCTTCTGTTACAATATCAGAGAATAGACTAATGCACGGGTGGAGAGATTGCAGTACCAGTTCCAAGAAAAAACAATGAAATAAAGGAAACCTTAAGTAATGGTTAGTAAAGTGTGCACCAAACCAAATACCTTAAAATAGGCTAAGAGATTTTCTTTACTTTTCCTACCAGGGCCCATAATCTCCACTGAATTGTGAATGATGTTACAATGATTGCATTTTGAAGACTTGTTGTGATAGATCTCACAAAGATGTATTACAAAAATGGCCAAATTCCCAGACAGCTCAGCTGATAATGCTTTATGTAATGTATTCTTCAATTTATCAAGGGTCTTATCAAGGGTACTCTGGTTTTCCCCTCTTCACAAAAAGCAACATTTTATTTGATTTGATTGATTAAATTTAATATGATATGATATAATTTGTGCTTTACAGTGTCCCCAATTAGTCAGGCCTTCTGGTATTACGCGATGGTGCGATTTCGCACAATCGACCTCAAATCGCATCCGATCGCACAATTCACGAAAAATCGCATAATTCAAAAAATAACGCACAACATTCATAAAATAAAGCTTGAATCAACAAGTTTCTTTGGAATTCCTGCAAAAATACGCCATTTTAAGATGATTTACCTTGGAAAAAGGCTAACAAGACTCTTTCACCTTCGATTTCGTATTCATTCGAAGTTAAAGCGTTATTTTGAATGTCAAGGACCTGGTACGAGTCTGATTCTTAAAGAGTCGCCTATTGGTTAGCCAATCTGAATGGCTTTAATTTCCGGCCATTTACCCGCACAGCGGATTACCCTCACGGGTGATTTTTGTCAAAAGGAAAAAAGGAATCGTCAGATTACACGCACTTGCAGATAACCCGCACACAAAGCAAAAGAAAGTTATGCAAGATAGTTAGATAACTCACAAAATTTGAAGCAATGGAGCGATTTGAAAATTGCTCTGAGCCTTTCAGGCATTTTTTAATTGAACTTGTGTTGCTCGTAATTGAGCCGTGGAAACCCTTATCGTAAATAATACATGTTTTTAAAACTTATTGAGTCAGTTAGCCTTCTATAATTATTAGAATCGAAGTAAACTTTACTCATTGTTTTTGCTTAATTAGCAAGTTTTCAGAACCACTGTTTTCGATTTTCATTGAGAATTGAACAAACTTTTATCTCGGGATCTTCAGGGTCTTAGAAATCGCTTGAAACGGGATGCGTCTAGTATTTTGGTATTATTTCTATCCTTGCAGGAGTCCATTATCCTGATCCTGGGCTCCTGATCCTTGTCAGTGTTTTGTTTACATGCATGCCGACAATTATATTTTTATCGCCTTGAACTAATTATGCGGTGCCATGAATTGAACAGATCACTAAGACATTTATTTATCTCAGGTTCTACTTGGTCTAAAAAATCGCTTGAAACGGGAATATACTCCACAACCATGGGCTCCTGCCACAACGTAAGGCAGTGCTAGCTAGGAATATTTCACTGATGCGTTGAGTATTCTTACATTATTTTTTATCACAGACAATGTTAGGTTTGCATTGCACGTGTGCCGACAGACGCCAGCATCGTGTTTCAGTTTAGAAAGAGGATACATGTGCAATGTTTGCTTCTCAGCCAATAAAATAGCAAGACAACATGAAAACTCTACCATCCACTTTATAGAGTAATTGTATTTTTCATGAATAAATTCGTTAATCAAACAATTTTATTTCTACGTATTTAAAACTAAATCCTGCAATGAAACTCTAGGCTTTTGGTGTGTTTCTGTTAACCGAGAAGAAATTTATGGAGGTATATCTATGACAAAATGCAATCCTCTGTAACTTAAATAGTTATTGCCAAATCGTCAATGCATCGAGCCGAAGCTGAATGGCAAATACCCGTTTCAGGTAACATGTACATCATAACGAGAAAAGGCATAACGTAAATAGACATAACGCGAAAAGGCATAACGCAAATAGACATAACGCGAAAGGCATCATGCAAATAACCATAACACGAAATAATCAACGGTAATAGGAAGGACCTGATCATGCACTAAAATCAAACCAAGGGCCTTCGTATCCTTTTTGAGAAGATGGTGTTTGAACGGGCGATACCTTCTTCTTCCACTCAGAATGTCTTGGCTCAATATTTGTGGAGAACTCTTACTGAACTATTACGCCAAGAGGAAAATGGTTTCGGAAGTGATTATATTGGCTTTCGAGTTGAACAATTATGTCTATTTGCGTTGTGACTTTTCGCGTAGTGCCTTTTTGCGTTATGTCTGTTTGCACGCCTTTTCGCGTTATGCCTATTTGCGTTATGCCTATTTGCGTTATGCCTTTTCGCTTTCTGCCTTTTCGCGTTATGTCTATTTGCGTTATGACTGTTTGCGTTATGACTGTTTGCGTTATGCCTTTTCGCGTCATGCCTACTGATTTGATGACTTTTACCATTATGCCTTTCTGCATTTTGACTATCGGCATGATACATGAAACGGGTGTCTGCCATTCAGCTTCGGCTCGATGCATTCCTCAATTGAGGATTGCATTTTTGTCATAGATATACCACCACAGAAATTCTCTCAACCTTACTTCAAATAAACAGACACAGCTACTATGTAACAAAGGGATCATATTCTGTCACAACAGTCCAAAACAGGCAAATTTCCCATCTAAAGTTTCGGATACGGATCATCTAAATTAAGTTTAAGTTAAAACAATAAAAAGCAGTGCTTACCTTTATTCACTTAAGCCACACAGGTTTTTCCACTCGACGATCGCCAATAATAACAGCTTATCAGAAGTCGAGATTCCATATCACAGAAAAAATACATGAACACAGCTACTCGATAGCCTTCGTCTGTAAGCGATTGCCGCTATCGCCCGCCATTTTGTTTCATTTTGCTTCAGTTCGCTGCTAGTTACCATGCTCTTTTCGCGTTCGGAGAGTCTTTGTAACCCGGCCAAAAACAGAACATGGCCCAAGGTGGAAAACAAGATGAAGAGTATTCATTAATATATTTTAACCAGATTGATTTTAGCTTTGACTCTATCCAAACTATCTGATAAATATGTATTTAATTCTATTAAAAAATTTTCGCTTGGAATGTAAGGCCTGAGGTTGTTATCCCACACAACCTGGATAAAAAAAATCCCACAAGATATGTATTATTAAATTTTAAGATTTCTTTTATGATGTTCTCTTTAATAATATCATAAAATAGATCTAAGCCTATTCCAATTGAATCTCCTGTGGAATAAACTGTACCTCCTTTAAACCCTGATTCTAATATTAAATCAAAAAGATCCTTTGTAAGTGGCTCGTCTATAGTAGCCGTTTTTAACTCGTGGATACGCGAAGCGTATTTGCGAGTTTTTGTGGGGACTCCGATATGCAAATTGTCACTCACTCACTCACTCACTCCAGTGTAGACAAACTTCGTAATTAGTCGGATAGAACTCGGGGGCACCGATATAAAGACGACAATTGTCGTGACCAAAGTCACCGAAGTCTGTTGATGAAATTTCACGCTGAAAGTGTATCGTACCGTTGCCAGAGTTTGTAATGATTTTGTAGCTTAAGAGGACGATTAGCGAGGCCCTGTAAGGGGTAAATTTCGACAAGCGACATGGCCTTGAAACGGCGACATAAAGGAACTGAAATGGCGACGAACGACGAGCCGCTCACTGGAAATTACGACAGCGACCTTCGACCTTCCGAAATTGCGACGTGAAAAGGTTTGAAACTCAGACGCGCGACATAAAGAACCTCACTAACAGGGCCTCATTAGCGGTCTTACTAAAACTAGAAATACGACTCCCGCAAAACCCCGCGAAGCTAGTTTGTAAAGGACTCCTAATGGTTTTTCCTATGAGGTATAAGACCCCAATTTACGTATTTACTTATTATTATATTATTTTTACTTTTTGTACTTTCTCATTTTTTGCAATTATCATGATTATTATTATCGTATTATTATCATTATCATTTTTAATATTATTACTGGTATTGATATTATTATTAGCATTGTTATTTTTTATGTTTAACATAATATACTGTTATTGGGTTGGGTTGTATGTCCTAATCTGGGAAAAGGTATTGTTCCTCTACAACTACATGCAATTCTGTTTTTCTTGTGAATAGGGTTTGTATCATAGGAAGTAAAAATTACTCAACTCTGAACAATACCATTTCTTCTTTTAAGCTTAGAATCTAGTCATGGTTGCCACAGCCATAAGATCTTTAAATTTCCTGACTTTTCCCTGACAAATGTAAAATTTCCCTTACCAACTAAATTAGAAAAGTCACAAATTAGTCCTGGTAGTGACCTCCAACCTCCTCTCACAACCAACCTCTCCACCCATTTATTTAATATGCTTTCAGAAAGTCACATACAGTGTACGTGGATTGATAGTTTCTTACGATAACCAATTCATGGAAAAAGGATTGATTTTCTTGGAAACCCAAAATCAGCTTGTCATTTAATTCTACCAATCCAACACATTTCATGTCACATTCTTGACCACACCAAACCAAAGCTGAATTGGCAAGAAATAAATTAGTAGTATTAAATTTCACTTTTCCCTGACTTGATTTGAAATTCCCTTACTTTTCACTGACCTTGAAGAATTTTTTCCCTTACCATTTTCTGACCTGTGGCAATCATGCCAGTGCAGTCATTTGTCCATACAGTTAGTGTGGAAAATCATGATTGAAAGCATAGGGCATTTAGGAAACTTCAAAGACTTGTTATTACATACAGCACCCTTGCAATGAATACATAAAACAGCAAACAGAAAAACAGCTAAAACTTTTAGCATTTCAAACTTTAGTTTCTCCCTTGTAGAGTTTTTCCAATGTAAAAGGTCAACTGCATATTGTGGTTGTTATTAAATATTTGTATTTGACATCATTAAAATGAATTAAACAGCATTAAGGAAAAAGGTTAAGATGTTGTCTAATTTTGCAAATTAGGGCTTAAATTAACTTTTCATTTGTGGGAAAAGGGTGGGTGCTAAGAGAGTAATTCCCAGGAATGCATGGAACTCAAAGGTAAAAACCCATTTTGAAATGGCTATGGAACTTGTCTGTCCCAACGAAACTTTTTAATTACGTAATACATATATGTAGCAAAGAAATAGAGCAAAGAGAAATACTACTCAGAAGTCCGTAACGACATCTGCTTTATTTACAAATAATTGCATTGAACAGTGATAATATTGCAGAACCGGTAACTTATTGTTTGGTATCTATTCTGTTGAAAATGCTGAACATAACTGCTACATCAAACAAATCTACAATATATTTTCACTGTTGCAATGATATCAGATCACATAATTATAAATAATTGCTATCACAACTGCAATCTCTGTATTGGGAATTTCTTTCAAATGGAAGGCAAACGTTTCACTACGAAAAATACCTACTTGCATTCTCATTGCAGTATTAATACTACGTGACTGTCATCTTTCATTTCTTTGCGGTTGGTTTCTGTTTCCCCTTTCCTGGCACTTTTTTCACGACGATATGGTAATCTGTTTTGTCGTTCGTCTTCTGATTCTGGCTCCTACTCCGTGTACCGGCACAGATGACGTAAAACAAAGCCAGACAATAACAAACATGTTACTGAATAATTTTACACACAATGATGAAACAATGCGCTACGTCATCTGTGCCGGTACACGGAGTAGGAGCCCTGATTCTGTCTGCATGCTGGAAGTCGTTCCTACTCGGTTTCCGTTCTAAGTCATTTTGCTAAATTTTGTTCGCCAATTTCGTTATGTAATCGCTTGCTCATGTCCTGTATACCTAAAACGAGTCTTTGTTTCTATCCATAACAAATTCAATATCCAATCTAACTTGATGGTAACTTGATGGTATTCCTGGTCCTTTTCCTTGCTGATTCCTTTGTTTTTTTTGAGCGAGCAGTTCTTGTCTTAGCTGCGATGTCTCTTGTTATCGTCCCTACCGTCGTTTCTCAATCTCTGCTTTGAGTCGCCGCTTCCCGTGCGGCATTCAAACTTACTCGACGACGATCTCTCACCATTCTTTCTTGTATATGTCGGAGATCTTCTTGCTGGGATGTACTTCCAAGACGAGTGAAATCGGTTTCCACAAAATTCGCATTATTTTCAAAACATCATTCAAGGAATTCGTAATGTCGGAATTTCACATGGAGTAATGTTGCCAGGTAACCTGGCCTGCGAACGGACACCTTTAAAATATAGATATATATAAACATATATATAAATATATATATATATATACATATATAAAAACTCTCGGCTCGATTTACTCGGGCTTGCGAGCCACGTGGTCTGACCGGAACCGACACGATTAGTAACCTCGCTACGCTCGGCCTTCGGCCTCGCTTCGCGAGGAATCAAAAGGAGTTTAAATGTTTCCAGTTAGGACAATGGCCAACTTGGAAACTGAATTTCATGAGCCTTTTACTCGGCCAGGCGCTAAACGTGACCAGATGATAACTATTCGCTTTTCCGACATCGACCGCCATCGACCGCCCCCAAGATTACAAGCAGTATATGAATTTCAGTTGGCTCGAAAGTGATCTGAAGATGAGAAAATCTCTTGCTAATGTAGTAAGCTTTGATGAGAACTCATAGAGCGAAATTAGCACTTGAATGAGAACTTATATGAGCGAAATGAGTACTTGTTATTGAACGAAACGACTACTGAAAACAGAATAAATTGACGAATCCATGATGTGAAACCGAAGAACTTCTGTGGCCAACCTGGATAAGAAACATCGCATGTAGGACTTTTCTACTGATTTAAGTGTTAGTACTAACAGGAATGGAGTTGTAGAAGTATTGGGACGGCCAAGAAGTATGTCAACATTTACTTGTAAATATGGAGGCGGCTGCCGTGACGGAGAACAATGAAGGTTACAATGTAAGAAAGTCGAAAAGAGTAAGTCATGCAGAAAATGTATTAAGCGTTATATTGTATACAATACACCACAAGCCTTTTCAATGAAAAGTTTTCCGTCTATTGATTTCCGAATTTACCTTGAAGTTAACTAGATTGTGTTGAAGTAGACATGTTGGAAAAGTAGGCTTACCTGTTTTGCTTACTGTTGTGTGACTCATTATATTTACATTGTAAAAACAAGAGGTTAATAAGCATAAAAACAGAGATGTATTGCTGTATTAATGATGGCAAGTGTGATTCAGCCTTTAAATGCGACCCTGAATATATATGGACTTGCTGTGATCAGTTGTGGTATAGATCATGAGTTACAAAGTGTGATGATAACAAAGACACTAAGTCAGTGCACCGAAAACTATAATGATGATAAAATTGACAATGTCATGGCAGCAAAAGTCAGACCTTATTCAGAAGGACCCTGTTACATGTGTTAGAAACTTTGAACACACAGACAGTGAGCAGCAGGATACCAGAACTACATTTGGTTTTGACTCCATTTAATCCAGTACCCTTGCGTTAAGTTATCAAATTTTTTAACAACTGTATGCTTGCCACCTGCCTTATAACTGATGACTAGTGTAGTCAAATGATTGGCGTCATGTACTCACTGCATGCTTATTTCGAAAAGCTACTCAGCTCCCTGGTCACGTTTATGTTGTGATTATAGATTATTAAAATTATTTTGAAGTTCATTCAATCACAACTATGAAAAAACACTTCATTAATTTTTAAAATTATTTTTTTTCTCTATTTTGTAAACATATCCACGAGTTCACCATAGTCCTACTTTGATTTGTATATTTGCTTCCCCCAGCCTGAGCTTTATTATATTGTATTAACGCGATCTCTCTGAGTCCTATTATGTTCAAATTTAAAATCCCGTGTATATTATCACCACCCTTGTTAAATCTTATGCTGGACTAGTTTGATTTTGATTTATGCTTGAAAAGAAACCCCGGGTATATTGCCACTAACATCCTACTTAGTGTGACCAGAGGTTATGTTTTTTACCTCTCGGCGCTTTGCGCCTCGTGGCCGCGGCTTAACCGCGTATTCCCCGCGTAATTTCCCTCCTCCAAACGAAAAGTAACCTCTGCCATCCAGGGCATAGAAACGTTGGAATGCGAGTAACCTTCTCTTGAGATAACCTGCGATGCAAATCGAAGTGACTCCCGCTCTTCGATTAAGACGTTATTTTCCGTTTTTAGAGTGGAAATTGATTCTCTGAGGTTTTTATTTTCGGTTTGTAATTCGTCCATTTTGCGATGAGCATCCTGCTGATCATCCACTCCTCGTTTTCTACCAAGAAGCACTCTAGACCTTTGTGATTTCCTTTCTTATTGCACTCAATTCAGCAATGGACGAAAGGGTGGCTTAAGAGACCGTTGCTTGAGGGGGGTATAGAGGAGTAAAGATAACGTTTCACGTGCTAAATTTGTACTTTCACAAATAACGGGGGGGGGGGGGTTCGGTGAATTCCCCTAACCCCTGGTCCATGGACTACTTGAATTGACTACCTATGGACTACCGTTAATGGACCACCTTGAAATTTGAGGCAAACAATATCAACAACATAAATTTAACGATGTTAGAACACGAACAAAAGATACGATCGATTGACAAAAACAATTACGGAACACTTGCGATGTAAGAGATTTAACTATCCCGAACAAAAGATGCGTTCGATCAGAACAATTGCGATTTAATCCTTGAACTTTTCCTGGCTCAACATCTGTCACAAAGTATTGGAGGACAAAAAAAAGTGCGGATCGAAATGCCGAATTCTAGCGAGTCAATATTCGGTTTCTAAACAGCAAAGGCACACGCGAGAGCTCGCACAGCACAGCACAGCTGAAGTCTATTAATAACTGAAGGGACAGCGTAACAAAGACAGGCACAGTGTAACAATTTTAGCCAATCAATGTATGTGCAGTGTTTGCATCAGTCGCAATCCCAGCCAGATCACTTGTTTTTCTTTTTCGTCAAATTGTTCAAAGTAAGAATTAACTCGCGATTGCGGAGGGTTATAAGATAAGTCAACCCCATTTTGGCTCACTGGTATATGGGAGGATAATGCCCTTGACTGTCGTCCGAGATTGTCGCTTCTCGGCCAACTGTTCATTTTTCGAACAATCTCTCAGCCAAGGGGAATTATCCTCGGATATACAAGCCGCCAGAAAAGGCCTTACTTACTAAATATCTTTCTCCCTCCCTCATATTAGATTGTTCTTTGAATATTTGCTGCTCTCTTTCTCTCAAGGCTCTTTTTCCTTCAAATTAAATAATTAACAATTTTACGAACGGTACACTTATTTTTCTGGTTAAAAATGTCAGGTGCATTAATTCTTGTCAGAGTATTCTTATTTGAAGGTGGTGAAGGTACATCGATTGAAAATTGTTTGCAAATTCAAACAAATCGTTAATATAGAAGCTAAGGTCTTTATAAAAATAACCTTTCCCTCTAAACCCCTTTGCAGTTAGTAATATTTTGCCTGCATGAGAAACTTTATTTTCTAACAAAAAAATCGTGTTGTCAGCTGTACATCTAACAAGCTCTTAAAGCTGATCGGACTTTCAAAGCAAGCTTGAAGCATGTTTTGCTTTTTAATACTTTTTCTTTATGTATTAAGCCTACTTTTTTAATGAGAACATACACCGCATGTTGTGACCAATTGCTTTTATGCTTCGCAAGAGTCACACATATTTAAGTATGATTTTTTAAGCTTACATCATTTTGTATGACATACGGATTTTTGTAGGAAACACGCACCTTGCTTTTTATTATAGGCAAAAACCTGTACTTATCCTAAATACTGAACAGTCTAAAGCTGATCCATGAACTATCCTCAAGTTTTACCTGCTCCGTACTGTATATCAACTAGCACGTTTTTAATACCAACGACTGTCCTTCAAACATTATGTAAGGACCACTTCTGCAAACAAGAGCAGAATATCCAGAAAAAAGGAGAATATTGGCAGATCTTTAAACGGATCAGGATCGGTAATAAACCTTTCAAACAGATCTTTTTTAGTGGAATGGAAGGGTATCAGACGGCTCAAGAGTGTATATTAAATTTGCCCAACATGTCGGTTAAGCATATTTTTGCCGCACAGTAGCATTTACTGCTAAACATCATTTCTGTACTGAACTACTCTTACTATTAAAACTTGGCTGTGGAAAGTGTTTTTTGAGTAATTGATAGGCCTATTAAGACCGAAAGAACACGTAAAAACGAAAAGGGATCAAAGGGTGTGAAACGTTTTTTTTTTTAGCACCTAAAGTTAGGTGTAGTCCTTTGTGAGGGAAAGAAAGAAGAAACGCTTTATCTGGCGCAGCCCAAGCCCAGCTGCATAAATGATACAATTATGGTTTAGCTATAAAAACGCATTGAAAACATCCACTAAATCTCCATAAAGACAAACATCAGGTTCGATTCGTGCACGGTGGGTTGGTGCTGTGGCAACGCGATTCTTCGTCCTACTTCGTTTCTCCTCAAGGGGAGCTCTTCGGTTGTTATTGAAGGAGGAAACTGACTGATGGAGAGCATGTCGCTAAGTCTGTCGGTCAGCGGCAAGGGCTGACCAATGGGTAGGTACGTGGTGTAAGCATCGTGTATGGCTATGGAGAGCAATGTATGCCATATATTCACTAACGGGGAACCACTATATGATGCTTACACCACGTACCTACCGACCAATGACGATCGTCAATGTGGCACGCTGACAGGGATTTCTTCAGAGTTTTTGAATCTCTTCTCTGGTGCCCCTCTGTCGCGGTGCATAGTGGAGAGTTCACTGTAGAGGGTAACCTTGGGCAGGCGATGATCCTCCATCCTAAAAATGTGCCCTGCCGAGTGTAGCTGTGTTTCCAGTAGTGTTGCCTCGATACTGGCGATCTCCGCTTCTTCTAGCACTTTGACGTTATCAGTGCTATCGGCAGACTCTACAGTCGTTTCTCGGACAACAAGCACCTCAAGAAGGCCAGAAAAATCACTGTCTACAGACCCATGGTACTGACCTCCCTCCTTTATGGCTCTGAGTCGTGGATTACATACAGACACCACCTGCGACTCCTAGAGTGCTTTCACTAACGCTGTCTCCGCACCGTCCTTAACATACATTAGAGCGACTTCGTCACAAACGTTGAAGCGCTAGAACAAGCGGAGATCGCCAGTATCGAGGCCACGCTGCTAGAAACACAGCTGGGCAGGGCATGTCTCCAGGATGGTGAATCATTGCCTGCCCAAGATCGTCCTCTATGGTGAACTCTCCACTGACACCGCGACAGGGGGACACCAAAGAAGAGATTAAGAGACTCTGAATAAATCCCCGTCAGCGTGCTACATCGACCATCGATGTAATAATTAACAAATTCAGACGAGTTCAAAACAAAAAAACTAAAGTTAATTTAAGTCATGGTGAATTAATAAGTAATAACACTCATGGGTTCAAATCCATTACACTTTCAAAGTAAGCCCATACTTCCAACGAGAAAAACATTATGGTATGGACCGTACTAGTTCCTCAAAGGGTCCAATGTTCTGTTTTCCCTGAATACAGACACAGGTAAGTTTCATCTCTTTTAATGTCTATTTTGCTTATTGCCAGGCTCTCTCTCTTCATTGGCACTATCTCAACCATCGCCCACTGCTTCGTCATCACACACGTTTAAATTTCCACAAAGCCAACCTAAAAATAAAACAAAACCTATGATTGCTATCACAATAAAACTTTCTTATTATGAAGATGGATGGACAAAAGAACGATGGATGGATGGAGGGATGGAATGACTGCAAACCTTAAAAGTGCAGATTACAACCACAAGGCTCGAAATTGCGACCGACATGGTCGCAAAAGCGACTACATTTTTGTTTTGCGACGAAAAAAATAGTGTTAGTCGCAAAAACGCGACTGCAGATTGTAGATCAATACGTCATTGAAATTTCACTTAACTCGTTTCCGACGAACGCACGATCATGGGGTCTTGTACGACCCATGATTTAGAACCCTAACCAAAATATTACGTTACTTCCTTTTGCTTCCAAAGTTGGCACACAGGAAGTAAATGAACGCACCCAATCACCTGGTGAATTTTAGCTTGTATACTTTAGTGGCAGATGCATGACGAATTTTTAAATTCTGATTTGAGAGCGTGAGGAGAGGTTAAGGAGGAGAGTTTTTCCTATCATTTGTCATCATACTCTGACGGACATTCCCATATGGATATAGCTCCCCGGAAATTTTGAAAAACAAACTTTTATCGATTTTGTGTTTGTAAAAATGGCTTATAGAAATTAAATTGTATTAAATTCTGTATTTGCTATTTTTCAAGCAGATTTGAAAGAAATAATACCAGATAAAAAAAGAAAACGTTTTTCTTTTAACTCTTTTCAGCAATTGGCTGGCATCTTGGTTTATGGGGATTTATATGCAAATTGTATGCATAGGTTATGTAAATTAAGCTACATGCTAAGAAATGGAAAATATTATTGCTTACTAGAATGTGAAATATACATGTTTGGAAAGCCTATTTTGTACCCTTCAAAATGAGGTATATCTTTGATCACTGCTGTAAATATCTGCGGAGATATTAAATAAAAATGAAATGTCCGTCAATTTGCTTGATTTTTGGACCGTCGGAAATGAGTTAAACGTTAATCAAAATTTTGCGACCACGAAATTTTCTTAAATTCAAGTCCTGACCCAGGTGGAAAATCAGACAACCAATAGTGACGACCATTGGGTGGGATAATTCTCAAATTGTCGCTGATAAAGATGTTGCTTAGAAGCTTAGCATAACAATAGCTCCCACGCTCCGTTGAACCGCAACGATGGCGGGTTATTACCTGAAGCTTATTTACACCTTGTAGTTAAGTAACACCACTCAATGTGGATATAAAAGGAGCTTCACAGCCTTGCTCGGTCACCCCTGAAGAACACACTAGACAGGAGTGTCGGTGACTGGAATTGTGACTTTCTAAGTTACACTCATTGTTTTTTAGCCAGTGTTGCATCAAACTATGATTGATTTGTAACCTGTTAAATGCCAGAGGGAAATACTGCGCAAGGTTCAATGTGGCCAGTCTTAATGGAAGAGCAATCCACACTTCATCCAAACGGTTTGCCATTGCAACAGTAATCAGATGAACACACCTCTCTGTTTGAATAGTCATTGTGGGTGGAAATTCTTCAGTAAAACGCGTCTAAAATTAAGAAAACGACACAACATTCACTGAAAAAAGTCAACATATTTAAAGCACATGTATAGCATTGTAAATTGTAAACATTGTAAATGTTCAGCATTAAAGTTCGCTATGCTTTTTGAGGAAAAAACTATGACTGGAATGAAATCGACCTCTTTTATTACTTCACATGAAACAACTTTTCCAGAAGAACTTTCTCTATGAAGGAAGGAATTTGAAGTAACTAAACGTTATCTAAAAGTTGTGGAGACAGATTACCTTAGGGTTTTCTCGTAGTGCATTCTTCAGAATACTGGAATACACTAAGCCAGGGCACACAAGGGTTACGCCAACATTAGAATTGTGAAGTTCTATACGCAAAGTGTTGAAATATCCCTGTAGAGTACAAGAAAATAATTAAACCCATAAACCACCAGCCTCTTTAAAGAGCAATTCTATTTCGTCAACAATGCCGCACGGATCCCATGAGATTGCATCACGCATGCGCACGTCAGTGCTAATCGCTTGGCGCCGTCGGTTGGAAGCAAAAATTTTGGTGTTTGAGGAAATTCCAAAATATTTCCTTGTGAAATCGTTCTCTGGAAAGCAGAGTCTTCTTCAAGCTACTCTTCGTGGGAGGTGAACTCGGCGGATATGGAGAAAAAAAAACAACCGGTAGTGCTTACGACTTTACAGACCAAAAAAGTGATTCACATGAAATGGCGGGCTTTTTGGGCGGGCGAAAAGCCTCGCCCACTCAACTTGTCGAAGCTTCGAAAGCCCAACCAGAGGCATTTAATAGACATTCTTACACAGAGTGATCTCGCTGATGAGGACGAAAGTTTGACAAAAGCTGACTCAGATGAATTAATCGACTTAACATCAGCCACAGGCAATTTGCTCGACTCGAGCAGAGTTCAAAAGTATCCTGGTTCGTGCTCTGACTCGGAGCCCAACTTGACATCCTTGACAGCCTGACGCAGGCTCTCTTACCTAATACGAAGAAGTCCTAACCCTTCGAGAGCAAGATGGCTGGTCTTGTTGACAGCATTCTGACTGGCAAACTTACGCCAGCCTCCGTGAAGGAGAAGGCCGAGAAATATCCGCCTCCTGAAAATTCTAAATACCTTTCGACGACTACAGTGAATGAAGAAATTTGGGACCTACTAAACAGAAAGAGCAGGTCTGTGGCCTTGGCTTTTTAGCACGTACAGGAGCCTCTCATTCAGAGAATATCCTCGTTAACAATTCTCGCAGATCATCTGATCAAGGATATTCAATGCGCGAAGAATATTGACGCACGGGAGGTCCTCACCTATGTGATGGATAGCATTACCCCCTTCGGACAGGCCAACTGGAACCTCACTATGAAGAGGGAGGAACTGATTAAGCCTGACCTGAACACCCCCCCTCCACTACACGAGGCTCTGTAAGGAGGAAATACAACAATCCATCAAATTACTTGGGGATGACTTGACCGAGGTCAAGAGAGTAGGCCAAAAAGTGCAGAAAGCCCCGAGTGGGCCAAGCTACACAGCGAAAACTTCGAGCGAGGTTTAGGTACCAAAGAGCTAAACCATATGACTGAACACAAGGCTCTCGCGTCAGTGCATTCAAACGGCGCCCTTTTTTAGGGCATGGCCGGGCATCAACACAGACAAGGGAGAACAACCTGAAGCATACCCCAAAGCAACAATAGAGAATAAGGTAAATGAAAAAAGCCTCTCTCCAAATTAACATAAGCGACTTGAATAAGAGGACGCAGCTCTTAGAGCTGGGTAGGTCAAAGACCATTTGTTAACATGGGCATCCTTGACTAGTGATCTTGGATGCAATAAAACATCATCATATAGAGTTTGCAACTCACAACCCTATGCAGGTATTCAAGCCTAACAGAATTTATTTTCTACTACCGGAAATTCAGATAATTAACACTGAAATTACATTTAATTAATTGACTCTTACATAAAGGAGTTGTTACATTGACTGAACCTGGACCAGATGATTTTGTGTCTAATAACTTTATCCGTCCCAAGAAGGGTGGAACCCATGGGATGATACTCAATTTAAAGCCATTAAATGAATTTGTCGACGACCACCATTTCATAATGGGCACGTTCCGCGCTCATCCGACCAGGATGTTTTATTTTATGTTTTATGCATCTGTTGATTTAAAAGATGCGTACTATTCTATACCTTTAGGAGGACAGAAAAGTCTTTATGTTTGTATGGCAAAGAAAATGCTACCAGTTTACATCCCTGCCTAATGGCTTATCTTCTTGCCCCAAGAAATTTTACAAAAATTCTCAAACCGGTCTAGGCCTATCTCCGTTCCACTGGGCATACTTGTATAGGACATATTGATGATTCCCTACTTATTACGCACTTTTACTTCATGTCTAAGAAATGTGCAAAATACTGTTAACTTATACACCAATCTTGGGTTCACTGTCCATCCAGTGAAATCAGTTCTTCACTCCCAACAGACAATACAGTTTCTTGGGTTTGTACTGGACAGTGTCAAGTGCTATGGCAGTTTGTCTGACACCTGCCAAAGCCATTAAAGTCAGGTCGGCTTGCAAAGATTTGCTAAAGCAGAGGACAGTCACCATCCGCACCGTTGCTACGGTCATAATCTTCTTGTGGCGAGATATTATATATGGTCCTATAGGACACGCAACTTGTCCCCTGAAATGAGACATTTCTCTGTCTTTCTGGCATGTTACAACAGCCTCAAAACTTAAGCAGCGTCAAATGATAATCTTTAGAATTCTAAGAGGGTAATAATTAAAAATTAAACGTATATACCAACAAGCAACTGCAAAAAAAGAAAGTAAACAAACAAACGAAGAAAACCCTAAGGCTGACACGAGTATTGTATGTAAGTAGTAAGTAGTCTTTTTAATTAATTAATTAATAGCGGGGCTCCCGCGCGCGAAGCGCGCGTGGAGCAGAGCCCCATACTCATGGAATATGGTCAACCTCTTTTCTTTTGGTTGTCACGTGACTGACCGAGCGTACGTACGTCCGTACGTAAGTACGTACGCGTCTACAGATTGTTAGGGTAGGGAAGGGTAGACTATCAAAAGGAAGGGAGGGGTATCTCAGGCTTGTCTTGGCAAATCCACATCTTTTATATTGGACATTCACAATATGGTCAATTGACAGCTGTCAAAACGGGATAGCCACTGACCAGCACCACATGACCATATTGTGGGCTCATGTGTCAACTCATCGAGGTGACGTGATTTATTTGGAAGCTGTTCTGGTAGCCCGCATATTTTTGGCGGGAAATTTTTGACTGAAAAAGAAATTTTCAGTTCATTGTCTTTTTGAGACACAATATTACTACTCTACACTGTTAAAGTTTTACTAAAGGATAAACGAAACACTTTCTATTCCTATGTCAACAAACAATAGCAGAGAAAATATAATTTGCAGAACACAGGGTTCAGGTGAAGAGCAACGGGAAAGAGAGCAAGAATTAACTGAGGAAGATTGAGCGAAGTAGATCGCCAAAGAAGGCGCGCTCGGGAAAGAGAAAGGAGACGAAATTATAGCGAAGAACGCCGACAAGCAGAAAGAGTCCGGGCTCGAGAAAATAGACAAAATGTTAACGAAGAACGCCGAGAAGCGGAAAGATTCCGTGCTGTGGAAAACAGACAAAATTGTAGCGAAGAATGCCGAGAAGCGGAAAGACTTCGTGCTGTGGAAAACAGACAAGATTTTAGCGAAGAAAGCCGAGAAGCGGAAAGACTCCGTGCTGTGGAAAACAGACAAAATTGTAGCGAAGAAAGCCGAGAAGCGGAAAGACTCCGTGCTGTGGAAAACAGACAAAATTGTAGCGAAGAAAGCCGAGAAGTGGAAAGACTCCGGCTATGGACCACAAATTTGCATAAGTTTTGTCTGCAAAATATTTGCTCACTGATGCGTGACTCAGCACTCGCACTTTCCACTTTCCACTTTCCCTTAAACTTGACACTTGACTTGGAAAACCGACTTCTAAACAAACCTTCTTCAGAAAAATGATCTTCTGAATGCACTACTTTTGAATGAGAAGCAAACTGATGAAATATTTTAAATTTTTATGTCCTTTCAGTCATATAAACATCTCCCCTGTCGACGGCTAAGAAATACTCCCGCGGGAATTTTCTCTTGGCGGCAAATTGCAGAATGTAGCGCTTTCACTGGCAGCTTTTCGCGTTGTCGACGTTGTCATTTAGTGTGTCGATTGAGAACTTTGGTTTCAACGCCGTTGTTTTCGTAAAAAATGTTCTTCTAAATTGTAAAATGTCTCAAATGTATGTTACTCATTCACGTGTTGCGTTGGACCAGCTCTACTTATAGTTCACACTTTTACGGTTATTTATTTCTTTTGTTAAGTAACTACAGCTGATTGTAGTGAATAAATGAAGGCAGTAATTTTTCAAACTTACAATGTAATTAAGAAAAGAATAATTAACTATTTTTTTATTCTCGTGAAAAATGTTTTTCGGGCTGGTAGATGTTAGTTACAGCTTGCCCGAAGGGCAATCTGTAAAATCAATTTTCTTTGCACCCTGCTTGGAGTAAACATTTATTTTACCGAGGTGTTCGTTTTAACACGAAAATGACAAGAGTTGTGTCCTGCATTTCCCAGTAGCGTGTGCAAGTCTTTTAAATACATTTACGCAAATAGAATGGTTAATTTCATCAGGAATAGAATACAGTACATTGATAATTTGTGTTTTTTGTAGAATATACTCCATGACTTTGTAGGTAAAAAGACCGTACTTATGGCAGACGAAAGTTTAGACAAAAATCATAGCAAGTCAACCGACCTCGACACTTAACTATGGTTAAAAACGTTTGTAAATTCCTTCGCAATATTTTAGAATGCTTTTACAGTTTAAAGTGAAATGAAAGTACTAACGGGAGCCCCGCTTTTAGGCTTGGCTAAATCTATATATTACAATGTAACCTATTGTTGTGTAAGTAATGTAAGTATCTGTTTGTAGTGTCAATAAAAATGTTTAAAAAAAAGGGTCATAGGCCTCCTCGTGTCAAGTTTTCCAGCTGTAGAATTTGCAGAGCTGACCTATAGACACTTAGAACGTGACGAAATTTTAGCACTAGAAGAGAGTAAAGGGAACTCTGAAACATGATATCTACAGTATGCATTTATGCTTCCGTGGCAGCTGGCTATCATACTCTCTGACGTGCCTGACACGTACTCGCATTTGAGATTCAAAGACTGACGTGCGTATGTGTGATGCAATCTCATGTGATCCCTTGTTGCAGTAGGTCACTCATAGAATTCCAATCAAACTTCAACTAACAAGTACGTTTTGTTTAATTCTTCAATTTTATACTGCTTCAAAATTTCAAATACGCATTATAAAAAATGGCCAAAATTTACATCTAAGAAATAAGTTTGTGTGTAGTATAAAATTAAAGGAATAAAAAACACGCTGAGTGCATTCTTAAGTTATATGAGCAAGCAGGGAATTTTTAAGAACACTTCTGGAGTCTTATCAAAAATTCCCAAGTGCTTATAAGACTCAACAATACATGAGGAACAAATTTAGTGGTTAGCGTGTCGGACTTCCCAGTAAGAGGTCCCGAGTTTGAGCCCTGGTTATGGCACCGTGTTTGTTCCTTACACAAGAAACTTAACTCCACAGTGTCTCTCTCCACCCAGGTGTATAAATGGGTACCCACAATATAGAGCGGGGGGGTAACCCTGTGTTGGACTGGCATCCCATCCAGGGGCAGTAACAATACTACCAGGTGCTTCATGGTACTGAAACCGGGATAAGCTCCAGCCATGTGGGCCTTTACCTACCTACCTACCTTATCTTACCTGAATTGCATGTTTTGAGGCCACATAGAGAGATATTCCTGGATACGCTTTAATAAAGAAAGGCAATAAAAAAAACATGTATTTACACAGGGAATACCCTTACCCTAATAATATTGCCTATACAATCATTATAATTTTCAGAATTTGTTTCTTTAAGTCTATTTTGCCATATATCTTTTGGGGAATTGCAAATTTTGCTAAAAAAATAATAATGTACTGTTGTGTTTACCTGCAAAATGGACTCCAAGGAATTTGAAATAATTCCAAGACAAATAAATTGGTTTAAGTGCAGAAACTTGGAATTTCTAGGAATTCTAGAGACTGGGTAATCTAACACTTGAGTGAGAATTAACGGAATTCATAGGGATCCCAAAGGATCCCCACACCTGTAGACTTGCTGCACCGCAAAAGCATGAAATTTCTGAGAATTCTTGGTAATGGGTGACCATTTCAGTGAGAATTTGCAGGAATTCGTTGGAATTCCAAGACACATAAACTGGTTAAATGCAAAAGCAAACGTAAGTTAAAGGACAGGCAAATCCACTGAAACATTAAAAGACCTTTTGTTTCTTCTAAATGTGACATGAGTACTCTGACACATGTGAAAACCAACAGCATCCAAACAAATGACATTTCAAGACCAGGCTTTGATTCTTTAAATGCAATTTATCATAAGAGTAGTTTGACTCTAATTTAACAATAATTGTCAAAACATAACATTACTTAGTACAAGCTCTATTTGCAGTATGTAATTAATTGTGTCTGAAAAGCCCCGTTAAGGAAGACTCACTAAATATAAATCGTAAATTTACCTTCATGTTGAATACCAGTACTTAAAGGCAACCTGGAAAACTTTGTTTAATTTTAAGCAGAAGTGAAATTTGAAAACACATCTATGCATCCTTTAAGAATTGAACTGTTCACAAGCATGGAAATTCACCTTATTTGAGGACTTGATTTACCATACATTATACTGTGTTATCTCTTGTTTTGTGCAAGACAACAAAATTGCTTGAGTGTTCTTTGTTGTCTTGAAACATTTACAAGTGCTTGCTTACAGTACATCCCAAATTTCAGTCAAAAACATTTGATTACTTGTCAATAATACATAAGCAAAAAATAAATTTCAAATTTCTGCCTTCAATTTCAACCTTTTTGCACTGTTTGTGGTTATTTGTTTGTGGTTCTAAACCAATCAGCATGTACAAATTTTTGCATGTACATATATTATGAATCAGTAAATAATAATTATTGTTGGTGCTCTTACCAGTTTTTCCAGATGCACTGCTGATAACTACTATTTGCCCACTCTTCCTTTTTATCATATCAGGAAGTACTGCTTTGGTCAAAGAGATTGTTCCTATTACATTAGTGTCCATGACAGCCTGATCAAACTCCAACCGTGTCTCTATTACATCACCTTTTTGTAGAATACCAGCACTATTTACCAAGATATCAATCTGGGAAACAATAAAATAAACATTAGAGAAACTGGTGTTATAAGGAGAAACATCTATGTCCAATATACTCCACTAGAGTCGATTGGATATCCATCCAGTCCACTGGAAATGCATCAAGTTTAACTGGGGTTTCAAGAAGTCTTAAGTTGTGAAATAACTAATCCTGGAAGCCAATATGACCCAACACAAACACACTACACATGTGATATACCTTGTTCTGTAAGCCATGACCTGATACAAGGGCACAACACACATAATATACCTTTTTCTTTAAGCCAAGTTTCCTATAGTACACCTTGTTATTTGATCCTTGATCCAAGAAAACACTATACATGTAATATACATGTACCTTGTTCCCACATGTACCTGAGACAAGGACACTACAGACTTATACGTCTAGTATTAATATATGTATTGGACAACCCTCTATATTAGCTCCATTGTTAAGACACAAATTCTCCTTTATAGTCTTATAACATGTCATACAGTTGAGTACCAGGAATATTCATGTTCCTGGATATCATGGCATTTTACTTTAAGTAATCAATCTCATATATTCCCAGAGCGTGTGTCCATTTCTGCACAAGGAGAAATTAAGTGCTCATCACCACCAAAATATCAGCTTCAGGCAACCAAATCTGTCAATATATATAAAATAAGTCATACAATAATATTTTCCTGAGGATATAGAAATTTGAAATACAAGGTTTGACCTTTGATTTCTTGCACCCTGGCAATCTTATTTAATTTACATGTAACAAGCACAATATCATCATTTAAATTATTAATTAACCAGAAATAAGAGGAGACTAGAATGATCAAAATGCAAATTAAGCAGTAGAAGAATGACTTTCAATTTACCTTGCCAAATTTCTGCAAAACAGAGGCTGCAACATCCTTATGAGTTGAGTACTCTGTAACATCCAATGGAAGAATCAAAATGTCATCTTCACATGAATTGGGGTTTTTTGGAGAATACTCCTTGACCAACTCTAAAAGCATAAAAGTATGGAAAATTTTCAGTGATGTATAAGGGAAATATGCATTTTGTAACTTAACGCTTTATTGGGTGCAACACTGCCAGTCAGACAACCGATCATTTGCAGTGTATTAATGTAAAGTAATGACTATGTGGCCAACACGGTGGCTGAGTGGTTAGGGCGCCAGACTTGTAATCTGGTCATTCCTGGTTCAATTTCAGTCTGGACCACTACTTGAATTAGTAATAATCATCCCATTGTAAACTTCTTCACTTGCTTTCATGGAATATCCAAGCACCAAAGTAGTTGTAACAGAGCATCATTCTTTCAGGGCTGTCACTAAGGGCCAAGGTGATGGGGATTTCCCCGCCTACTGCAAGTCTGAGCCCCTGCTACTTTGATACAAAACGAAAACATAGGTTTCCAAATTCATGATTTAGACATCAAGGATTCAATTCACAAAAGCCACTGCTATGACTGAATAACAGCTGACCATTCCCTGTGCATATATATCCCATGGGAAAATTTTGACACATTACCAGTAGACCGTTATACAGTTGTGTGCTTAGCACCCTGGCCTTTGAATAGAAGTGAGGCTGGAGGTTACCTTGTTTTGTTACAAACCTTCCTGTTCTTCACATGTAAATAATATGATTTGCACATGAAAGGCGGGGAAGTTTGTAATCAAGCAAGGTCACCTCTAGCCTCACTTGCATTCAAAGGCTAGATGGCAAGATTTCCGCACATGTGCCTACTTCATTATGCATGCTGTAGCCGTACGGTTTCGTTCCCAGAAAAAAAGAAATGTTTGCACGCGCACTTCCCATGACAATTCAACTACAGCATGCATAATGAAGTAGGGAGCGGTGCGGAAATCATTCCGGCTAGATTCCCAAGGGCAAAACTGTAAAATGGCCTATTAATTTTAGCTCCACTGTACGTGCAAATTCGATTTCGACAAAAGGGAACAGAATAGCGACAGCGTACACTGTACGCTAAATGGCTTTAATGATGGCGGCTACTAACCCAAGCAATGAGTCTTAACTCTCTCCAATTCTTTCCTTCTTCTTGCAGAAATAACAAGCTTACAACCAAATTTAGTCAACTCATAGGCTAAACATTCTCCAATACCACTGGAAGCCCCCGTGATCCAAACCACTTTTCCCTCCAGGATCTGTTCGCGTTTGGCTCCAAATATGTCGTAAAAGTGAAGGAAAGCATCACAGTCCGAGAAACACATCCTCACGAAAAAGAGAAGAATGAAGAGAAAAGAGCAAAGTTCAAGAATAAAAACGAACATGACGAATCAACCTACGTAGATGAGCACAGATAAACGTTCAATAGAAAAGGCCCTCTGTAGCCCGGAAAGAGATTGCGCAAGGACTGGTTCGGGGGTAACCCAAAAACACTGATCCCTGGTCCGCGGACCCCTACTGCGGATATTGGGTCCAAGAACTACCCCGAACCGGTCCACGGACTACCCCTACGGACCCCTCTACGGACCACCCCCAAAATAAAATGAAAAACATAAATTGTCGTGACTGCTTACACGGCAAATAAATCACAAGTTCGCAAATTTACCTTCTTTAATGACTCCCGATCAAAGACAACACTATCTTGTTTTTTTTTACACTGCCGTACGCATTCCCACGCTTACTCGCATTCTTACATGATCATTTTTCGTTCACACCACGCTGGCGATCAAAGTTCAACATTGACATAATTTGTTGTCACGCTAAATGTCACACAATGCACTCAGTTCCGTCACTCTCTCCCCCTATTTGACTCTTACAGAGGCAAATACAAGACGCTTTGAATGAAACAAAAAATAACAAGTTACAACTCTAACTGGTTGTTGAAAAACAAGATCAGTCTTCCTGAAGTTCGTTTCGAACTATACGTTGTCGCGCAACTGTCGCGGATTTCCTGAGTTGGAACTCTGGCGCTTCGGCGTCTAGCGTCACACTCCTTTCCTGCACACGTTGGTCACACGATAACTCTAATGGGTACAGATGCTGAATTGGGCGCTCCAAGTACGATTTACCAGCTCTCAAACGCACTCCACACACCACTCCATCTCTTCCCTTGATCAACTGGTTCACAATACCGATCTTCCATCTCCCTCTACTCCGTTCCTCTCCTTTTATCAGTACTACGTCTCCTTGACGCAAGGTCGATTCTTTAGTTTTGTGGTTAAGGTTGTGACGCTCTCGCAGGGCTCTAAGGTATTCCTTTGTCCATCGTGACCAGAGGACGTCCTTGCATCTCTGCAAAAACCTGCCACGTTTCCTTAGGTCAATGTCTCCGATGGTTTCTGGTTCGTCTTCTGGTAGCTGGTTAGGCTGACCAAACAACATTGCGCCTGGCGTCAGTACTGGCATCTGAATGTCATCTTCAACATACCCTAGAGGTCTGTTGTTTAAGGTTGTCTCCACATCGAGGATAACTTCTTCCAATTCGTGCCACCGGAGGTTTCCGTTCCCGATGCACTTGTACATGCTCTGTTTCATGATCAGTGCCGATCAATCTCTCGAATTGCCCGCCCCACCACGGTGCCCTGCTGAGATTACTGATTGCGACAAGATTTCTTGTTTGGCAAGAAAGTCGTTGATCTTCTTGTCATTCCTAATTTTCTTTAACCATTTTGCAGCTGCAACAGAGGTTCTGCCGTTATCAGAGAAAATCTTTTGAGGTCGTCCTCGTCTTGCTATCAGCCGCTTTAAACTTCGGAGGAACTCGTCCATACTCTGATCTGGCAGCAGGTCCAAGAAATTAGCTCTTGTAAGGCTGCACGTGTAAAGCACAACGTAAGCCTTTATTTCCTTCTGTCAAGCCAGCAATGAATGCTTGTTATTTGAAACCCTTGTGGCGCCTCTTTCACATTGTGCACAAGATTGGTCACCATGTGACCAGACGCCAATTCAAGTATTGGCGTTGTCAACTCTTTCTTTGCGAGTCTAGACTTCGCAGCTACAAGGCCTTGGTTTGTTCCAGACGGTTGATGCGTGACGGCATAAACAGCTGCTGATACGCCCTGATTGCTTGCGTCTCCAAAGGCGTAAAGCTCGATGCTGGTTTTTTAATTTTCTCTTGGAACTTGACAATGCTTCTCGGTGCTTCCACTTTGTATGGAAGACTTCTCTCCCAAGCTTCCCATCTGCTCTTCAATTTCCC
The DNA here is from genome assembly GCA_949710005.1 of Ricordea florida. Lineage (NCBI taxonomy): Eukaryota > Metazoa > Cnidaria > Anthozoa > Corallimorpharia > Ricordeidae > Ricordea > Ricordea florida. The sequence continues at coordinate 20,405,697 of OX453284.1, forward strand.
TGGCAATTCTTGATCCCAGGGGATTCGGGCTTCACATGCCTCTCTGTAAAGTGTTTTTCCCACTAGCGTCACAGGCGACGCTAGCCCGAGCGGGTCATAAATTTTCGCAATTTTTCTCAAGACCTCTCTTTTGGTCACTTTGCTTGTTGGCACGGGAAGGTCAATTTGGATAGTGTCTTTGGTTTTGTTCCTAGGTACACCAAGCAGCTTGGTCTCCCCCTTTCTGACTCCCATTTGGTCCTTGGCGTAGCTTTGACCTTCTCCTTGTTGGACGATCTCTTGCGTTTCAGCTACCTCCATCATGAGCGCTGCCTCTTCTAAGCAGGGTACATTAGAATGCCATTTATGAAGTTTGAACTTCCCTTCTCCAAATATGGCCTGGGACGCTTCCTTCAGGTGTGCGGCGTCTTTAATGGTGCTACCACCACTGATTAAGTCGTCTACGTAAAGACTTTTCCTGATCTCTTCAACTTCGTCCGGATAAATTGGCTCAAGGTTCTTCAAGTGCTGATCGACAACACTACCCAGCAAGAACGGCGAGGTCGATAGGCCAAAGAGTGCTCTAATAAATCGAAGAGTTTTCACCTGCTTAGTTTGAAGATCTGTCAGCCAGTGAAATCTTAATACATCACGGTCTTCCTCACGTATCCGTACTTGAAGAAAGGCTTGTTTCAAATCTCCAGCCAAAGCTACTGGATGGAAGCGGTTCCTAGTAAGGACGCTCCAAAGCTTGTTCTGTATAGGTGGGCCAGTTTCCAGGCAGTTTTTAAGGGACGTTACTTTCTCATTTGCCTTCGCTGATGCATCATAAACGATCCGAACCTTTGTGCTTTCAGCTGATTCTCGTACCACAGCCTTGTGGGGTATGTAAAACTCCTTTCGTTGTGCTTCGTCATGCACTCGTTCCACTATCCCTTGAGACAACTGATCTTGGATGATTTCGTCATATTTCTCAAGCATGCCTGGTTGTTTCTCTAGCTTTTTCACAAGGTTTTTTAGTCGCTTCAAGCTTCCCCGCTTATTGTTGGGTAGAGGTGGATGGTTACTCTTTCACAGGAGGCCTGTTTCATACCAGCCTTCTGGATGACGAACCAGTTGCTCCTTGAACTCTTCATATACTTGGTCTTGATCCTCAGACTGTTGGTCTTCCAATCCCAAAACATCCAGTTTACAGAGGGCTTCGAAATCGACCTTGGAGGTTTGGGTGAGAAACATGTTTGTTAGATCGGGCTCGTTCCCTGGCGACATGATTGTCCATCCCAGCTTTGTCAATTCTGTTATTGGCTCTCCGGGTTTTCCAATTCTTGGTCGCGCCTCAGTCTTGATCTGTGCAAACTCACTTGTGCCTAGGATAAGGTGCACCAGTAATGCACTCTTCACATCTATGTCATCCATGACCACGCCCTTAAATGGGTATACTGAGTCACCATATCCCTGTATCTTGGGTTGTCCAGAGTGAGTAGCTCCCCACGGTTCACCTTGGTCACTTCGGTTCGAAGATGAAAATCCCCTTGCAAGCTCTTGATGTCGATCTCGTAGATTTCAATTTCTTGGTTAGTTGACTGCATCATCATTTCTATCTTTCTGTATTCCTTCCGTATTGGCTGCTTTCTCAGCTTGTCGAGTAATGCTGCAGATGCATAAGAGCTGCCAGCACCTGTGTCAAGTAGAGCGCGGCAGTGAATTCCAGCCACATCTACCACGACCACTGGATAGGTAACCGAGCTTCTCCCAGTGGCCACCAACATATGCTCTGACTGATGTGGTTTCTCACAAATCGAAGAGTGGTGTCTTCTGTCGCAGAACTTGCACTTGCTAGAAGAGCGGCACTCGGAGGCCTTGTGATTGGCGCCTGTGCAATTGAAACATAACTTCTTCAGGTTGAGTTGTTTTCGACGGTCCTGGATTGTTGCAACCTTTTCGCAGTTGATGGATTGATGTTCGGAGCTTCCACAGTAAACATAGGATCTTTTTCTTGCTTCTTGTTGACTGACTTGATAGGTTCTTGTTTTGGGGGTTTGTTTTGGCATACCATACTTTTCCTGATTATGCTGTTCGTCTGTCTTTGGTGGGTTCCTCTCGGTCCATTTTCGTAGCGCTTCGAGAAGATGAGGGAACGTCCACTCTTGCCAGTCGTCATCAGTACGCACTAAATCTCCTCTGATGCCCTCCAGCTTATCCAATGTCATTCTTACGTATCCGTTCACCTCTCTCAACTTTCCCATGGTCTCCAGGGCTTGCAAAACAACTTCTCATCGAACTGTAGAATCCTGTAGGCGCCGTGAACTGTCGGGAGAGACATAATATTGTTGACATATGCGTTTACAATCTCGCTTTCCTTCTCGTACTTGGTTTTCAATATGTTCTTCGCTCTCTCATAGCCTTCTGTGGTGAAGCTCTTTTAAATAAGAGAACTTTGTAATTGGCGAGACATCAGCCGAGTCGATTTCTACATGGAATTGGCTCCAAAATCGCAGCCAATCGGTATGTGTGCCTTTGAACTTTGTGATGAGAAGTTTTGGCAGCTTTGCGTTGATTGATTTCTCCTTTGTTTGATCCTTCCGAGTTTCCTCGATTTTCCTTTCGTATTTAAGCCTCTGCTCCCATTTTGCCTTTTCGAATTGCATCACTTCCGCGTACCTTTTCTCCCTGAGCTGTGTTGCATGGTCTTCTTCTTCTTTTCTTTCGGCCTGTAGCGCTGCACCTTTGAATTCCTTTATCGTCGAGTTGCTGTCATCTATTGCATTTTCAAACACACCTACTTTATCTTCCACTTTCGAACTCCAATCTAGGATATGATTCATTTCCGTCATAAATAAAGATTTAATTTACTGCTTGTCCAATAGACAACTCGTGTCGGCGAAATTTCGAGCGTTACGCTGGAAAAATGTAACAGACCTGGGTTCAGCCTCGCGTCACAATTTATTTCATTCTACATTGCCATTTCTACGGGAGCCTGTAAGGGACATACGAGATGCGACTTATTAGGAAAAGACAAAAATTTCTGGAGGCAAATGCGACATAAAAATGCGAGATAAAAAAATGCGAGTTGCGAGATAAAAAAAATGCGAAATGCGAGATAAAAATGCGAGATGTGAGATAAAAATATGCGAGATGTGAGATAAAAAAATGCGAGATGCGAGATAAAAAATGCGAGATAAAAATGCGAGATGCGAAATAGGGTCTTCTCCGCTTTCAAAATGGCAGACGGAGAAGCGTCTGCTGATAATATTGGCTTATAAAGCTACGTGGCTGCTTATTTTCCTCTGTGTTTTGTGTCGGTAATGGTTATGGAAAATGGAGTTGCCTGTACTTATTGGTATTCTTGTTGCATGTCTTTCTCACTTGACGAACTGTGTAGATGCTGTTCATCCCAGCTACATATACCAGCACTATCCCTAAATGCCCAGCAAGATCGTATGCTCTTATTGTATTCAATGATATAGAAGTTCGATTACGTAGTGAGAAAGACATGCAACAAGAATACCAATAAGTAGAGGCAACTCTATTTTCCATAACCAGACAGTCCAAAAGTAGACATTTGAGAAAAAATGCTCCCAAAGTTTCTTGTACATAAGTTAAGCATTTAATAAGGCAGCAGTGGCGACAGGGGGGAGATGGAGGGTTGCACTTTGGGGAGGGGGACGGTAGGGGATAATTAGTTGCTCTAAGTACGTGAAAAGTTTCACAAATTGGAGGAAATATTCAGCTTTATCAGGAGCCCATGGGCTCCTGGCTTTATAGGGTAAATGAGAAACCCTGTGATGGCGATTCAAGAGACTCTTTTCACAAGTTATTAGATTTGTCAATCTGTACAGCCACTTAAAGCTTTCCCACAATGTATTAATTATGCATTTTAAAAAATTTTTCTACATTTTCAATCATTTTCTGACAGTAAACAGCCGTTGCTATGGCCGTTACTACGTAAAAAAAACTTTTACCATTGTGTACATTCCTCGAATTTGACTCTCATCTAGGGGCACATTCGGCAAAATCGTTCCAAAATGTTTTTATCGGTCTTCAGTGGCTTTAAATCCTACATTTTCAAAATAGTGACTTTTTCATCAATATCGGCATACTTTAGGGTGGACGACCACCAGCCATGAGGCGAAACAAGCGCGATACTCGCGTAACATTTGTCGTTCTTTAAGCCATGAGGCCTGCCCTGTTGGGAACGCCACCTTATCGTAGTGGGGCAGTTTGCGTGTCCCAGTGATCCCTAGAGCTATGTCGGCTGGGGTCTTGTCCTCCTGGTAGGGTCACCCATGCCCAACAGGTTGACGGGTAGGGGTCAGACGAAGAGTGATCCCCTAGTCCTCCAGGTTGGGGGCTGGGCTGAGGGCTGATAACCCTCTCCTATAAAAAAAAGTATTTATTACAGAAACCAGAAGCAGAGAAGATTTGCCTTATCTAGGGGACGCTGTGGCTATCCCTCGCAACGGGAGAGAATCAATGATGCGTGAGGGTTAAAGCCGACAGGACACCCCCAGTCTGATAAATCAATTAGTGAACCCTAAAAACATCATGAGGATTGGAAATTGGAATGTGAGGACACTATACAGAATCGTCAACATCGTGCAAGCAGCAAGGGAAATGACCAGTAGGAATAGATGGAAGATGATTGGCCATATATTAAGACAAGACCAGAACAACGACAGCAACGTGGCACTGATATGGGCACCAGAAGGGAAGGGAAATAAAGTAAGTACGTAAGTAAAGAAAGTATCTCAACTGAGTCTTGTAAGTTGCGACCGAGTTTCTTAGCAAAATAAAAAACAATGTTCAAAATAAAGTTTCTAACAAAGTAAACAGTCTAAGTCGCAAAGTCCTGAAAACGGGCTGGTGGTTTGACAATACGACCACTCCTTGTAACGGTTGGCGGGGAGGCAACTTCCACATGTTCAGCAGCAGGTTTCACAACAGGTGGGGGGTCTGTTTGTAGTACTGATTGCAGAGGCTCAGCTGCTGGTTTCGCAACAGGGTGGGAATCTGACTGCGGCACTGATCGCAGCTGTCGGCGATTTCGTCGGTAGGTTCGACCACCCGATACAACCACATAAGAACGCGGGCCAGTCATTTTCTTGCAAACAGCTTCTGACCAGGTAGATTCATTTGGCCTCTTCATCCTAACAGTCTGTCCAGGTTGTGACTCTGGTAATACTGTACCTTTCAGGTTGTAGTAGAAAGCCTGCCTTTGCTTAGAGTTAATCAGTTTACCTTGCACATCCTGTGGGGGTACTGACTTAGGCTGTAGTTGTTTACTTGACAGCGGTAACAAACTGCTTGTTCTCCTGCTGAACAGCCTTTGCGCTGGAGATGAACCAATTTCCGTAGGCGTGTTACGATAGTCTAGGAGGGCAAGAGTAAGGGTCAAACTTTCCACGCACAACCTTCCTCATGATGTTTTCACAGATTTTTACCGCACTTTCAACCTTTCCGTTACTCTGGGGGTTCCGTGGAGAGGAAGTGATGTGTTGAAAGTGCCAGTCACTTGCAAACTTTGCAAACTCTGCAGAAGCATATTGCGGTCCATTGTCAGGAATGACAATTTCCGGAATTCCATGCCGGCTAAACTGCATTTTCAACTTCTCAATAACGGTTCTGGAATCTGTCATGTTTAGCTTATCCACCTCAAAGAAAGAAGAATAATAATCAACAGTAATCAGATACTGCCGCTGATCAAGCAAGAACAGATCCGTGCCAACCTTTTGCCAAGGCCGTGAAGGGATTTCATGGGGCATTAGCGGGTTCTCTAGGCTGTACTGGCTTGTACAAATTGCAGATATCACACTTGAGAATGAAATCTTTTAATTCGGCATTCAAGCGCGGCCAGTAAAACACTTCTCTGGCTCGTCTAAGGCAGCCCTCAATACCAAGATGGGACGAATGGACCTTTTCCATCATCTCCTTTCTTAACTTGGCAGGTACGATGAGGCGCTCGCCCTTGAAAAGCAAACCATTTTGGGCTGTGATTTCATCTCGAAACTGTAAATATGGCTTGATCTCAGCTGGACCTTCATCCAGAGTGTTAGGCCAACCTCCTAGGATAGTGGACATGAGGATCTGAAGGTTGTCATCGGAAGCGGTGCCCTCTTTGAATTCTTTCAGTCGTGCTTCTGAAATGGGGAGATCCTCCACAAGTACTATCTGCTCTAGCTAAGGACAGGGGATCAGACATAACCATCAAGCTTTCTTTTTGGTACTTAACATCAAGGTTGTAACGCTGTAAGCGCAACAGCATCCTCTGAAGACGCTTGGGAGCAGAACCAAGGTCCTTCTTAAAGATGGCTTCAAGGGGTTGATGGTCCGTTTTAACGTGCACCACATCTCGACCATACAGGTATGTATCAAACCTCTCACAAGCAAAAACGACGGAGAGAAGTTCCTTCTCGATCTGAGCGTAGCGTTGTTCTGCTGGAGTTAGAGCTGTTGAGGCAAATACAACTGGCTGACCCTCTTGAAGTAAAGAGGCGCCAAGTCCACTGAGAGACGCGTCACTTTCAATTGTGACTTCCCGATTAACATCATAAAACTTTAACACTGGAGCTTCACAAACAAGACTCTTGATACTTTGGACAGCTTCATCATGAACAGACAGCCAACACCATGCAGCATATCCTTAAGCTCCAGGCGCCTTAATGGTTCGCAGACACTGGACAGGTTAGGTAAGAACTTTGCGAGGTAAGCAACCATGCCAAGAAATCTTTTTAAGGATTTGATATCTGTCGGAACAGGCATGTCACGTATGGCACGTACTTTGTTTGGGTCAGTTACAACACCATCCGCTGTGAGTAAATGGCCCATGAATGGTACGCGTGATAGGCGAAGCTTAATCTTCTGAAGATTAAGTGTTAGATTCAACTCACGGCATCTTTGTAGAAAGGCGGTTGAATTCTGATCATGATTCTTCACTGCTTCATCTACTGTGTCTCCAAATCCAAAAACCAGAAAATCATCGGCGATTACCTCGGGCGTTTTCCATTTAGCAAGAGATTCCGGAAATTCCGGTTGGGATGTAAATGGAACGCACTTTTTTGGTACGTTCCACTGGAAAATTTCCGGAATAAACGGAGCGTCTGAAAAGGTAGTCCCGTTTTCCCGTTGGAAACCTTCCGATGGAAAATGCGTGTTCCATTTACGAGTTTCATGAGGTTTCACCAGTTCCAGACCTTTCACGCCGGTGATTCTTCACGACCACATCTTCGGTAAAGAGAAATGACAGATTCTTCTACAGTCCCATGGGAATGAATGGAACTTGTGTCAAATGGAACACGTTCCTCACCGATGGAAATTTCCCAATGAAATTTCCGGAATTTTTCGGTAAATGGAAAACGCCCCTCAACTCCTTGGAGACCCTCAACGGCTTCATGCATCTTCCGCTGCCATATCTCAGGCGCAGAACCTATGCCAAATGGCATCCTCAGCCAACGGAAACGGCCAAAGGGGGCATTAAATGTGGTAAGGTAACTGGAGTTCTCAGTCAGTTTAACCTGCCAAAAACCACTCTTGGTATCCAAAACGCTGAAAATCTTGGCATTGGTGAGACGAGAGGTAATATCTTCCACTGTCGGTAAGGGATAGTGATAGCGCTTAATGGCAGAGTTCAAATCTTTGGGATCCAAACAAATGCGAACTGATCCATCCTTCTTGGGAACTGCTAGGACACTGGATACCCAATCAGTTGGCTCAGTAACCGTAGTTACTATCTTGTCGGCAACCATCTTGTCAAGCGCTGCCTTAATTGCTTCCTTCTTAGGAACAGGCACTCTGCGTGGGGGGTGAACCACAGGTTGCACATCCTTGTTGAGTTCAATGCTGTATTCTCCAGGTAAACAGCCAATACCTTGAAACACATCGGCAAAAGGGCTTAGTACAGAATCCTTTGTGACATTCTCAGAAACTGCTGGCTCTATCTTTGGAGCTGAAACTAGTCATGCACGATCGTTCAAAGCGAAAGGCTCTTGGTTCTGCAAGGCTGAAAGTGGCACATCAAGGCAGCAAGCATGAACTTAACTTTGTTATTGTTGATCAAGAAGTTACACCTTTGCTTGGTTTGAAATCATCACAAGGCATGGGTCTTGTGAAGATAATGGTATCTGGTGTTAATACCTCTGTGAAGATATGTGAAGATATTAGTGTGATATCTTTAGGAAACAATGTTAACTTTACTGTAATCTTTTGTTGCCCTGATGTAATCCTGCAGTGGCAAGACATTTGCAGAAGAAACAGTGTCAATTTGAAACGTTACTGATGCTGAACCATTCAAAGTAAGCGAAACAAGAGCTTGATCTTTACCACTGACACTATGAACGTAAAAGACTTCTTCTTTTTCAACCATGTGAATTTTTGCATCTTCAGACTTACTTCGGCACTTGACTGCAAAATGACCTTCTTTGCCACATTTCTTGCATTTCTACGGAAGCCGAAAAGGGACAATCCAAAAATAATTTTCAAATCCGAAAAAGTATTTCAAATCGCAATAATTTTTGCAAATCCTTGTTGGAAAGTTTGTCAAATCTCAAAAACTATTACAAATCCTAATAAAATTATTGGATCCACAAATAAAATTTTTCACGAATACGAAAATAGTTTGCAATCCAAAAATCGACGTGAAATCCAGAAAAATATTTTGAAAATCGCAAAAAAATATTTTGTCACGTGCCATGCTTGCGCCCGCAGTCATTGATTGATCAGCGTCGTACATTTCCCGCCATTGCATTCGCTCCACCTTTCACTGAAAATCGCGGAGTTTTGTGTTTCGTTTGGGTCTAGAAAGAGATCGGTGCGATTCCTGTGATAATAACCGACTTGTATACAGTAATTGTTTATAGATTGCATAATTCATGAATATTAAGTATTTTGTGTTCTACTTAACCTCATCTATATTATTCTCTCTAAGTAGTTTTATGATCAACTTAATTTTTATTAATATTTTATTTAGTGACTAGTTATAACCGGTTCGGACTGGTATATGTTTCCCGGATTATGAATAGATTTGATGCGGGAATGGCAGACTCACAGAATTTTAATCTAATTTTAATTCCACCTTTCTTTCCACCTTTCTTCCCACCTTGCGTTCTGTGTTATACATCAAATTCCGATTATATTCTGATGAAGATGCGGCAGACTCCCACAGAAATTTAATCCAGGTTTAAATCAATTTTTCCCCACAAGAACCTAACCTACTTTAAAAAGAATCCTGGGCAAAAATTGATTTGAACCTGGATTAGTAAAGTGCGTCTGTCTGCCCCTTTACCATCTCCTCAAGGTATTACCAGACTACAGGTAAACTAAACCTTGTCCAGTGGGATATAACGCAAAACCCGACCTCCTTTGGAAGGATGGGCCAACGTCTAGTTAGAAACCAAACTTTCTTTCTATCACGAATTCTGAAATCCTGATTGCATAGCGTACTCACTATGTATGTGTTTCATTTGCCCTGATGTTGGAATTGAGACTGAAGATTTGGCCCTTACAGTATAAAGACAATTATTTTTGCCAGTGTCTATCATTGTTATGAAATAAACAATCAGGATGATAATAATAATAATAATAATGACAATAATACTAATAATAATAATAACAATGGTTTATTATAAGGGCTTACCCCAGGTGGCTCTTCGCCTAATCTCTTTTTTGTCACGCAAGTAACCTATGAATGGCAGGGGTGGAGGAGGGTCCCTTGGGGGGAGGGGGGGGGCCCTTTTTCCGATCCTTTTTCAATGCTTTCAGACCCAGCCCTAAACAGATACACCTGAAAACAACATTTTCCAAAAAAAAAAATTGTTCGCCGATTTTCATGTACTAACATGGTTGTATATAAAAAATCATATCTAATTCTAGATTTTATCTTTTTCAGCCAGATTTTCAGGACACTCTCCTGATATGATGAGGAACATTTTTCTTTTTAACAGTTCTGTACAATAACCTATCATTCTGGAAAAATTTTTTCCACAAATCTCATGAATAATTATGCAAATGTATGCTAATTAGGATTTTTTTACTGAAATATTATTGGATGTCATGATGAGATTTTTTTTATAAGAAGCCCATTTTATCCCCTTTCAATTGAGATATAGTAGTCCACATTGCTGTAAATACCTGTTGAGATATTAAATAAAATGTCCATTGCGGTCAATTTTGTGCTTTTTGTGCCTGACATAAATGAGATAAACTGAGTACAATAAAAGGTGATATATACATCTGTATAAAAGAAAAAAATATACAAATATATACACATATAATATTCAAAAGAAAGTAATTGAAGTATCAAAACGATAAAAATCTATTGCTAATAAAAAAAACGTACCGTATGTCCTCACTTCAGACTCGAAATCATGCTCAGTCGGCCCTGACAACATACCTAATCGGATTCTGAAAGAGTTTGCTTTGGAGTTAGCCTCCATCGTTAGTGACATTTACAATCAGTCTCTAAGGGAGGGGTACATACCAGCCCTTCTGAAATCGTCTATTGTTACACCTATCCCAGCTAAGGTGTCTCCACCCGCTCTTATTGAACAAGATCTTAGACCTATATCTCTTACCTGTACTTTGGCAAAAGTTATGGAGGGCTTTATCTGTTCCAGACTCCTGCCCCAGCTGGAAGGTAAGATCGATCCTTGTCAGTTCTCCCGCAAGGGCCATTCTACGACAGATGCCCTTAGGGACGGACCATTAGAAAAGTGATGGGGGGGGGGGGTGGGGAATTTTAAGCTTGGACGAATTTTTTTTTCGCTCACTGCTTGTGCAGGAATTTTTTTTTCAGGTGAACCCCTCTGCACGAATTTGTTTTACTACGTGTGAAAAAGTCACAATTGGACCTTCCTTCTGCATGAATATTTTTTCCTTCTTCTTTGCAGGAATTTTTTTTCTTGGCATTTTCCCTTGCATGAATTATTTTTGGTTTTCTCCCCACCCCTCCCATCACTTTTCTAATGGTCCGTCCCTTATAAATATGCTTCAAGCGATCTACGTGGCAGTTGATAGCGGTGAGGCGTCGGCTCGGATTTTCTTCGCAGCTTTTTCTAAGGGGTTTGATTTAATTGATCATTCAATATCGATGCAAGAACTGGCAGATCTTGAAGTTCATCCAGTCCTTTTATCTTGGATTGCGGCATTCTTGACATCCCGGAAGCAAGCTGTTAGAATCGGAAGAACTCCGTCAGATTGGTTAACACTAAAAGGAGGAGTGCCCCAAGGAACTAAACTGGTGTCATGACAAACAAACTGCTGTCTGACTGGCGGCTGCGCATCAAATACGTCGATGATACCAGTGCTCTCGAAATAATTCCAAGGAACTCCCCTAGCTTACTTAACGTAGTGACCTCAGACATTAACAATTTTGCCATTGCTCATAATATGAGACTTAATCCAAGCAAGTGTAAAGAAATTCATATTAATTTACTACGCAACTCTAATTGTCTCATTAATCAGATAATAATTGGCGGCAATGTCATCAAGCGTGCCAATACCTATAAGATCTTAGGAGTTATTATGGACAATGACCTGAAATGGAACTGTCATGTTGATTACATTTTTAAGAAAGCTTGTAAGAAGTTATACTCCCTTAGAGTTCTCCGTAGAGCCAGGGTGAGCCAACCTGATATCTTGAGCAGAACATCCCTGCTTATCTGTCCGAAGCCATAGAGCGAGTGCAAAAAAGGCGCTTAACATAATCTACCCTGAGACAGAGTCATATGCTCATGCCTTACAGTTAGGTAAATTAGATAGGTTAGATGATAGAAGAGTACTCATGTGCTACAAATACATGGCGAAAATGAAGTCCCCCAGCCACCCTCTGCACCACCTACTTCCCAGTCCACTTCTGGATGCGCCTAACTACACCTTAAGGCAGAAAACACAAAAGTATTATCTTTTCCGGAATATGCAGGTCTGTAACACAAAGAGAGTGGAGGGCTTCTTTACATTTCAATTTTTTAAGTGATTCAATTGCTATTTTCCTTGTTATAACTGTAAATTACTATACTCTAGATAATAGTTGCCTTATGATTGTAAAATGTACTCGATAATTCAGTTCCTTTTACTGCAAGAGAGTGTTAATAAACTATTTCTATTTCTACCAGAGTTAATATTTTAAAGATTTGTTAGCCTCCAGTAAGGTTAACCTGGTCGCGCTGTAATATTGCGCTTTCAAATTTCTCAATTTTTTCAATTCTTCTTTGTTGGCTCCTGCAGTTCAGTTAGAGGTATTGTTTAATTCAGCTGCCCGTCTTATATATACTAGGCTGAATGGTTTTTGTTGTTTATGTTACCTCCCGGCCGAACGAAACAACTTTCAGTTTGACACCGTAACGGTTATGTTAAATTGATATTTTGAAAACAAGGAGCTTCTCTTTTTACTCAGAATCCAAAGCGGGAGAGAGTCCTAATTTAGCTTATTATAAAGAACGGTTGGTCAAAGATAAACAGTATACCGAGCTGGTCTCAAAGTGACATGGTTACATTAGACATTGGATGGCTAGACCCGCAACATTGGCATTGAGAGGTACTATCTAGTTGGTCATTTCAGAGTTAGATTGTGCAGTCAAGAACTCCGGCCTTCACAATTTTTCGTTGTAGAGCCCAAGCAGTATGGAAAAAAATTCCGCTACTTTGGTAGGAGAAGAGATTGACTTTTGCTCTGACTTAAAGAGAGTTTTCATTGGTGAAGATCTAGAAGCCTCCACCATAACTGTACTATCCGACATTGTGACAAGTGTTGCAAATTCCTTTTTTGCCATTTCGGCCATTGTAGGAAACACCATCGTCGTAGCAGCCATATTGAGGACTTCTTCCCTTCGCACACCTGCAAATATTCTGTTACGTTCCGTGTTTACTGCAGACCTGTTGACGGGTTTGATTGCTCAACCAGGCTACGTTTTAAAGAAAGTTGGCTTGTTAACTCCTGGGCACGACCATATCTATTGCGTTGGTTTGGCCACTGCTCTATTCAGTGCAATAGCGTTTACAGGAAGCTCTTTCACATCACTAACTTTGCTCGGCGTGGAGAAGTGGCTTGCACTGCATTTTCATCTCCGATACTACGAAATAGTTACCTTGAAAAAACAATGATCGCAATCGTGATTTCTTGGTTAATTTGCCTCGCAGCAGCCAGTTGTATGCTTGCCAGAGAAAAAATAGCTGGGCTGGCCGTTTTGGTAGTACTTCAGTGCTTCTATTATAGTGCCGACAAACTTTTTTACTTATGCAAGCATCTTCAAAACTGTTAAACGCCACCGAAATCAGATTCATATTCAGCTTCAGGCGACAAGTCAACTGTCAGAGCCAGATGGCACCCTGAATGTGAAAAGACTTCAAAAAGCAACCATGGCTGTTTTCATTTTGTATTCTTTATTTCTGTTGTGCTTCCTGCCTCTGTTGATCGTGCTCGTTGTGTATGCAGTACAAGGCAACTCGGTCCCTGTGTAATTGGCGATAAACATTTTCTCCACGGTGTGGTTCATCAACTCTACTTTTAATCCTGTTATTTATTCATTGATGATTGCGGAAATTCGATTGGCAGCCAAGCGTATTATGAAGATAACTTAACAGTTTCGTCGTAAGCCATCGAACATGAACAATTAACAATCGGGACGACCCAAACCACTCGAAGTTTAATGGTACCTACAGTGTTGTAATAATTTATTGTCACCTCAGCTTTACCGTATATGACTCCTAGGTGTAATTGTTATGTATTGAAAGGAATTTATTCTCTAACAAGAAAATCTTTTCGAGGTTTGTCCTTCCCAAAACCACCAACTGGAGGGTTAGGATGTATTCTTTCTGGTTGGCCGAAGTAAGGCGCTTGGCTATATTAGTGTCATATCTGGGAGTATTGCAATGACTGTCATAAATATTGATCATTGAGTTCAGTGAGCTACAAAGAGCTTTACTCCGTTAGTGAATGAGTTTCTGATTCGGCTGTGTGCCTCGAAGGGTTCTTAAGCCTTGACCTCTTCTTAGGATGAAATACTAAACGAAAATTGACCCTAATGCGCATTTGTTAAAGACAAAAAATGTTTTTTAGTTGGAACACACAATTGCTGTAAAACAGGCATAGATAATGCATAACAGGCTAATGTGTTGTAGTGTGGCGGATAAAAATGGCACCAATAACTTTGATACAGATTATACATTGAGCTGAAAATAATTGGTCTATATTTGAGCAACGTTTATGACCTAAGATATAGCAAAAATGCATTTTTCCACCTGAAAATGTGCACTGAAAAAATATCTTCTCAGAAGCATCGACGCCATTTACCCATCGACCGATCTGAAGGATCGCGATAACATTCGGGTCTTACCACGTTAATGCCAAGCTTAAAATTGTCACATTAGATAGATAGATAGATAGATAGATAGATAGATAGATAACTTTATTTCAACTGGGGTTGGTGAGGCTGATTAGGCCTCTATCGAGATTATGCTAATCTGCCGAGAAAATAACTTAAACGAAAGAAAATTGAAATTAAAAATTACAAAATATAAATATGTAATAACTAAGTCTAATTTACATATGTAAATTTACAATAGATCTAACATTACGTAATTATTATTTCTCTATATTCTTATGAAGCATAGCGAGCATTGAGTAGTATTGCTTGAAATATCTGCCATCTTGACGGATCGATTTTTTGCTATTTGTAGTGCACGTTGTGCCAGAAATTAAAGATCCTTTGCAGACAAGACTGTGACAAACATGTTACTAATAGTTCAAACCTAAACGTTCAATCCGTGACAGCTGTTCATATCAAGGCAACTTAAAGCACGCTTCAATATGTTGTGATTTCTTGTATTATTAGGCCTTAGAGTCCAATTTGAAATAACAAGTGAAAAAGAGTTAAACCCCCTCAATGTCTAATTAGTTTGCAGGCAGGAGGTCCTATGTCCACGTTTGTCATGTTAAAAAAAATTGACGGACGTTGCTCAATAGATACTTTGAAAATACGGTAAACAACCGTTGAGGTGTAAAGACTGCAAGATGTTTTTTTCGGCCCGGAGGTCACACAAACAACAAGAAGCCATTCAGCCTCAGTTTAAGCCAGACAGCTGAATTGAACAATACTTTTACGCAAATTGAACTCAGTCTGGAGTCAACGAGGAAAGATTGAAAAAACTGATAAATCAGAACGTTAAATGTTACGGCACGAACAGGTTGACCTATGAGGAGTAACACATCTTTGGAAAAACTTAGGCAGATAGGTTTTATCAAGAAAAGAACTGTTTGTTGACTTGTTTGTAAAAAAAAAAATAATACTTCGATCTCCACTTTGAAAAGAAGGAGCTTTCCTTTTATTAAAATCCAAGGTGGGAGAGAGTTCTAATTTAGCTTATTAAAAGGAACAGTGACGGTCAATGGTAAACAGGAAACCGAGCTGACATCAAGCTGACTTAGTTAAATTAGACAGCCAAACCC
This sequence comes from Ricordea florida, assembly GCA_949710005.1. Lineage (NCBI taxonomy): Eukaryota > Metazoa > Cnidaria > Anthozoa > Corallimorpharia > Ricordeidae > Ricordea > Ricordea florida. The sequence continues at coordinate 20,421,112 of OX453284.1, forward strand.
CGGCAGCCATTGGCATTAAGAGGGTCTGGTTGGTCATTCCAGAGTTAGACGTTGCATACAAAGTCAAGAACTCTTTCACAATTTTTCGTTCTAGTTTTTAAGCTGTGGGAGAAGAGATGAGCTTTTGTTCTGACTTAACAAGTGTTTTTATTGGTCACGACCGAGAAATCTCCTCCTTCAAAGTCATATCTGACATTTTGACATGTGTTGTAAACTCACTGTTTGCGGTTTTCGCCGTAGTGGGAAACATCATCCTTATAACAGCCATACTGAGGACTCCTTCTCTTCGCACACCAGCAAATATCCTGTTATGCTCTGTGTTTATTGCAGACCTGTTGACGGGTTTAATCGCTCAACCAGGCTACGTTCTTCAGAAAATTGGCACGTTTACTTCTCGCGACGATTTCCATTGCATTGGTTTGGCAAGTGATATATTCAGCGCAATAGCGTTTACAGGAAACTCCTTCATATCGCTAACGTTTCTTGGTCTGGAGAGGTGGCTTGCGCTACATTTTCATCTCCGATACCACGAAATAGTTACCATGAAAAAAACCATCGTAGTAACCCTAGTTTCATGGTTGATTTGTGCCGCGGCTGCCAGTTGTATGATGGCCAGAGAAAAAACAGCAGGGTTAACCATTTTGATTGTATTAGCTTCTATTATAGTGCCCATAAACTTTTTTACTTATGCAAGCCTCTTTAAAACTGTTAAGCGCCATCGAAATCAGATTCATATTCAGGTTCAGACAGCAAATCAAATGTCAGAGCCAGATGATACACTGAACGGAAAGAAGCTGCAAAAGTCATCCATGGCTGTTTTCATTTTGTATTCTTTATTTCTGTTGTGTTTTCTGCCTCTGTTGATCGTGCTCGTTGTGTATGCAGTACAAGGCAGCTCTGTCACTGTACAACTGGCGATAAACATCTCCTCTACAGTGTGGTTTACGAACTCTGCTTTTAATCCTGTGATTTATTCCTGGAACATTGCGGAAATTCGTTCGGCTGCCAAGCGGATTGTGAGAATAACTTAACCGTTTTACCGTATAACTTATCTTACATCTTTAACATTGACCGATCAGGACGATGCATACCGCCGGACGATAAATGCTAGTCGGATGCTGGGAATTATGCCACAGATATATGGTGGGATTAGTTTCTAAAGAAACAAGTGCTACGTCCACTTAAGACATGGTGATCGGAGGGATTTCTGAAAGTGTATCTCTTTAATTCCACGGCACTGATTGACGCTTTTATTCATCTTATTCACTTCCATGTAAAATCGATATTTCTCCGACCATGGAATAGAACTTGCGCAAACCATAATCCTACCATTCACTCTGACAAAGCGCCAACATTCGAAACGACAGCTTTCTTTTTATCTTTGTGTAATACAACTTACATTTATCAGCTGGTTTAATCAGCTCTTTTTGTGTGTTTATGCCACAGAGTTTGACTCGAAAGCTGTTACGCCTTGATCTTATTTAAGAACCCCGTTGATAACAGTACTTGGTACTGAAGGGCTATCCTGGATCAAAAAAAAACTAGAAATACGACTCCCGCAAAAACCTCGCGAAGCTAGTTTTTGAAGAAGTCACAATGCTTTTATATTTTATTTTATATTTTTTATATCAGCGTAATCCCCATTATTTTATTTGTTATGCTATGTTTGGTACAAAATTAGTGACACCTGGTGAAAATTACATGACCAGTATACCGGTCAACACAGTGCTTAAAAATTGACCTTCATTTAGTTCTTTCACTGCCACTGAGATTGCACCAGAGGGAATAGAAGTAAAATTATTTATTATCTTCACAGGGAATACAGAGTCGATGAATTACCACAATAATATTCACTTAACACAAATTGAAAATGATTGTAAATCTTTTGCAGGTGAAATCTTGAAGAGTTGATATGAATGCTTGTGTTTACCATGGTGTAAAAACCTGTTTTTTTTTAGTTTTATTTTCTTAGTCTCTACTGCTTTGTCTCCTTTGTTGTACATCCCTTTTAAACACAATATGTTCTTACACTGAGGATGAGTTGAATGCTCCAATTATTTTTTGTTTATGTTTTTTGGTTATAATTGGATGAGGTTCATTGTAAGAAGAATCTTCTGATTAGATATTTTATTGTCTACTGCAGTCATTATTTCATTCCTAGGTAACCACAATTGACAGCATTATGAATAGAGCATGTTTCAATTTGTGCACTCTCTTCAGTTGCAATGGTACTCTCAGTGGTAGATAAGAAAATTCCTCTTCCCTCAAAAGAGATGCCATATCAACAGAAGTGTGAGATACAATGTCATTACATAAAAAATGGGGATAAAACAATTGGATTCTACAACAACTTTGAATAAAGGTTTGGTAATAGTGAGTGCCGACTGTATAGTATGTGGTTGTTCTATTTTTAGGTCATATCATAAAAACAATACATGAAATAAAGAGTTATTGAAATCTTAATATGTTGAAAAAGATTGCTGCACTACGTACTCCTGTAAAAAAATAATGTGAAATCGACATCAATCAGTTAAAAGTATATACCACATGAAAGTTTAATTGTGCTGTTACAGAAACAGGCAAAATATCCATACCCAACAAGAGAAGGTTATATTATTTTGAATATATGCAAATTTCTATTATAAAAACTGCAGAAGAAAGATTTAATATAAGGATGGCATTTCATCGAAAAAGTCATGGCAGCCAGAGGTATTGAACTGTAACCAATGACATATCGTAATGAGAAGCACTATCATTATATTATTATCATTATTATTATCATTACTATTATTATTACTGGTATTGATATTATTATTATTACTATTGTTATATTTTTTACGTTTAACATAATATATTTTTATGGGGTGGGATGCATGCCCTAACCTTTGTAAAGGTATTGTTACTCTATTACTGCAAGCAACACAAAAATCTTCTTAATAGGCTTTCCATCAGAGGTGGTAGTAATCAAAACAGCTCCAAACAATACCATTTCTTCTTAAAGGCTTGAAATCTCGTGCGGTCATTTGTCTATAAAGTTTGTGTGGAAAATCATTATTGAAAGGATAGGGCATTTAGAAAACTTGAAACACTTGTTACTACCTACAGCACACTTGCAATGAATATATGAGAAAGATCATAAACATTTTGGCATTACAAAATTTATTTTCTTCTTTATATAGTTTTTCCGATGTAAAATGTTAACTGTATGTTGTGGTTGTTATTAAATATTGATATTTGACATCATAAAAATGAAGTAAACAACAGAAAGTAACAAGGTTAATATGTTAATTAAGGCTTGAATTAACATTTTATTTGTGGGAAATGGCCAGGTTTCTAGATTGCAATATTATCAGGGGGGGGGGGGGGGTCATTGAACTCTAAGGTAAAACTGACCCATTGTGAAAAGGCTATGAAACTTGTTGTCTATACGTAATATTATTGAAACCTTTCAATCAGAGAATACATACATATATATAGCAAAGAGAAATACTACTCAGAAGTAAGTTATAACATTTGCTTTATTTTCAAATGATCGCATTGATCACTGATGATATTGCAGAACCAGTACTTTATAGTGACACTGGGTATATATTCTGTTGAAAATGCTAAACATAGCTGCTAGATCAAGAAAATTTACAATATTTTCACTGTTGCAATGATATCAGATCACATCGTTGTAAATGATTGTTATAACAACTGCAACTCTCTGTGTTGGGAATTTCTTCAAAATGGAAACGCTATCGCTTTATTATGAAAAATACCTACTTACATTCTCTTGTAATCTGTTGGTCGTCTTCCTATTCCGTTTTTAGACTAATATAATTATTTTCCAGAGACATCTCCAATCGTTGTAGTTGTTTCTACTCGGTTTCCCTTCTAAGCCGTTTTGCTAAATTTAGTACGCTAATATATTTCGTTATGTAATGAGAATTATACTAGGGCCGCGAAGCGGCCTGAAGTAATAATTCGGATTATATAAACAGACGAAGTGAGAAATATATGAGAAAACAATTGGTAGGAATTTCCCAGTTAGTGCTTCAAACCACTTTTTAACGCATTGGAAGGGTTAAACCCCCATAAAAGCAAACCGTAGGGGCCTGGGTATACCCACAGGACCCTGGAACCTAGGTCTCGTGGTCCCATCATGCTTCTGTGGCTTTTTGACGCCATGCAACAAACAGGTAAAAGAAGACCCATACAAGGGATGGGTAAAGGGAGGGAAGCTCATATATTTCTCACTTCGTCTGTTTATATAATCCGAATTATTACTTCAGGCCGCTTCGCGGCCCTAGTATAATTCTCATTATATTTCACAGACTCCGTTCGAAATATATGAGAAAACAATTGGTAGTTTTTAACGCTGCTATATGAGCAACCAAACATATAAAGTTCTATGTAACAAAAAATCTCTTTAATGACATAGAAAACTCAACTGCATTTCCATTGAACAAAATTTTCAGAACAGAAAGTTAAACTGGAGAGTAAGTGATGTTACAACTACTTTGAGGATAAAACCCCAGTAGCAAAGTCTGAGTTATACAAGGGTTTGTAATAAAAAGTTCTGAACGTTGAAGAAGAAGACCAGTCAGCCATAGACATGATAGTTGACAGTGGAACAAATGCATTGGCGGCTGCTGTAGTAGAGGCACCACGTACTGAGTGAGCCTTGAAAATTTTACTGTCAATTCCTGCTGCACTCATAAAGGTTCGCAGCCAACGCCCCAATGTAGTGGTAGTGACCGGTTTAAAAGGGCGTTTAAATGAAATAAACAATTTATCAGGGAGAGAAGAGGGGATGACTGGTCGAATGTTCCTTGTCAATTTAAGATAATGTCTAAAACATTCCACAGGACAAAGTTTCTTGTCTTGATTAAAACGAGCAAAGTATGCTTCAGTTGGTTTATCCACACTGCCAGTTTTCCTTGGGACAGTGAGTTGGAAGGACAACCCTTCTGGATGGACATTGCAATGTCTGAGATCCAAATTTGCCAAAGTAGAAATCCGTTCAGGACACGTTAAAGCAAACAGGGTAACTAATTTCATTGACAGAACCTTAAGTGTTAGGGAACTGTTTTTCCCTAATGAAATAATGTATTTGACCATAATATCAACATTCCAGGTATGTGAGTACCTGGGCTTTGGAGGACGTTTATTAAGAACACCTCTGAGGAGTCTAGTAACGTAAGGGTGTTGACCAATGGAGTAGCCATCTATCTTAGGGTGGGTCGAGGAAATAGCTGATCGTAGGACGTTGATCGATCGGTATGCTAAGCCTTCATTAAAGACTTCTGTTAGGAAAATCAGTATGTCATTTATAGATGACGAAAAAGGATCAATTTGCTGTCCAGAACACCAGCGGCACCAACGGTTCCAACTAGACTCGTAGGTCTTGTGTGTGGAGGTACGAGTTGCTGCGATGAGTAGGTCGGCAACATTTGTCGGAATGCCCTCAGCTTGGAAACGTTGGTAGAGATGTGAAACACGGCTAAGTGAAGGCGAGGATACATTGGGTGAACTCTGTTCAGATCGGACGGGTCTTTTAGGAGGGTTGGAGTGTTCGGCAGTAACACTGGCTGAGATATTAGAAGCCTCAACAGGACCGGCCACCAAGGCTGGGCTTGCCAGATTGGAGCTACTAGAATTATCTCTGTTTGGTCTATCATTACTTTCTCCAGAGTCCTGGATATCAAGTTGAATGGGGGGAAGGCATAGCCTTGCAGAGGAGCCCAAGTTATCGTGAAGGCGTCTGTGTGGATGGCCCCTGGATCGGGTCTCCAACTGATGTAATCCTTCAGTTGGTTTGTAAGGCGACTCGCGAACAAGTCGGTCTGACAATGAGACAGGAAGGGATGAATGATGGATGGGTCTAACTTCCACTCGCTCATGTCCTTGAATTCTCTCGACTCCTTGTCTGCAGAGACGTTGTCTCTTCCTGGGATGTGAGAAGCCATCACAAAGATGTCTCTTGCCTGGCACCAATCCCACAGCTCCAGGGCTAGAAATAGGAGTTGGAGGGAACGTGTACCCCCTTTGTTGTTGATGTAAGCGATGGCGGTCGTGTTGTCTATTTGTAGAGATGCGGTTACATGAGACCTGTCTTTGAGAAAGGTTTTTAAAGCCAAGAAGGCTGCTTTCAGTTCCAGGTAATTGATGTGTTGGAGGAACTCCTGTTGTGACCATCTGCCGTTGGTCACGAGGGACTGATGCACCGCACCCCAGCCTTTCATGGAGGCGTCGGTCGTGATTAGCATATCTGGGGGAGGGAAGTGTACAGGGCTGCCGTTTGCACTGCAAGTGTTTTTCAACCACCAGGTCAGTTCTCCTCTGGCACTCATTGACAGAGCAATTAGGGCGTCGTAAGACTCTCGGTTCATTTGCAGGCCCCAAATGAGGTCGCATTGTAGGTGGCGGAAATGGAGTGGTGCTCGCCAAATGGCTGGCCGGGAGGACTCTAGTAAACCGATTAGGCTTGCTAGGTTTCTTAGCTTGATCTTTTGAGGAGCTAGTAGACGGTGACAACAGTCTAGGATTTTGTTTACCTTTTCTGCTGGGAGTGACAGCATCATAGACGTTGAGTCTATTTTGAAACCTAAAAAGGTGATAACCTGAGAAGGGATCAGGGATGACTTCTTGAAGTTTACTATAAAGCCCAGGGACTGGAGGAGAGTCACTAACAGATGGGTGTTTCTCACAGCTTCCTCCTTTGTAGCAGCTAAGAGAAGGAAATCGTCCAGGTAAATAAGGACGCGAATTGACTTCCTCCTCAGGAATGCTGCGACTGGCTTCATTAGTTTTGTAAAAATTCTGGGGGCTGAACACAGGCCGAATGGGAGGGCTTTGAACTGGTAACACGTGCCCTCCCAAATGAATCGAAGAAACTTTTGAGACGACTGGTGAACGGGAACGGAAAGGTAAGCGTCCTTTAAATCTATATTTGTCATAAAATCTCCTTTTAACAGCAACGTTTTCAGACAACTGAGGCTTTCCATCTGGAAGTGTTCGTTTAATATGAACTTGTTTAGATAACTTAGATCTATCACCGGACGCATAGGTCCGTCCTTTTTGGGTACAAGAAACAGGCGGCTGTAGAAGCCGTCTCTTGAAAAGGGGGTCCTATCTATGGCCCTTTTCTGCAACAACCCGTTGACTTCCTGTGAAATTAGAAGTGCCTCTTGACCCGATGTCTGGGTAAACTGAGGAAACTTCTGGAAAGGGGGTTTGAAAAAGGTTATCTTGTACCCTGAAACAATTGAGAGGATCTGAGGGTCCGATGTTAGGGTCCTCCAAGAGGTGAGGAACTCTGAGATTCTTGCTGACGTCCCTTCTGGAGTTGGGGACGAAAGGGGCCGTTTTTTGAACGGGATCCGTGGTGATTTGACTGAAATCTAGAGGTGTTTGAATACCCAGACGATTGATATTTGGAGAAGGTGTCTCCTCGATGCCTAGTCTGAGACTGTGAACTAGTGCCACGTCTAGGAAAGGCCTTGGATGTGCTTTGTGCCAAATTTTTTGTGAGGCCTCTTGACAATTCAGCTTGCTTTGAGGCCAATGAGGGAAAATCATCTCCAAAAAGCCATGACTTGGCATTTGGTAGAGGTAATTCTGCGAGGTTAATCCTCGACCTATTTATTGATGCAAGGACTCTCTGTCGTCTCAATATAGATAGTTGGGTATTTGCTGAGCCTAAGAGGCAAAGGGCTTGCTCAAGGGCTAATTTTATTTCCTCATAAGATGGTGCTGAACCATTTTCAATGCAGTCATGAAGACCACAAAGTGGACCAGTGGTATTTAAGAGGGCACGCTGAACGGTGAACATTTCTTTGTCTCTCTCTTGGACAAACTTTTTCAGTTTAGTGGGAACTTGATTCAATAACTGTTGATCCAGTTTCGGGGCAGATAACGAATCCACCTCAGGAGTGGCCCAGTCCTCCAGGATAACCAGTGATTGTTGATACGTTAATTTTCTCCGGAAATTAGACTCCAAAAATTTGGAGAATGGAGATGATGGTTTCCAGGAGGATGATTGAACAACAGGGTCAAACAGACCATGATCAAGGTTCGCAGCTTCGCCAGCCGTCTTACTAGACTCTTGTTGTGCCTCATCAGGCTCTACGGCTGCCTTAATAGGCTTTACAGGTGCCTTAATAGGCTCTACGGATGCCTCAATAGGCTCTACGGGTGCCCCTTTGGGCAATGAAGAAGTCTCAAGTGACTTTTCGGCCGCCAAAGGATCGTTTATCTCCATCAAACTTGACGTGTCATCAGCCATTACCGACAAGACGTCGATGTCCGTGTCCGTAACAGATTCTAGCTGATTTGAACGGGACTCCAACGAGTCTAATCGTCCAGAAAGGCTCTCAATCGAGTGCAAAATCCTCTGAAGAGTATCATCTTCTGGGTCCCTGCGCCGTTTTGGCGGGGAGCCTTCATTTTGTGCGTCAGGTGCCGAGATGGAGTTTCGGCGGGAAGATGGCGACCGGGAGCGAGTCCTTTTTCGCGACTTGTGCTTTCTGCTGGACATGTTCAGCGAATGAAGATACCCGAAGAGCGAAAAAATATCGCTAGAAAGAAACCTTCTGTGTAAAAACACAGAGGAATAGTCTGCAAAAGGTAAAAAATTAGCAAAAAGGCAGGACAAAATCAAATACTTACCGAATGGTTTGAAGCACAAGGAAAAAAGCCGCAGAAGCATGATGGGACCACGAGACCTAGGTTCCAGGGTCCTGTGGGTATACCCAGGCCCCTACGGTTTGCTTTTATGGGGGTTTAACCCTTCCAATGCGTTAAAAAGTGGTTTGAAGCACTAACTGGGAAATTCCTACCAATTGTTTTCTCATATATTTCGAACGGAGTCTGTGAAATATAATCGTTCACTCCTGTTCTGTATTTCTATCAATAACACATTCAAATTCAAAACTAACTTGGTTGAATTTCTGGTCCTTTTCCCTGCTGTTTCGTTTGCCTTTTTCTAGAGCGAGCAGTTTTTGTCTTTGCTGCGATGACGGATGTCTGTTGTTATTCGCCCTGCTGTCGTACTCTTTCCCTGCTTTGAGTCGTGCTTTCCTTGTGTTGATTTTCACGGTGTTCGAACTTACTCGGCGACGATCGCGGGCTACTCTTTCTTGAATATCTCGGAGATCATCTTGCTGGGATACACTTCCAGGACGAGTGAAATCCGTTTCCACAAAATTTACATTTCTTTCAAAAAGGCATCACCGCATTCGAAATGGCGGAAATTCAGGAGTTCTCAAATACGCTACTATTGCCAGGTAACCTGGCCTGCGAAGGGACACCTTTAAAATATAGATATATATATATTTAGTATAATTTTAGAGCTGAACACAGTGTTTCCAGCAATCTGATTGGTTGAGTGTACTCGCCATATGACGTTATATTCACCGCGCTAGGCGGTGAATATAAAGCAAAACAAAATGGCTGCCAGCAGCCGGTTTGTAAATGTTTCCGACGAGGAAATCTCAGAAACTAGAAATACGACTCCCGCAAAAACCTCGCGAAGCTAGTTTTTGAAGAAGTCACAATGCTTTTATATTATATTCTTTATTTATATTTTACATTTTATTTTTTATATCAGCGTAATCCCCATTATTTTATTTCTTATGCTGTGTTTTGTACACAATTAGTGACACCTGGTGCAAATTACATGATGAGTATACAGCTCAACACAGTGCTTTAAAATTGACCTTCATTTAGCTCTTTCACTGCCACTGAGATTGCACCAGAGGGAATGAAAGTAAAATTATTTATTATCTTGACAGGGAATAGAGTCTATGAAGTACCACAATAATATTCACTTAACACAAATTGAAAATCATTGTAAATCTCTTGCAGGTGAAATTTTGAAGAGTTGATATGAATGCTTGTGTTTACCACAGTGTAAAAACCTGTGTTTTTTTTTCTTTAGTTTTATTTTCTTAGTCTCTACTGCTTTGTCTTCTTTGTTGTACATCACTTTTAAACACAATATGTTCTTACACTGAGGATGAGTTGAATGCTCCAATTATTTTTTGTTTATGTTTCTTGGTTATAACTGTATGAGATTCATTGTAAGAAGAATCTTCTGATTAGATATTTTATTGTCTACTGCAGTCATTATTTCATTCCCGGGTAACCACAATTGAGAGCATTATGAATAGTGCATGTTTTAATTTGTGTACTCTTTTCAGTTGCAATGGTACCCCCAGTGGTAGATAGAAAAATTCCTCTTCCCTCAGAAGAGATGCCATATCAGCAGAAGTGTGAGATACAATGTCATTACATAAAAAAAATTGGGGGTAAAACAATTGGATTCTACAAAAACTTTGAATAAAGGTTTGGTAATAGTGAGTGCCGACTGTATAGTATGTGGTTGTGCTATTTTTAGGTCATATCATAAAAACAATACATGTAAGAAAGAGTTATTGAAATCTTAATATGTTCAAAAAGATTGCTGCACTACGTACTCCTGTAAAAAAATGTGAAATCAACATCAATCAGTCAAAAGTATATACCA
>OX453284.1:20436621-20489121 GCA_949710005.1 Ricordea florida
GAGGGCATAACCATCTTAGGTTGAATCTGGGATATTGCTGTTATTTTTTTTTGCCCAAAATTGCCTGATTTTTTGCATGCAGGCATTATTTGTAGAGCAAATAAGGGAAAAATGGCCAGAGATAAATAAAGAGCGATGCTTTTCTAGAGAATCAAATTCCACATGGAGAAAATCAGTCCATGATCAAAATTCAGCAGGAGAGGTTTGTGCTTTCAGCCCTCAGATCAGATCTTTTCCAGGTATACGTTTTGTATTCTATTGACTTTTAACTAGGGAGGGGAAGGTGGGGTACTTATGAAATGCTTCCATTTATGGGATACAAAACCAGGTCAATGGAATATTTTTGAAACAAATTTCTTAAATGTGATTCAAAGTTTGCTGCATATATGTCTGATTATCCAAACAAGTAAATGTCATACAAGTCATGAACAATTCTAACAATCATTTGCTGTAACCTACCCTATGACGTAACGGCAAGGGGTGAGAGACCAATTTTCACTTGTTTTTCTTGCAACTGAATTTTTTGTGTGCAAGGCAACGGAATCAACATTTAAATTTTGCATTTTAATAGTAATTGTGGTACCAACAATATAGACACTTGAGTATAGGTTGATCAGCACCAAAGTGATTTCTTATGAGTCCAAATTTTGCTTGCTATAGTACATTGTTGACTGGAGTAACTTATGCCACTTTCTCAAGCAACCAGAAGTAAAATGAACACTTAAACCAGTTTTGACTAGTTCATGCATATTTTCCCATGTTTAGTATTGATGAAATCTGTGTTTCTCTTGAGCTCTGATTGGTTCATTAGACAGAGCGCATCTCTTGTGAATGGCCAAGGTTATTCAGCTAATGGTTTTAGTTTAACAACAGTCTGTTGAAAGTCTTCTTATTCTGTGACTGTCTCTTACAGTGTATGTGCTGACATGTTGTGGTGCAATAATGTATTTGTGTTATATTATTACATGTATCATTATGGTATCTCTATATGTCTTCTTTCATGTTCTCTTGTCTTTTAGCGTGTGTACTATCTATCTCTGGAGTACTACATGGGTCGGGCATTGAGTAACACCATGATCAATTTGGGGATTCAAGGCGAGTGTGATGAGGCAATGTACCAGGTCAGAGCAATTTCATTTACCTTTTCGGAAACCCATAGGAATTGATACATGTGAATGTATTCAATTTTTCAATCTTTGAATGTCTCCAACCACAGCTTGTCCACATTCAATCTACCAAGTATTGTTTTCGAAAAGCTAGAGAAATCAAATTAACCAATCAGTGCCAGCAAGCCCAAAGATTGGGGCAAGCAGTTTCCAAATTTGGTACATGAGAAGTACTGATTCTAGACATACTGTGAACATGAGTTACACATTTGACGTCTCATGGGTTTCTGGCATTTTGTAAAAGGTGTGACTCCCAAACACAGATTCAGGGTTACAACTGCACACATGTACAGTATGCCAGGAGTTCCAGTGAATGCTAACTGAAGGACTGAGATAATTGACAATGATCTCTTAATATTCTCAAGTCTCTAATCTGTTTCATTGACACTGTTTTGATGTTGTAGGGTCATGTTACATATTGCTCGCTTTTGCTTGTGAATAAGAATCAATCATTTATTGCACCTTTTGCAGTCAGATGACTGATTTGATAGAGCTCATTACAAACTGATCTTATAGACACACAGGTAAATATATTTGTAATGTTGTGGTAATATTAAAGTGCAGAGTTTATATGTCTACTGTAGGTTGGTTTAGAGATGGAAGAGTTGGAGGAAATAGAGGAAGATGCTGGCCTAGGCAATGGTGGCCTTGGTCGACTGGCTGCTTGCTTTCTTGACTCGCTGGCCACTCTGGGATATGTTGCATATGGTTATGGTATTAGATATGAGTATGGTATATTCAAGCAGGCCATCGATGATATGGGAAATCAGGTAATCTCACTAATATCTTACTAGTATATGTTGAGGTACAATTTAATCGTGCTTTAAATTTTATTTGCTCTACATGTACCTACTGAGCTAGCCGGTCTGTGGTACGTTTGGTATCTGGAATAAAGTAAGCACAAGTAGAAGACTGAAAAAATTGCACGAATCTGTAGGCTGAGTGCAATTTGTCATCTTTGATAAATTTGTGAGTCTTCATTGATACAAAATTGCACTGAAAAGCATTTGATTACTTGTAAATTATGTAAAAGCAAAAATTCATATTCAAATTTCTGCACTCAGTTTCAACTTTTTGCGCTGTCTGGGTATGAATAATTATTGACATGTTATCAGCCAATCAACTCATTTAAATTTTTGCATATTATTAAGAAAACAACAAACTAGAATGTACTTTTCCAGGACACAAGTTACATTAAGTGATAGTACATTGCAGAGGAAAGATTATTTCACAGACGGAGCTCATTTATGAATAATGTAAAACATTTACTCAAGGTTGAGTTGCCAGATGATTGGTTAAAATTTGGCAACCCATGGGAAAAAGCAAGGCCTGAGTACCAGATTCCAGTGCACTTCTATGGAAGAGTAGAGTCTGATGCCGATGGCAAAAACCACTGTTGGGTGGACACAAGTACTGTGTATGCAATGCCATATGACCAACCCATCCCTGGCTATGGAAACAACACATGCAACACAATGAGATTGTGGGCTTCAATGTCTCCTAAGGGCTTTGATTTATCATACTGTAAGTTTGTGAGGTAGATGTGAACAGAAATACCAGACAAGGGAAGTCCATAACTTTGATCAGGCCTTCTGACAGGGTGGGGGAAAAAAAAGAAAATTGTTCGGGTTTTGGGAGGCAAATTGTGCGGAAAAAAACGGCGATTGTGCGTGATTGCACAATCGTGTAAACAAACAAATATTCAATCACCGGGCCTCAAAAAAACCCGACATTCAGGAATTTCTGGATAAGTGAAAAGTGCAACAATTGTGCTCTTAGTCTGGCAATTAAACATAAACCAAATTTCTATTTTGCTACAACTTTGGCCAAAGTTTGTGGCAACAAAATCATGTTGCATGACGCGATCGATTAAGTTTATTCAAACCCATAATTCCCAGGCGTAATTCCGCTTCGAAATGAAATGTTTTCGACCAGAATAAGTTACTTTGTGAAAAATCCCGACATTTTTGTACTTTCCTTGATACGTAGAGCGAATATTATCTTGTAAAGGTTTAAAACTCTTCACGCTTGAAATTGCTGCAAAACCTAATTTAATTTGATATCATTTTATTTTAAACTTAGAAATAAGAGCGTGAAACTTGTATTTCCTGAATTAAAACGTCTTTCACTTGAATAACAAGAATAAACCCTGTTTCTTGACGAGAATTATTGATTTTCTGTAGCCCAAAGTTGCAGCGCTTTTGTTTCATTTGCAAAACAATATTGCCACAAATCGCCAGTATAAGATTAGACTGTGACTAGTGCCCAGGCCGGCACGGAGCGATAAGGAGTCGCCTTGTTGTTTTTTATCCGCTTGAGCTGTTCTTGCAATCGCAGAAAGCGGCGGATTTCTCGATTGTTTTGCAAGGTAAATAGCCTAAAAAGCTTCTTTAAACCTTGGCAATCGATGGGAATACTGATTTAATGAGATTTTTAACCAAATCTTTCCATATTATGCGGGATTTCACGGATTTTCAGAAATTGTGCGGGATTGTGCGGCTTTGATTGAGTTGTGCGGTCCCGCACCCACGCACCCTGTCAGAAGGCCTGTTTGATTTGAATGGAGTGTGGGGAATGTCAGACTTCTGTAGAAGTTCCTGACCTTGATATTTGATGGAGTGCGGGAAACGTTTACTGAGATAATGGTTACCTATTTTAGGGACAGTTTGGCAAGATTATTTGAGCATATTAACATGTTGGCTATAGTATCTGCTTTGCATTCCATCCTTGATTCTCAGATCTGTATGTTTTTTTATTTATCATGCTGTTTTGAACCAATCAGTGGCATTTAGGTCATCTGCAATGGGTGCCAAGAGTGTTGAGACACGTTGCCATTTTGGAGTACTTAAGGCCAATGTCCCCCCACAACTCTATGATACTACCCCCTCCCCCCAAAAACAATGTTGGATTTCCTGTCTCTAGAACTTGCCTCTTTCCAATACAACATAGAAAAGGGGAAGGGGGGTGGCTCTCGACATAAGACAAATTTGAAATGGAATAAGTGAAGTGTTGCAATTAGCATTTGATTCAGTCAACTGTCTCAGCTACTTTTATTGCCCATTGTAGGTTCAGTGTAGTTGGCTGCACTATATTCTTGTTGGGAGCTATCCTCTAAATTTGGATAACTTAACAAACCCAAAAATGATTACCTAAATTAAGTCAAAAAGAAAGTCATCTTCAGACTTCTATAATAGGCACTTACTGTGTGAAAAATGTTCATTGCCCTAGGCAAATTTTACACAGTACATCAAGTTGCTTTGCGCAAAGTCTTCCACATTGTTGCATGTGTTATTATGGTAATCTCTGTACACATTAATTTTATTAGCAGACACCTAACATTCCCTAGTTGCATGAATGGTGTTGATACCATTTGGTAATATTAAATGTCTGGGAACAATCTTTCATTACACTAGCTTTCATCAAAGGGGAAGTGACAATATATTGTACTCCTGTTTGCTTGACACTACAGAAATAAGGTTAAGATCCCTCTGTTCAAGCCTCCCTGGGCATATAAGGACAGGCATGATTAGGGTTTGTCACTAAGTGCTGGCTACCTGCCAAATTTGGTGGCTTGGAAAAAGGCAATGGCTTGTTGAATTTTTGTTTTGGCCATTTAAATCTTAAGTCAGCCAGCTGAATGGCTACCTCATGTGGCAGCCGATTTCCTAAGCTACAATCCTGGGCTGCATGGATCTTTCATGTTTTGTAATTATGACACACCTTAACCTCCTGTGGCTTTGTTCATGAATAGTTAATGATGGAGACTATATCAAGGCTGTACTTGACAGAAATGTGGCAGAAAACATCTCCAGAGTTCTTTATCCAAATGATAATGTAAGTTCTTTGTTGACACAGGTTTGTTTGTGTAACATGTTATAGTTTCTGTTCTTTGTTGTCTGGAGTCTTTTTGTAACAGTTGTGAGACATCCAGTTGTGCATGTATATCAATGATTGAAGCCACAAGTCTCTGTCTGCAGTTCAGTTTGATTATCTAGCTGTTTGTTCAGAAGTTGTGGGAAAAACTGTTGTTATTGGTACAGACTGAAGTTTTGGCATTAGCTTGTGCTAAGTCTTTGTCAGAGTTACATCTAGTCAAATCTTAGAGTAATATAATAACACCTCAGAAATTAAGAGAAAGGCAGTAAGTTTCTTTACTCTCTAATTTCTCAAAAGTGATTACTTTCATATCTTCCACACATATATACATGTAATCAAACATTGTGTTTAACAATGGGAATCTTTTCAGTTTTTTGAAGGTAAAGAGCTACGTTTGAAGCAGCAATACTTTATGGTTTCTGCAACTCTCTCTGACATTGTGAGGAGGTATAAGGCACCCAAGTTTGGCTCTAGGGAAGCAGTCAGAACCAACTTTGATAACTTCCCAGATAAGGTACGTTGCCTGATTAGATTTCACTCATTATGTCAGACAGCCTGCCTGTTCCTTTTGTCAGGTTAAATCACAACATTATTACTTAAGTATATGTAAGACAGTCAGCGTGATAGACTGCCTTGAATCTGTTGTGATCCCTTCATTACTCTTCAGAATATTTAGTGATACTGGTTGTACTGCCTTTGTTTTACTTCTGTTTGATTAGTCGTAGTAGTTGAGGACCCTTGCTAATGGTGGCACAATGTCCCAGTAAGACAAAAAAAATTGTGGGGATATTCAGTTTCCCCCTCCCCCACCCCCTTTCATGAATTCTGCATGCTCGTGTTGAGGATTGTCGTAGTGGAGTGCATAGGGTGTGTATAACAGAATAAAAAAAGAAAATGTGCACACCAAAGACATCTGTGCACCTATGAATAAT
Source organism: Ricordea florida (assembly GCA_949710005.1). Classification (NCBI taxonomy): domain Eukaryota; kingdom Metazoa; phylum Cnidaria; class Anthozoa; order Corallimorpharia; family Ricordeidae; genus Ricordea; species Ricordea florida. Next base: position 20,442,596 of record OX453284.1, read on the forward strand.
AAATTATACACGTACCTTTTTAGACACTAATGTATACAACACACATGCAACACACATGCAACACACACACTCACATACACACACACAACACTTGAACAATGGATATGCACTTATCTGTGACTGGTGCCAAAGTACTATAGGAAGGAATCTGGCATGAACAGAGCATTCGGAAAAAAAAAATGCAAATACATGTTCCTTCTGAAAGTTATAATCCAGTTTTGTTATTCCTTGTGACAGTTCCATGTTCACTTGGAGGAAAGATGGTGCCACATATGTTCGGGGTAAATAACAGTACAGAACTTGTACTCTTTTTTTCTCTAACAGGTAGCCATTCAGTTGAATGACACTCACCCTTCACTGGCCATTCCTGAACTCATGCGAATCTTTTTGGATAAGGAAAAACTTGATTGGGATAAGGTAATTTCTGTAGTGCAAAATAGTCAGGCACTATGCTTTTTAGGCTGTACTCTTGTGCAAAACGTTTAGTAAAAGAACCCTCTTCGCTTGTTTTTCCATCTATCTGTTACTAGTAAGAGTACAAATCACGGGAAAGCGTCCCCTCCCCTATTGCTGTCATTACAGTTGAGCCCACGTTCCAGTGGTGTTCGTTTCAGAGTGCGCGAATGCGACGCTTACGGGTAAAAACAAGAATTTTATATCGAAGCACTGTGCGATTTCTTGATTCTTGACTGTTTTCTTATATTCCTTTTTCGAGGAATTGGAGGTTTGTCTGACCTAATTTTATCGTATAGCATGATTTTCAGTGGACTGTCTTACTATAAAACCAACGCAATCACTTATTCAATTATTGTGAGGATAGTTTCTAAAGAAACTGGTGCTGCGTCGGTGGGAAATTGAAACACAAGAAACCGGGTAAATCTAACGAGTTGATTAGGTAAGTTATACCACTGTAAGGTAAAAGGGAGGTGCTGACGTTTCGAGCGTTAGCCCTTCGTCGGAGCGACGAAGGGCTAACGCTCGAAACGTCAGCACCTCCCTTTTACCTGACGGTGGTATAACTTACTTAATCAACTCGTTTGATTCACTTATTCAATTTGATCAGATAAACACATTCCCATGAGCCAATCAGAACGCACAGCAAATACATGCTTGCATTAGTTTATAATAAAGTGTGACTAGGAACTGTATAAACTTTTGCGGTACCTTCATGCCATGGAATCTATGGTGGAGTGTAATGCACCAAACACGAGATGCAGCATGTCGTCATGTATCAAACATGAAAAAAAAATGTTGGAAATGTGAGACAAACCTGAGTATTTTTTACTGAAGCCAGAACTTCTGATAAAGTGAGATCAAAAGACGCAAATTAGGGGACATTTTCGAGGCAAATTGTGCGATGAGAAAGGACAATGGATCGATAAATGAAGCAAATTGTGCGATTTTTTGTGAGCTGTTTTCAGCTTGCCTTAGTAAATTTCAGATTTTTGTCCTGCTCAAAAGACAATTTGAACATATAGTAGCAATAATAAATCATTTACGCGTAAATTGGGATTTAAATTGATTAATCTGATACAGTATCGCGCAGACGTAAGTGGACAGGAACGTACATATCATTCGCACCGACAAACTCGCTAATGAAACACAAGCAAACACTTGAATTCGATGTCGCGTATTTCTGTCTCATGAAAATAATTAGATCTGGGAATCGTTATTAGCAATTGAAGGTCGATTGTGTGAAATCGCACCATCACATAATAACAAAAGTCCTGTTAAACTTCCAGAACTTTGGATTATTTTGATCATACTTTATGCAAAGTTTTTGATACAGCTTCTCTAAAATAAAGTGATCAAGTTTGAAAACTAAGGATCCCTAAAAATTTGTTTTCCATCCAATCTCTTAAGACTCCACAGTACTTGATTTCTGTTTCTTTCACCACTGCAATTTTGTGTGGCTGACACGAAGTGTGTAGCCACATTATTGCACGATCGGATTTATTTATTTATTTGTCCACGAGAGTAAAAGCGCCTATCACGTGGTCTAGTAAGCGACACATACGCATTGCGCCAAAGTTTTACATGGCCCGGCGCCTGAATCAATCCTAAATTTTCAAGACATGGTTTTTATCTCTTATAAAGGAAGTACCTCCGTTCAAAGCTTCCACTGGAAATAAATATTCCTGAAGAATAACCTACCACCAAAAAAGAAGACAAGGAGGCCTTAAAAGCAGCGAAAAGCCATTTCGCGTTGGCGATTTCTTCGATTTCACGGACACTACCTAAATACGGCCCTAATAAAAAACCGAACCTCGGGTTTCAAATGGACTTTTACATGTACACACTCTAATTACAAGACCAGGGTAATTGTTAAAGCACAGTAAATGTTGTTTGCAAATGTTTATTTGCTTTTTGCCAACAGTTTAAGTAATCATTTGAACCAAAATCCAGTGACTTCTCTAATTTTCATCGCAATTTACTGCCGAGTGATCGCTTTGAACACAAACAGAATGTCGTTTGCACGAACGCAGTAAAATACAAAGTTTTATACCTCCAATAGCAAACGTGTTGGTTTTTTAAAGGTTTTGGCTGGGAAACCTTTATGTTGCTGTTTTGCCTTTGGCAATTAATAGTATATTTTTAAGCCTAAATCACTTGAAAACACATGGTATTCGCATGCGGTCACCCTTCCAAGTACTAACCCCGATCGACTGGGCTTAACTTAGGTGATCGGCAGACCACCGGTGTTTTCTCTGTGGTATGGTATTCATAAGAAACGATTGTTTTTTACATAGCTTTCAGACCGAAATCCATTGAGTATTCCAAAGGCTCATCTGTCTGGTAACTTTTGCCACTTCCCTTATTTCACCCATGATTTCTTCTCCTGGTCGCATTGACTAACCATGGCAGGTTACTGTAGCTGGTCAGTTTTTGTCACATGATTGTGACCATGGGTAACCATGACCAATAGGACAGTGCGTCCCACGGAAACGCCCCTAGGCGTCTTATTTATTTATTTATTTATTTCAGTCCACGAGAGTCAAGCGCCTGTCACGTGGCCTGGGAAGCCACACATGTGCGCTTTGCGGACCTATTTTTGTGTTTGAGAAGGAAGCATAACATATAGTACCTACTGTTAAAAACAACATAATTCTTTGTTCTTTTTCCTCGTAGGCTTGGGATATCTGCTTGAGGACATTCAGCTACACCAATCACACTGTCCTGCCTGAGGCGCTTGAGAGGTGGCCTGTGCACATGTTGGAGTACATCCTTCCAAGGCATCTGCAGATTATCTATGAAATCAACGCCCTCTTTCTCAAAGTAATTAATCTCAGTTGTGCTTGTCTTCATTGCATAGTACATGTAGACTTTAGAATTGGGATGCTAGATACAAGAACCTCGGCGCTGAAGTAAAATTAAATCGTAATCCCACAAAAATGGTTCTTCAAACGAGTTGATAAAGTTTTGCCAGCCATGAGACTTGACGGGTGCTGACGTTTCGAGTGTTAGCCCTTTGTTACTCAAAGCGTTAATCCCTCACCACTCGCTCTGATGAAGGTCTGATACAGTGGTAAACGTTACAACACGTTTGATAAACCGTTCTTGTGTTTAAATTTCTCGCCGACGCATGATCACTCACAGCCTCGTGCATTATCGTGCAAATGAAGTTGACACTCGATACTCACACCCGCTAGAATTGAGTATGGAGGATCAAGTCGAGTGTCGAAACTCTGTAGAACCAATTAAGCAATTAGCACAGTATCTGCTCATTACAGGAAATCACTCACGCGATTTAACACCCAACTCGATCCTCCATTATTACGACTCGATACTGACACGCGAGTATCAACTGTTGAGTCTCGATCCTCGCCCCGACACCCAGAGTGAACTTAAACTGTAAATTTAAACAGTACGGTATTTTAGTCGGCGCAACAACTATGGATTTGTTTCGAAGGCCGAAGATTCAGTTCCCGCTAATTTAAACGTTTTGTTCGCCTTGCAAAGCTCTCTAATTCCCAGTATAAGGGACAGCATTGATTGGAGATTCCAAGAGCGTTTTGTAGCACTGAAGTTGCAAGTGAGAGTTAGTCAGCATGTTTTTTTCCGCCATTTGTAAAATTACGCGGCAAAATATTTATTGTACTAAGAAGTGAATAAACACACTCCCAATCAATAATGCGTAGACCTATTATGTGTTTACTTAGTAAAAACTGGCGTCTTGGGGGTACTAAAATAGTATGCCACAGGCTTGCCAAAGCAGAATTTTGTTACGGTGAGAGGAACGTCGGGAAAAGCGGTTAATGTTTTTAAAAAGCTTGGCAAATTCAGGGAGTAACAAGCTGATCTTGGCTGGAAAATTTTAAATCCTAGGATATCTCACTGGGTGAAAATTTGAGCAAGTTAACTTTGCCTAGAGGGTTTTTTTGGCATGGGTGGCGTTTCTTAGGTAAAATTTGAGAACGAGTCCAGTCATGTCGTCCATGTAGTTTTTATTGGACCAGCCAATAAGTACCTCTTTGTACACGTAACACAACTCGCCTTATGTGACCCGAAACGCGATGCACTTAATTTGTAGTTCTCTGTAGTTTTTCCATTTTGGCGTACCATCCGAGTTTTTAGGTGCTGTCAGTACTGTAATGGAGTTGATACCGTCCAGCACGAGTTTTGAACCGGAGACGTCTTACATTTAAGTCCGGTGCGCTACCCACTTACCAGCTAACCTATCGCTGCAACTCCTGTCGTTTTGATATGTCTTTTCTTTTTGTCACTACACATAAGGCAGTGCTAGGCTGAGTAAATGTTATTTCTTTCTCTCTCTCTTTTTTTTTTCTTAGAAAGTTGAGCAGTTATTTCCCGGAGACATGGACAGGTTACGGCGAATGTCACTTGTGGAAGAAGGACACGAGAAACGCATCAACATGTCGCATCTGTGCATCGTTGGATCGCATGCCATCAACGGCGTGGCAGCTCTACACTCTGAGCTTCTTAAGACTGACGTGTAAGTTGGTATATTTGGAAGACAATGATTTCGAGCCTGAAACGTTCAGTGAGGAAATGTATATCTTTCACAAATCCAGCAGGCACGATATTTGCCGTTTAGATTATTTCACATCCAATTTCCTTTGATATTCAGTTCCTAGCAGTATGCAAGTTGTTTAATTTTGTCCCATGAACCAAGTTTGATGGCTTCGATCCCACAAGTCTCCTAAACCTCAGTGGTAGAGCGTTCGAACTTGTAATCGATGGTTCGACTCCTGTCGGGAGAGCTCGCATCTCCTTTTTTCAAGTTTGGGCGTAAAATGCTAAAACGTGCATCTTTCACAATCTCACCAGGCTCAACATATACTATCCATTATTTTACAACTTGCTGAGTAAATGTGGTCTTCTGATCGTGTTTCCGGAAATTCCGGTTGGAAAGTAAATGGAACACGAGTTTCCTGGACGTTCCGGTGGAAATTTTCCAGGAGCAACGGAACGTCTGAAAACGTAGTCCTGTTTTTCTGACTGAAATGTTTCGAATGTTCCATTTCCTTTAAAGTCATTTATAGTATCGTTTGATGTCTGTTCTTGATTTTCCGTGCAAACAAGAGTGGGTTTTGCAAATTGGTAAACGACAATCCCCGACAGAATAGACCATTTTACAGCTGTGTGCTTAGTACCCTGGCCTTTGAATAGAAGCGAGGCTGGAGGTGACCTTGTTTTGTTACAAACCTTCCTGTTCTTCATATGTAAATAATGTGATTTGCACATGAAAGGTGGGGAGGTTTGTAACCAAGCAAGGTCACCTCCAGCCTCGCTTCTATTCAGAGGCTAGGTTCCTTAGGTGAGAACTGTAAAATGGCCCATTTCCCATATTTTAATTTTGTTTGCAATTTGCCAAAACCGTACACTAACCGGTTTTCCCGTATATATGGTAAACAACCTAGGGTCTCGTTTCTCGAATTCCAGATAACTTTTCGGGCCCAAAGCTCTAATTGTAGGTCAGAGTCTATTGAACGTTTGAGTAGTTCTTTACGCACAAACCTGCCATACGTACAATTCAACTTAGAATTGCTTGGCTTAAGTCTAAAGACCAACAAAATTGCAATTTCCGCTGTGGTAACTGCGATCATAAAATAACTTTCTGGGCCCGATAAGTTTAATACCGGGTCTTTCGAGAAACGTACACCAGGCCTTATGTTATTTGCGGAAAAAAGCAAGAACTAACGTTAGACCAACGTTAGGTAAGAGTTACAAACATCGTCATTATTGTAATATCAATGATCTTTCTCCTCTCCCCTTTATAGATTTAAAGATTTTTATGAGATGTTTCCTGATAAATTCCAGAACAAGACAAATGGCGTAACACCCAGACGGTGGTTATTGCTCTGTAATCCCGGCCTGTCAGATCTTATTTGTGAGGTAATAATCCTACCATTTTATGTGCCTTAAGTTTTCTTTTAGTGTAAATACTCGGGTGATTATACAAAATCGCGCGCTCTGATTGGTTCGCTATCTCGGATTATCAGCCGATAATCACCTCGACGAACAAAATGGCTGCCAGTCGTTCGCGCGCTTTTGATGAAATAAATTTTTTTCGTGTTGTGCAATGCTTTTCTTTTCTTTTTTGAAACAATCACCTGTGCATTTACACTAAAACAATTATTCGCCTCAGGCTCAGTGATTCTCGGATAATATTCACCTCGACTTCGTCTCGGTGAATATTCACCGTGAATCACTTCGCCTTCGGCGAATAATTGTTAAATAGCCAACTCTATGCCACCTTTGTAAACAACCCTATTCGCAGAACGTCTTCACTAAAGTTACGTAGGCATTTGTAATTTTTACAAAGTTTTTGACTAACAAGTAAGATGATTTTCCCTGTTATTGCGTGATTCTGATATTTTATCTCTCAGAATCCAAGAAATATTCAGGGTTATTGATGAAGCGTGAGGTCAAAATAGCTAGAAATTGCTTTTTCCGAGTATAGGCTAAGACGCAGTCTATGTTTGATCACGTTTTAATTTCAAATTCGTTTGGATCGGTAAACGGACAGACTTTAAAAAGCCATTGAACAAGAGTTTGATATTTCTCGAAATGACCTTTAGGCTTTGATGTTTGTGAAGTAAGCACATTTTACGTTTTCGGGAGGTCTTTCTATATTGCTGTATTTGTTGCAGAAAATTGGCGAGGGATGGACAACTGATCTGTCTCAACTTAGAAAGCTGGAGAAGTATGTGAAGGATAGGGGTTTTATGCACGCGTTCATGAGGAGCAAACAGGTAAGCCTACAAGGTATCCGTGGTTGGCTTTGCAGGGTGAGAGGAAAATGAAAAGATCAGGTTGCCCTTCGGGCAAGCTGTTACTTGAGGTTACTTGCCCAAAGCTCTGAGGAGCTAGCCCGAAATTAAATTGTTTATAAAGAATAATCAGATTTAATTACGCAAAATACAAGTACTGATACCAGGCATAGATATAAACTAATTCTTCGTAGTATTTTACATTTTAGCCCCGTTGACGGTCAAAAATATTATAAATTTACGGAAATCACAACACAGTTCAGGGTCCGAAATTAACTTTTTTAGGCAGGCGCCAACTGGCGACTGGAATTTTTTTTTCAGTCGCGATATGGAAAAATGTGGTCGCCAAAAAGCGACAATAAAATTTTTCCTTTGCAGCGAAACACAAGCCACAATTTTTGGTCGCCAATTTTTCTTTTAAGAATCAGAACGAAGAGAACGTGTTTGGGGCCGCAATGTCGATTTTTCCGCTAACGAATAAGATTAAATACAAACACGCTGATTATTTATACACCTACCACTGAAAAACCACCACGAACGAATCAAATGCCGGCCATATACGCAGTTTCGTGCGACTGCCAAATGTTTCAAGTCAACTTTATACCTTCTCTTGTCTCTACGTTTTGGAGAAGAAATGTACGCGACTGAAAAACTGCCGTTTGGTTCTTTGCTCTATGTTCAAAACGATCTTTCCTTTCGCGTTCTGTCAAGACGATCGACACATCGCTATGAAATAGTTAATCGCCCGCTGGCGACCAGTTGTGAAATTCTAGTCGCCAGCGCAAAATTTTTAGTCGCATTGGCGACCAGGAAAGCGCAATTTCGGACCCTGCAGTTTTTTTTGTGAATGTCATGAACGTTGCGATCGGTCAATTAAACTAGCACTGTAATCTGAAGTCTGTCGACATTCGATGAAGTAAATTCTCTTCAAAGCTCGTCAAGCTGACAAACTCTATTGCGGCAACTTAAATGTGGCGCAAAACTTTGTCACGCTACTATAATTTGGTCTCAAAATGTTATCATTTTCTCTCAGGAGCTTTCTGCTAAACACGTTTTGGTATTAAGGCTCAATTTATCGTCAGAAAAGAGGAACCAACTGTGCTTGCCCGTCGGGCAAGCTACAATAAGAAAACGCTAGCCCGACAAGTCATTCCACTAGCCCCGGGCTATCGGACGGCACTTTCGTCGCGCCCTGCTTTGTCTTGTGGTCAAAAACTGGATACTTACAATTTGAAACACTATTGGCGGGCTATTTAAACAGTGTCGAACTAAATCCACGGCTTAAGGAAAAGTAGAATGGTTCGTAACTGACCAGTTAACGATTGGTTTAATGAAACTAATTCATTTTGAGTGAGCAGATATTGACCAGTTATTCTGGTGTGGTATAAATATGATTGAAAAGCTAATTTGAAGCAGCTCAAATTCAAATTAGACGACAGTTTTGTTAAGCTCAGTATGAATCGTCCGTTCACACAGAACAAGCCACAGATATATCTTATACTTGGGTATCTAAGAGATAGTCATGCTGCGGCACACTCTGTTGGTACTGCAATACTAAAAATTGGCGGTCGCACGGTCGCCAGTGGTGAGTTAAAACTGACCAGGGCTACCAAAAGCTAAGGTTTGATCGCCCAATGTGCGACTGTGCTACAGAATTTCAAAAAGTTGCAATGTAAATTAAGCGAAGTACAAGGTTAAAAATAAAGCTCAGTATGTAGTTTAACTAAACTACCTTTCTCTTCGTTTCTTTACCTGGACTCTAAAATCATCCATTGTATTTTTTAGTTCTGAAGTTGAAATTCTGAGCCGTTTTAACAGTGATTTCACGAGCGATCCACATTCATAATATATAGACGCCATTTTGATTTTGTGATTGCCACGTGACTTTAAAAAAAAATCGAGGGCTGCTTCATTTTGGGATGGACTAAGAATAGATCGTTTTCAAGTGACGTCACACTATTTCCGGTTGCCATATTTGTGTACAGCTTTGAATTGCATAACAAATGCAGATGTGAGTCACCTCTATAATTTTTGCCTTTAGAAATGAATAATTTAGTAGCTGAAGCAAATTGAGGCGGCAATCCCGATGTCAAAAGCCCTCCTCTTTCTGATTATGCCAAGAAGCTTGAACCACGAGTGAAGCAGCGTTATTTAGAAAAAATTTCGGCGATTGGAATCGATCCTGTTCTCATCGAGGGTAAGCGTTTCGAACCGGACTGCTTGCCTCCCGTAGAATCCACAGATCTTCTATTCTATCTGGTGTTAGAGACGAGTTTCTACACACAACAACAGTTTAAAGCTTTTCGGGGTTTATTACTAGCGTGAAAGGCCACATAATCTCAAACAAGTTTGTTGTGTTAGCCAAAGTGAGGCATTCACAGAGGATGAATGACTCTTTATTTCTATCTGGATCATCACAGAAAGAGAACGAACAGTCATGTCTGCTCATTGCCTAGGTTGTAAGGCTGGGCTAGCGGAATCTTGCTCACACATCGCAAGCGTTTTGTTTTACTTAGAAGCGTGGACAAGTTTTATGCTCGTGGCTTTGTCCCGCTTACGTAGACCACGTGGAGTACGCGATGGCCCGGGATATAAATTTTACATCGGCTAAAAAAATGAAAGCTGACCTAGATTCGAAAATATCTAATCTTCAACCGAGAGTTCCAAATTCTGATCCTCCTGTCGCTTATTCCACAATCCATGGTAGTACTGCAAAGACAATTCCAGTTCGCACAGAAGAAGAGATGAACGACTTTTACGCGCTCCTCTGATTGTGTGCCGGTGTCAACAACTACTTTTGCGTCAGTTTGTGTTCCTTTCTCTGTGGTTGTCGACGTCGCTAAACTTTCTCCTTCGCTGACCTCGAAGTTCACGTCTAAAATTTGCTGCCCTGGTTCGGTAAGTTTTGACCTCTTCGCTTCCCTCTCAGACTCAAGTTCCTTCTTCCTTTTAGCAAACGCCGGCTTCTTTACAAGTTCGCGTTCCCTCGCCCTCTCGCATCTTTTCGCCGCTTTTTCTCGGTCTTTAAGGCTGGTCTTCTTATTATGCCCTAAATTCAAAGTTTGGACCAAGTCAACGTTGAATTTATCCATGGTTTTGCGGCACTTCCAGAAACAAAGTGCTTCTCACACACCCGATCATTCTCCAAAATGGTATCAGTGAGGTCGTCCCTGCTAATCGCCGAAATCCAGCGCGATCTTCTTTCTTCTGATAATTCTCTGGCTTCTTTCCCTTGATTTCCAATGATGGAAGGTACTTTGGCAAAATGTAATCCTTTATCCCGTCCACTTCTATTCCTACAGCCCACACTAAAACACAAAACCATCTTCGTTTGATGGACGCAGTCGATTTGTTTGCAATGTCTGTACACAAACATGGCGGCATAGCAACAGTTGTCAGGGATTTGGTCACGTGAGTGAAAACGATCTATTCAAGGAAACTGGCCCGACTGGCCACCAAGCACTGGAGTTAATTTTTAGCCCTGGTACTGACATAATGGAAGCAGTGTTTCATCTACTTGCGCGTCCCAAGACTTAGGGTAAAGCACTTGTAATTCTTAAAATAGTCACAAATCTTGGCGTGTTACGAAAAGTGGTTTGAGACCCCTCTCCCACTCTCCACATAAAAATCGAATTCGACAAGTATGAAGGAAAATTGAAACCATATTAGGTTTAGGTTTATTTGGTTTTATTTTCAGACATTGCAGTAGATAATTTCGATTTTGGGGGTTTCAGTTTTCGTAATCTCAAAAACTCTGACGACTCTACATATGGTATTAGTTTCCTAGGATCTTAACTTCGCAAATGATGCACAAAAGCTCATTGTTATTGTTACCATGACCATGGTGTAATAGTCATTGAGGGTTATGTTAGCGGTTGAGGAAGTTAGCTTTCATGCTTGCAGAATATACTTTAAAAAAACGATTATGTAAATCAGGGATGGGGAAGAAAAACAGGTAAATAAGCCTATGGCCCATTTATGAAAATTTTGGGCCATTAGGGGAATTAAATGGGCCAGGAAAAATTTCAACAAAGGTTACGTAATTCTTTTTTTGCTTGTCTTTTTTGGGAAGCAATTAAAAGATGCAAATATAGTCAAAGCACTCGAAAACACTGGAAGCACACGGAACTCCGAGCAAGAGCCTCGTTTGCACATAAAGTCCGAGTTGAGAATCTGCGGACAAATATGACGAGCGAAGGCGTCGTGATTTTTCGCTTGTTTACGCGTCATTAAACTGAAAATTTTACAAATTAAAAGCCTTTTCACAAAGTAGTGTATATTTTACTAGCTGTTTCGCAGTTCTTTTTTAATGCGCCATTTCGTAGCTTTATGCGCCATGCGCGCCTGGCGCACGGCCCTCGTAATCCCTGTGTAACTTAAAATCCGTCAAAAATCTGTAAAGTCTGGTGTGTGTCAACTTCATGCATGATGACGCATCGATGGCGCGGCGTGACAAGATGAGCACGTGGTACACTGAACTTTATGTGAAGGTAGAAAACGATACACATCAACCTCCCCTTCACCAGATTGCGACAATCGAAAGAGGAGGAAATTGTCTGCAACACAGGAGCATGTTTCACATAAATAAGTCGTAAATGTCTCTAGAATGTTGAGGACACGTCTGTCGCGAGGTGTGAAAATGCTAAAGCTTTAACTTAAAATTCATGTTTGGATGAAAAGGAATAGATTGCAGCAAATTTGAAACTAGTGTGTTCTACGATTTTCATTTGTTCTAATCGTTCTACGAGCTAGAGAAACGACGATTTCTCTTCACTGTAATATTTAGACCAAGGAGACGAAACTGCTAAGAAATGGCACACTAAGTTTAAGTTTAAGATGCCAGAATTAATCGTCCATATTTACAAAACTTTTGCATACTGCATTAATTTAAGAACGAAAGTGGGAGTTGCGAAAGTCAAGCGCGATCTCCATCACGAGGTTTTACGGTAAATTAGAGCAAAACATCACCAATAACTTTTCTCACTAAAATCCACGTGAAAAGGGACAACTCGTGCTTTTTTTAAAATTGTTCGTGGCCCAATGCACGCTGGTTAAATGCAATGCATTCTGGTAGAAAGTGATCGATTCCAGAATTCGTTCCCCCTTGTATGTTTTTCCTGAATGCTGATTATGTTGCTGCTCAATGATATAATAAATAATTATTCTCGGAAATCGAGATGAATAGTGGCAGAATATTTACTGAGCTGCGAAGCAGTGAGGTACATATTCTTAAAGCCACTATTCACCGAGATTGAAGAGAGCAACCTCAGTAGGGAGCTTAAACAAACACGACGGCGACGCCAATGATAACACAACCAGTGAAAAATTAAATTGTTGAAACGTAATTCGTACAATAGACACTTGCGGACCTTTTTGTACGTGTAGTTTCATTGTGTCGTTCATTTACACTATTGCTTGGTCCTGCTCTGTTCAATGCTTCATCGTGGTAGTGTTTTGCTTAATTTCCCTGGTAAAACCTCTTCGAAAAAGCTGAAAAGCGTGAATCGACGGCAGCCATATTTCGGTACCTTGGACGCCATTTTGTTTTTTCCTCAAACAAAAACTCACTGGCACAAGGATTTACCCAGAAGCCCCTATATTATTCACCTCCCAGGAGGAGGATAGTGTACACTTAATGTATGGTCCCGAGGGAGACAGTTAGTTTTGTTTTGCCGAGAGTCCTGATTTTTCTCGAGACGAAGTCGAGGGAAACATCAGGACTCTCAGGAAAACAAAACTAACTAGTTTCCCGAGGAACCATACATTAACTGCTTTGTTATATATTTAGACTTTCCCTTATTCAATCCTATAGCAAAAATGAACAAACAGAGATTGCACAACTGGCGCGCGAGCAACAACTGCGCAATTGTATCCCGGACGGGTTACATTTGAATTTGATCAGAGGCACGTGACCTAGAATCAACCAATCACAGTGCTAGTTTTGTTGAGTGGAAGTCTAGGTATATAACAATGTTGAGTATCCCGAGGTGGAGAGCCAATCAGATTGCTCAAAATTCATAGGTTGCTGAGTTGGTATATACTAACTCGCTGTATACCTGGGTTAGGTCTATATTATCTACTGTTATATACTTAGACTTTCACTCAAAAAAACGAGCATCGTAATTGGTTGATTCTTGGTCACGTGCCCCCTATCAAATTTAAATGTATCCCGACCGGGATACAGTTGCGCAGTTGTTGTCCGCGCGCCAGTTGTGCCGTCTTTGTTTGTTTGTTTTTCCTATATTTTGTTTAAGGGAAAGTCTAAATATATAACAAAGCACTTAATGTATTGTCCCAAGGGAATCAGTTAGTTTTGTTTCAAGGGAATCAGTTAGTTTTCCCTCGAGTTCCGATGCTTACCTCGACTTCATCTCGGGAAACATCCGGACTCTCGGGAAAACAAAACTAACTGATTTCCTTGGGACCATACCTTAAGTGTACAGTAGTGACTTGCGTACCGTTAGCGTGCGGCTTAGCAACCTCTTCAAATTACTCTGTTTAGTGTGCGCAGGGAAGCCCACCGTGTAAAACCGCCTTAAGGAAAGAATCAAGAACAAAAGTCACATATTTTCACTGAAAAGGTAATTTAAGGTTTCATCCTCGCAGTGTGAACGCAATTTCTAGCAATCGAACTTTAGCTTGGAAATAAAAGCTGAAAGAGATCTCCTCAATCAGGAGAACTTTAACTCGCAGTGTAGTTGCCAATTAGTAGTATCACGTGACCTGCTTATTAGTTGTGAATAAAGCTTCAGCGAGAGCACCATTTCCCGTGCTCGGTGCCTCAAATGATGCAACTTAAATTAGAATATTAATGATCTTTGCTCATTGGTTAGTATGTAGTAGCCTATTCTTGTCAGTAGCGGTAAAATCCAAAATTTGTACACTAGTTTTTTTTCGTAGATTGCTTTCGTATTATCCGGGGCATCTAAGATCACAGTTATACTTTGTCCGTTGAGGCAAAACAAGTCTCTGCAATCACCGATTCAAAATTTCGATCGCTCGTTGAAGTGAAGCTTTCAATTGTGAAATCAAATGACTCCATGGAAGCAAATAATTCAAAATCTGTGCCTTTTGAGGCAAATAATTCAACCGTTTAGTCATGTTCTCTGTCTGGCGAGGCAAAAGAAATGTTTAGAATTACCGATTCAAAATGTCGATCGCTCGTTGAAGCTAAACCTTAAACTGTGAAATCAAATGACAAATGGATTTCGAGACAAATTCTGTGTTTTTCCCCCCTGTTGAGATCATCCATTCGAGCGTTGACTCCAACTGTCACGAGTACAGCAATCAGTTGTCGTTTGCTCAGTAAAGTAGAGCAGTTCGCGCTTTCTGGAGAACTAAAGCTTGATTGTGACATTCACAACAAAAATTGTGGAAAGCGCCGACAGAGCTGTCGTGATTATCGAAAACACTTGTTATCCTGACCTTTCCCTTTGTTCAGTCTGGCTTATTCTATTTTGCGAAACGAAACGAAACGAAACGAAATATATGGGAAAGGGAGAAAAAATGCTTATTAACCTAAACACAGCTTAAGACAACATTGACAATGTGTTTGGAAGTAATAGTTAACGAAAAATGACGGATTTTTACCTTTTTCGCAAAGTAGTAATTTCAATACAATTACTATTTTGCGAAATGGCCTTTTTTCACCTTGATTTAGCAAATATGTCCTTTTCGTCTGAAACTAATTGCGTCCACCAATAAAATGATTAATATTTCGAAGAGTCTGGTTACTTCTCATTTTATTGACCGTGCTAGAACTCATTTCGCAAAGTAGTAATTTTGCCAGAATTACTATTTTGCGAAATGGCGTTTTTTCGCCTTTATTCAGCAAATATGTCCACCAAAAAAATGATTAATATTTCGTTGAGTCTGGGCACCTTTCATTTTACTGGCCGTACTAGAACTCATTTCGCAAAGTAGTAATTTTGCCAGAATTACTATTTTGCGAAATGGCTTTTTTTCGCCTTTATTTAGCAAATATGTTCTTCTCGACCGTAAAAAGTTGCGTCCACCAATAAAATGATTAATATTTCGTTGAGTCTGGGCACCTCTCATTTTACTGGCCGTACCAGAACTCATTTCTCAAAGTGATAATTTTGCCAGAATTTAATATTTTGCGAAATGAGCTGTTTGTCATCCTTTAAATTTGTTTTGTTGCCATATAAATAAGTGTAAACATAAGACTACTGATCAATTCCTGAAGACTCTGGAGACTTCTCATTTTATTTTTAGAACTCATTATTAAGTGCACTCGGCAAAATCCACTTATCACAGAAGTTATCCCAATAACCATAGCAACAACCACATACCCTAGTAAACTGGGGATTCTCCAAAATGGACGAATTTGTGACATTAGGGACGGACCATTAGAAAAGTGATGGGGGGGGGGGGTGGGAAAAAAAAAAAAGAGTTCATGCAAGGGAAAATGCCAAGAAAAAAATTCATGCAAAGAAGAAGGTAAAAAAAATTCATGCAGAAGGAAGGTCCAATTGTGACTTTTTCACACGTAATAAAAAAATTCGTGCAAGCTGAAAATTCCCCACCCCCACCCCCATCACTTTTCTAATGGTCCGTCCCTTAGACTGTGTCTCTCAGAGACAAATTGGGGAAAGTTTCCCTAATTTTGGATAATTGGTATTAAAAGCTCTTTCACCAAAAAACTGAATGCATTTATTTTCTCGGAAATTGCAATGGTTACGATTAATTGGTACCAGGTCTTTGTGTCGTCCATTTCGGTAATCACTCGTTTGATTACAGACCGAGTTGGACTCTACTCAGTCCTATTACTGTTATTAATAATTCGTATTTAAAAGTCATAAATGTTGTAATTTTGCAAGGAATTATTACTATTTTGCGAAGCTAGCAATTTTCACCTTTGCGGAAACAAGGCATTCGTTTTCGTATGATCATAAATTGATCAAAAATAAAACAATGTACATTTGTGCATCTATGCTATAACCCCAAACCAAATTAATGCTACCGTCTTACTGAAATTTACAAAGTTTATATGAAGTCATTCCATTAAAAACTAATAATCACATTATCAAAAAGTAAAGACATATTTGCTAAATAAAGGTGAAAAAACGCCATTTCGCAAAATAGTAATTCTGGCAAAATTACTACTTTGCGAAATGAGTTCTAGTACGGCCAGTAAAATGAAAGGTGCCCAGACTCAACGAAATATTAATCATTTTATTGGTGGACACAATTTGTTTCAGACGAAAAGGACATATTTGCTAAATCAAGGTGAAAAAAGGCCATTTCGCAAAATAGTAATTGTATTGAAATTACTACTTTGCGAAAAAGGTAAAAATCCGTCATTTTCGTTAACTATTACTTCCAAACACATTGTCAATGTTGTCTTAAGCTGTGTTTAGGTTAATAAGCATTTTTTCTCCCTTTCCCATATATTTCGTTTTGTTTCGTTTCGTTTCGTTTCGTTTCGTTTCGCAAAATAGAATAAGCCGTTCAGTCTTGATGAATACTTTCACTTCTTACAAGCATGCAATTGTTATTCTTAGGAATGTTAGTTTAGCTATTGTTTGTGAGCCAAATGGTTCATTATATACTTTTCACCCTAGTGCTAGAAACTGTGATACTATATCATATTCTAATGACAACAACTTTATTTAAATTCGGATAGCTAGGAGCATTAGCAAATGAGCTGACATGTGAGAGTTTTGATAGCATCCTTGTTGAGTTTGATAAATTGGGCAAGAACATAACAGATTGCTTTATGGCTCAATCAATTCCCACCACCACCACTATTCCCCTATTCCCCCATCCCCCCTCCTCTAAACCGGAGCGTTTGTAAGCATTTCCTCCCCCAGTATATGATTGATAATATACTAGAGACCTTAAGATACCCGATTCCTGTGGACGGGTACGGGTATAAAATTACCAGTAGCGGTTATAAGTGGCGGCAAGTTTAACTTAAGTTACCTGGGCTAGACATAGAAGGACTGAGAAAAAAGAAAATATAAGCTCAACATTTCTAGAAAATGACCTTTCGAAACATACTTTCCTTTTTTGGCTAGATAAGCTTTCAGGTTCACAAAATTTGTCTACGTACTAAAAGATTTTTTACAATAACTGAGCGAATTCTCGCGCGCTGATTGGCTAATTTTTATCATCAATAAGAGTACAGACACATAAAATTTTAATTTAAGTCTTCATTTGACCTTTTTCGCGTTTTGTTATTGTAAAAAACAAATTGACGTCAGTTTTTTGTGTCTGTCCTCTTATTGATAATAAATTGCGTCATAACATTGTCAACACTTTGACAATGTTATGACGCAATTTATCATCAATAAGAGGACAGACGCATAAAAAACTGAGGTCAATTTGTTAATTCGACCACGAATATTTCTCCGCGATTCGTCGCTTCCAACGACCTTCTCAGCTGCTTTTTGGGCGAATGTTTCTCGTTAATTAGACTTAGCTTGGTACAATCACAAATGATACAGCACAAATTCACTTTTTGGTCATTTCTGCTTGCTCGCAAGCGATCGCAAGTAACTCTGGCTGCCCTCGTTTCCCGTAAGTAAACGCGCGTAGAGTGCCACTTACCCCGGATAAACGGCTAGGTTACCAGGAGGTGAGATGATGTCATTACCAAATATGGTCAAACATGGCGCCGTACCCATACTCGTACACCGGAATCGGGGTATCTTAAGGTCTCTACTGATATAACTCAGCCTACGGGTGGGGCTTTGGGGGAATACTTCACACACCCTACAACCCCTACCCAAGCAAATAGAAAACATTTCCACTGCTGTTCACATTAAAAATTGTATTGCCAGTATTCCTTTTACCTTACGCCAGCGCTTACTTTCACATTGAAACCCTCAGTTATACGTATTTTTTTCTTGTTTTCTTGCACAGGAAAACAAGATCCGATTGGCAGACTATATCAAGAGACAGTATGGTGTTGATATCAATGTCAACTCGATTTTTGATGTGCAAGTGAAGCGCATCCATGAGTACAAGCGACAGCTGATGAACTGTCTTCATGTCATTGTACTTTATAACCGTAAGTAAAGTTACCAGTAATTTATCTACCAACTGTATCAAAAGTGTATTGTAACCCGTTGTTTTTCTGAATGAAGCCGGTTCCAGTTGGCTGTTGTGAAAACATCGCCAAAGAATTATCCTTCCCGATCACAACAGATGAACATAGACACTTCATCAGAATCAGAATCAGTCAGAGCTCGACGCGCGAGAAAAAGCGTGTGGAAAAAGCGACGCGAGTTACTTCATCAAGGAAGAAAAACCGCTCTTTCTGTAGAGAAACACTGGCATGTTAAGGTGCTAGTTTCCTCCGTGAAAACGTTGAAGTAGTTAGAACCACGAGGTGTGACACAAAATTAAGGTCGGAAGTTAGAGAGAAACTTTGTCTGTAACAAAGAGTTAAGAGTTCGACAGAGACCAATCGGTAGCAGATTTAACTGAAAGTGTGTTCTGTGTTTCTTTGAAACGTTAAATTTGCAGAAGAAATCGTTTCGCGGCTCTTTGGGGCGTCGTTCAGGATATCATTAAAGAATTCTCGTGATATTTTGATTATGAACAGGTTTGAAGGCCAACCCAAACATGGACTTTGTACCCCGCACTGTTATGATTGGAGGAAAGGTAGTTGTACGTTCACTGTAAATATGTCCAGCTTATTCATTTTTCCAGGCTTAATAGCTTGATGCAGCCTCTTGGGGTGATGGGAAAACAGTTAGAAAGCTTGTATCGGCTCGTGATCTTCAAGCCTATCTCGAGTTTCTGTAACATCACGTTTACTCTTTTTTTTACCTTAAGTTAAACATGTACTAAGACCTTTTATCTGTCAACAGGCAGCACCTGGGTACTACATGGCCAAGTTGATAATTAAGCTTTTCAACAGCATCGCTAAAGGTAACTGAAGGTTGTGATTTATGACATCACTAAGTTGACTGCACGCGAACACCCATCACAAACCATGTCATGTCATGTCATGAATACAACAAGAAATTGCGTGACGTGACATGAAGTGATATGATATATCCTGTCATGTCATGATCATACGTCACCTGACGTGTCACATGATGACATGGCAAGTCATTGTAGCGCTGGCTCACGTTTTTCAAAGCATAACGCTTCGTCATTGGGCATTGTGGTATTTTAGGGTCATTTGCTTGTAAATTAGGTGTTTTGCCGTTTATAACAATTCAAGCAAAAGAATACAACCTTAATTAACAGCAATATTTAAACACTGGACTATAATCTCAAGTTTTCCGTGAGTCAAGTTGAAGATTACCTGAGCGCTGAAGTAACTCCTCAAGTTAACGTTGAAAACGAGAACGAATAGTGTAATTGTTTTGGTATATTGCATACGTATTTGTTTTCTGTTTTTGAAGTATATTGTTTTGTTCAAATCAAGGAGCGGGCTGTGGGTTTGCCAACTCGCCATCACAAGACCATACTTGAAATCAAGCAACACAACATGTTGCTGACGTGACGAGATATGACAAAAAAGATGTTATGTGAGACGTGGCATGCAATGTTGTGATAGGACGTAACATAAAACAATCAATGTTAGTTGTTGGAGTTTGTGCTAAAATTTACTCGTATTTTTTATGTTTTATAGTTGTGAACAATGATCCAATCATTGGTGATAAGCTGAAGCTCGTCTTCCTGGAGAACTACAGGGTGTCTCTTGCCGAGAAGGATATCCTTTCTTCATAATAAAAACTATTGATAGTAATACATACATGAACTTTATTTCCATTCGGATTTATGAATAGCACTAGACGTGCTAATATCTGCGAACATACAACAACAAAATAAGTAAACCTAGTCGAAAGGATATTTTTTTAAAAAAAATACAATATTTACATATGTAAGGTGTAAAAAAAAAAATAATAATCACGCTCGAACATAGCCAGGGTGTCTGAAATTCTTACAGCGTCCAATAAACCATTCCAGGCCGAGACCGCCAGATACTTTTGAAAGAGTGTAGGCCAAACGTTGCTATCTTATCTGCTGGTACCTGTATTGTCCTCTGTCCCCTAAGGTTATATCCACTATAAGCGCGCTGTTGGAAGAGTGATGTAATATACCTAGGAGCCATACTGCATGGGCCTTTGTAAACCATGTTTGGGGCATTTTATAGGGCGATTTTATAGGAAGCTTGCAGTCGGAAAAAACGCCTGGCCCATTTTTTACCCGTGGTCCATAGGGAACTTTTTTTAGCAAGGTGCATTGCGCTTGTCAAAAGAGCAGCAGAACAGTTCTTTTGGGAACTGCTTGCACCCTGACGATCGAACTCAACAATTAACTGCCGAGACTCGTGGGTTTAAAACATTAACAAAGCACCTTTGTCAATTATTTTCTTGTCATTCCAGTGTTTTTGTTTCCCTCCCGCTTTAAGTCGGTCTATAAAAACTCGTGTGTTTCTATGATTTTCTCTTTGCTTTTATTCACTGATGAGTGATAGATGTCCTGTCGTTGTTTTGTGAGGGTGAGAATGGAGCAGGAAAAAAGACGTCGGTGAATCAAGAAAGAATCCATCAAAACTGGACTCTTGCAGTGTTTGTGGTGGTGAATGTAATGTTAGTTAGAAAAGGATATTTCCAGATAGAGTTAAGCAGTGTGAGTTTTACAAGTGTTGGCAGTGATACTAAAGCCAAACGGGACTAAGAAGCGTTGTTCTTTAACTGATGCTTACTCATCCCGGCGGCTGACCTGTCTGAGCAGGTGAGAAATTCTCTTTGGTATATTAGTACGTATCTTTTTTCTTTTTTTTTTTTGCTCGCCCGAGTTTTGAGACACTCTGGATGTGCCCCTTTCTAACCGACCCTACTTATATGACCCGCTGAAAACGCCCTCTCCTCCATAAGTCCCTTTTCTCGTGTCGCCAACATTGCATAGAAAAACAGATTCAGTACCTTAGGTATTTGCGGAAGGGGACTCTTGGGGATGTCAGTCTGAGACAAACGTTTCTCCGACTGAAGCCGAACCCAATAGCGGACATTTGACACGTTTTGCCAGAGGCTTGGGACAAAATGAAGGTTCTTGGGCTAAACCTGCCGTTTGCTATCTCTGGCGTCTTTGCCGTTTCTTTGTTTTTTTGCTAATCCGTCCAGACGCTGGTAGATTATTTCTCCCGCGCTTCGCCCACTAAACCTCTAGGGATAGAACAATTCAGCTGTTCCTCTGTAATTTACAGATATCTTTAGCTGGCACAGAAGCATCGGGAACAGGAAACATGAAATTTATGGTGAGCCACAATTTTATTATTATTATTATTATTATTATTATTATTATTATTATTATTATTACGATTGATTTGAATTGAATCTTATCATTGTGTCAAACAGTTCATCAAAGCTTAAATTGAACAGCCTGTAACTAACAAACAAAGTCACGTGATAAATGACTTCAACAAACCAAATGGCTTGGCCTTTTTCATGCTTATTTCAGATGAATGGTGCTCTGACGATTGGCACTTTGGATGGAGCTAATGTTGAGATGATGGAGGAGATGGGTGAAGAAAACATCTTCATCTTTGGTCTGACTGTTGATGAAGTCAGCGCTACGCGAGCCAGAGGGTATAAGAATCTAAGTTGGTCTTTTGCTAGATCTAACAAAACTTAGACCACAACAGATGAGCATCTGCTTTGGTAGAAAAAAAAAAAACAGTTCAAAACCCCATAGGTGGCAATTGAAACTATTCTCAAAATTTATCCCGCTCAAATTTCTTTCCAGGATGACGATAGCCACGTTGGGCACGAAAACGCTGTGTTTATTTCTTAAACTTTTAGCAATTTTTTGCGAGCATTTTCCAATTTCTCTATACAAAACCAAACTCAGCATCGATATATCAAAGCTGTAGAAATTGTGACGAAAAAGAAGCTGCATTTCTACCGCGAACACGAAGCCAGCATTTTTGACGCTGTATTGGGAAAGTTGCAAAGACCGTGATAGAGTATCTGACAGTGTAAGGTGCACACCACTTCAATGTGAATACAACCGGTGTTCATCTGTGTTAATTATTACAAATCGTACCATGATGAAGTTAAAAGTTGTGGAAGTATATTAATTACAGGCCTAACTCAACTTGAGATGAATATAATTTTCCCAGTTCCCAATGCCTGATAAATGTTTTTCAAACCAGATAACGGCCGTCTACTTTGGTTTTCCGAAAGGCTGAGATCTACATTACAGACTGTACAAAGTAGTGCACTGTAGACTCATGTACCCATTGGGTACCTATTTTTCATCTGTGGATCAAACCATGCAGTGTGACAATTCTTTGGAAAGCTGCTGAGTAGTGCTGTACTGTGGTACTGTTTGTTTCACTAAACAATGTGATTCTGACCTTTTCATCTGAGGATCTAACCATATCATGCAGTGTGACTATTCTTTGAAAAGCTACTGAGTAGTACTGTAGCGCGGAACTATTTGTATAACTATTCAGTAATAGTAGGTGTCTTCTTTAAACAGGTACAATCCAATGGTCTACTATGACAACAACCCAGAGCTTAGAAAAGCCATCAATCAAATCAGAGACAACTACTTCTCTCCAAATTGTCCAGGTGCTTTTCAGGATATTGTTAACTCCCTTCTTTACCATGACAGGTAAGTGGTCTTCAGTTGTACAGTTTAAGGTGTAAATGTTTTGCTCATCATCAGAGTCAAGTGATGTGGGCGTCGGCAGGCTGTATGCATGTACGTGCACCCGCGGGCGGACCATTTAGCGGACGGACAACTACTGTTTCCTTCCAGTAGGGTATGTCTGTAACTCTACTGTTGCCACACTCTTCACCGTGTTAATCAGTTCCCCTAGATCCATTGTTTTCAGGGGAAATTGTTTGTGTTTTTTGTTGACTTTATTCCTTCCTTCTTTGTAAGCAATGTTGCGAGGTCTTACCATAGTCGCGATCGCACCGGTCGATTCCGAGGTCTCTCCTTTGAGCTCACGAGCAACAGTAAAATGCTACTTGCTTTTCGTTCGTAGGTTTCTACTCATGGCTGACTTTGAGGCGTATGTCAAATGTCAGGAAAGAGTCAGTGAGACGTTTGAGGTTGGTATTTATCAAACTGGTAATTGAAAAGTAGGAACCGTATGCAGCCAGGTTAGAACAGTAAATTTACTTCAGTTCTACTTTACGCTCTGAGGACGAGCTAACGCTCAAGACTTCGGCTTCCCAATTTTTGTTTTTTTGAGATGATTACTTTTATCAACTTGTCTGATAAGCCCATTTTTGTGCCAGTGTTCAAATGGTTTACGCTCTGACGAACGCTGAGAGTGTGAGCTATCCTTTCAACTTATCGTAAGGTGATACAATTTCCTTTCATCAACTTGTTTCATAAAGCCATTGCTGTATTTAAAGGCGAGACAGTGAAGTTTATTGTCGGTTACTTTGACTGACTGTCTGACAACCCTAGCTGGTGTGTTTTAATTTGTAGCTCGTTTATTGCACGGCTCTGTCATTTCAGGAACCAGGGCTTTGGTACTCTATGGCACTGTTGAATGTTGCTTCATCTGGGAAGTTCTCCAGTGACCGCACCATCAAACAGTACGCAGATGAAATCTGGAGTGTCAAGCCCTTGCCTATGAGTGAAGTGAAGACCGTTAGTGGGAAGTGAGCGTTGAATGTTCCTTTGCGTTCCATGTTCCTTTGCGTTCCGTGAAACGTGAGAACACAAACTTGAAATGAAGCTGATCAATATCTAATCTAGTGTTAACCTCAGTTAGACTTATTAACCCATTCACTCATACGATCTGAGTAGTAATTCTTCGTAGTGCGTCCCATACAGCTTGTTAAATTGAAAGGAATTCAGGTTTGCTTTAACTAGTCCAAAGTTATTAAAAAAGGCCACGGGAGAGTTATCGAAAATTGTGTTATTGATTGTAAAAAAAGTCGCAACTCGGGTCAGCAAGAACCCATATAAACATGATCAGTCTATATGGTTTGATATGAGTCTGATAACGAAGGAAACGCAAAAGTCGTATTTGTTTTTGTTTTTCTTTGTTTTTTTTTTTTTTTTTTTTTTGACAACGTAGCTAGGAACCGAGTTGTAATCCTAAGAATTAGAAAGCAATAATGTTATGTTTATGATTTGTTGGTCCAAACCATAAAAGTACTAATAAGGAATTATTGTGATTTATTTATTATTTTCTGTTTGAAAATATCAAAGCATTGTAACTTATATCTGTTTGTTCAGTAACGTTAATACCTTGTTGCACCAATTTTCGAAGATTTCAATTGTAGGGATGTTGTTAAAATATATTTCTAGGTAGGTTTTCACCATGATTACATCAAGTAAATCCTCTGATCGATGTCTTTACTACTATTTAGCCCGACTTTGAACTAACTGCTGTAAAATCAAAACTGAAGTTATCACTGTAACCAATCACATTACGCGGACAGTCCGAGGAACCAATCCGAACTCAGTGCCAGTAAATGTCGCCAGCTGTCAAACACCAGTCAGTGGGTTTAGTCTTAATTCTGATTGGTTGAGAAAGCAAAGCGAACTTCTTAGCTAATGAAGCTTCATTTTATTGCAAAACCGAACCAGTCGCAAAGAACTCCCAACAGTGAATTGAAAACATAAAATGGTGTTTGGTGGGGGATTTGTCTTGAAATGTAGCTTCCAGATAGATTAACTGTTGTAGCAGTAGCATATAATAAAGTAATATTCAAAAGCGTTGTATTACTTGGTTAGTTAAAGTGGTTACAAATTCGAGAAGTATAAGTGCCATGTAGAATCTTAAAGAAATGTTTTCTCAAGAGATGTATGTGTTGTTATGATTAAAGAAACCCTCATCAACCAGTAAAGTTGTTAAATGTCAGTGCTCATCTGGTAGAGTATCGCATCGGTCACCGGCTCGAATTCAGGCCGGTCCCCGAGCCTGCTTTTCCAGCCTGCTCTTTTTGTCTTCTTCTGTTTCTTCTTGTTTACAGATACAAGATTTGTTTACTATAACATGACCATTCGCCATAGGAATTAAACAGTTGAATGCCCTTAAGACCGACAGCGTCTAAAGTATGAACAGAGCGGCCTGAAGAAGATCGTGATAATTTACATAAGCGTGCCGTTATCTCCATTGATATTATTGTCCCCAATGCATAAAACGACGCGGTTTAAAGTGCGATGATTTCAAGCGAGGATCCAGGGGTGTGAATTGGATGACAAGTCACCCCCCTTTTCGGGACGTCAAGTCTCCATATTTGATCGATTATTATTGGGGATGATTATTCCCACGTCACAGCGTAGTATATTCTAAAAAAGATAAAACAAAATAGCCGGCAGTTTGAAAAAATGTCTTCATCTGGGCTCCTGCTTCATCCTTATGAAAAAATGAAGCGGATAATAAAAGGACTGGCGACTAATTGAGCCAAGGCCACCCAAACAAATTTTCACACAAACTATCCAATCACGATCGACTATCTAAACAATAGAATCTCTACAAATGTTTTATATTTCGCTTAAAATGCATATTGTTTGCTACATAACTGTGCAAAACATATCAAGATTGAAAAAGAACCATCTTACTCTGTAGAAATTCGCCACAAATCTGTTGATTTGCGTCAAGAGCAGACATTCAAAATTTGTGTGAAAATTTATTTGGGCGGCTTTGGTTCGAGTAGTCGTACAACTCCCTTGTTAAAGTCTTTATACTTTTCATTCAGTATATACATTGCGTGATATACTGTGTCACAGAAAACAGTCACCTACCCCCTCCCCACCACTTTACAAAATCCTGGATCCGCGCCAGAATCTTGGAATGATTTTGCTTGTACCCAAACGTATTACGCTACTGAGCTAAGATCTCAGATGCCAGATGTTGGATGGCACCTAAAGGCTTCCGTAAAAATCCGAACTCGGCAAGATCTTTAGAAGGCGTCCTAGGTAACAGCTCCTTTAGTATATGGGGGGTTTAAGGCGGGAAAATAAGCGATTAAAGCAAACTACACGTGACGCTGCATACAGCAGTTCACCGCGATTATTGGCGTTTCAAAATGAATAGAGAAGAAAACCCTTTCAAATGCCCTATAAAGATAAAAATTCACATTAATAATTTTTACCAAAAGTACTTTAAAATATGGCAGTCAGTGGTAGTTTTAGGATACCTTTCAGATTTTCATGAAAATACCCTATGTTACACTGATGTTTAGGTGTAACATATCTTTATGTTTACATTAGCTGATGCAACCAAAAGGTGTATGAGAGAGCTAACAGCAAGCCCATTATAAGTAGCTTTAGCTTAACTTTTTGGTTAGAAATTGATGAACTGAGATGGTCAGGTTTTATTGTCTCTACTCTTTTGAATAACTAATGTTGTCATAAGCTGTTTGAACACTGGAGTTGAACAAGCAAAGTGAGTTGTTTCAGTGTAAAAGTACAAACAACAAAAAACAAATGTATTGGGCTGTTTGTTTTTACAAATGTTTTAATAGTAATTCCCCAACTTCTCCCTAAATCCACCGTCATTGGAAAGGGTTCACTTCATATACAATCCAGGGCTTGAACTCTGGACCTGTTGCTCGGACGTCTGACATGCTAACCACTACACAACCATGTCTCCACAATAGCATTACAGCAGAACAGTGTTTTGTTCTCTCGCAAATTTTCTTGTGAACGCAAGGCAAAAAGAAGCATTTTTGATAATTATCAACAGCTTTATTGGCATCTAAGGGATGACAACATCAACAATAGTTCTTTAAAGAATTACATGCACCTGGATGATTGAACTCAACAAATAACAAGAGACTCCTGGGTTCAAACCATTTGAAGTCTTAATACCACTGTGGGATGTCTTTCTGAATCTGTCCCTGAATTTAGTACATGATTCTAGCCAAGGTAGTTTTCAACAACTCTCACACTATCTTTGTGATATTTCACAACACGATCAAACTCTTTGGGATCTAAATCCACAAGGTTGATATCATACTGGTAGAGATCTCCACTGATTGGATCAGTGACAGTGGGTTGTGAATGATCTGCCCCTGAAGTCTTCTGAAAAGCTACCATCATGGAGCAGTCCTTAACAGTTGCTGCTACAGCAAACCTACATATCTCAAGTACTGCTCTGTACAAATTTTTCTGGTTGCTTAGATCAAGGGTATCAGCTGATACAGTACTGCATAGTGTTAAGCTATCTGTGAGGGCACAGTTGTTAGATATGTTACCAGTGTTGTCTAGTGAACAAGCAACAGATGTCCACAAGGGGGATGAAATTGGTCCGTCCACACCAAGATCATGTCTTGTATTAGGGTTACTTTCAAAATAATTAATAACCTTTTTATACAAAGGATAAATTGCTTCAACATCTATGCTATCTAATTTCTGAATTGACAAAAGGCGTTGAAGGACGCCTCCTTTTCCAAATTCTTTGCTCTTTAACTTTGTGGCTTTTTTACAAGCTGTGCTTCTTTGACAGACTTGTGGTGGGTGTTTTACACAATTTCGGTCGGTCTGGTCTTCGCACCTGATCGAGTCATCGACAAGAACTTGAAGCAAAATTTCTAACAAATTATTGGCAAGGGGCCCAAGATTGCCGCACTTGTGATCCCTGTGAATCAAAAAACATTCAAAAACTTTCGTTCCCTCCAAGGAAATCTCAAGAAATCGTTCAGCACAACATGCCTTCCTGTCTTTTATAGCTTCTTGCACCAATTCTTCCGTAAATATTCCTTGCCCATCACAAAACACGCGAAAGTTGTTTTGTGGGTCTGATACCAGACACTCCAAAGCGTATGATACTCTCCAAGAAATCCCTGAAAATAAATCCAGCGGGCAATACTTGCTTTCTCGACTGTATTTCCCCTCTTTTACTTTCAATTTCTGAAGCATGCAGTAGTGGCAAACAGAGTATTTTACAGCTCTTGTGGAGTCGATAAAAGGTGAAACAGGTAGAAAACCACATTTAGGTTTTAACTCCACAGACAAGTTTGGAAACGAAGCCTGTAATTCAGAACTGGAATACTTTTCTAATTGAGTTCCCTGATGTTCCGAAGGTAGAGGCAAAAAGGCAAAATCTGAAGTCAGTACTCCAACTTTGCACGTCTCGTCGACTACTTTGTGAACGCGATGATCAGGTCTTATGCTCTGAGAGATTTCATTTACGGTTTCTGCAAATCCTTGAGGAATAGCAATCAAATCTCCTACGTGAACATAATTATTTCTCATCAACCGTGAAATGACAACTTTAGCGAAATTTAAGTTCCGCACTGTTTCTTTTGCATGAAGATTATCCTTTACATTCAAAGAAATGGTATCTTTGGATTCCAGACGACCGCGTTCTCGCTTTTTCAACCGTAAAACTTTACGATATTTGCTTAGAGACATCACCAATGTCCAAGACCCTTCACAGCGATAATTCCACAACAAAGGATCTTTCATATTCCCCGGAAAATCTCTAACTTCGACTGGAACTCCTCTGTCCGCCATTTTGTGCAATTGAGTGTATATTGTGTTACAGTTCGTGAGTACGTACATCAATAATGATTTGTTCACGTTCGGGCCGGTTGTTCGAAGGCGCTAATCCAGGGTTAAATTTTAACTCGGGTTTCTTTTCTTCTTGGTAAAGGGCGCTTTCCCCGATAACATTTTCTATTTTTTTTTTTGGAACATACAAACATCAAATTGTATTCAAAAAGAACTATAATGAATGTGCTTTTTAAGCTCTCATATTTGCATCTAAATTTCGCTCTACAGTACCGCTCAAATGACATAAAGTTGACAGTCACTCGCGAGTCGCGAAACTCGACTCGAGACTCGACTCTCGATCCTCGAAAATTTCGAGAATGGAGTCTCGAGTCGAGTTTCCCGACTCGCGAGTTAAGTCTTTCGAATTTAGAGTGGAGAAAAATAATGAGCTTGTTGGAATAACCAAATTAAATGAAAGAAAATTAGCGTACGTTGATGCCATGGGGATTAAGGGTGCCGGCGATTTGAAAAATGAATGTTTCACACTGTTGTTTTTTTTTTTTTTTGTATTTTATTAGTTTTTATTACATACTTTATAGAGAATACAAACAAAGACTAAGACTTACAACAGTATGAGTATTGATACTTTTACATAAAAACGTAAGTGATTGGTAAAAAAAAAAAAAAAAAAAAGAAATAGAGGAAAAACGATAACGAAAAAAAATAAAAAAGACAGGGAGAAGACGGATACAGTAAACATCAACATTCGCAATCACACACACAAAAAAACTAGAGCCAAGAGAATTTACATTTTCTCTTGCTTAAGCCTATCAACTAAAACAGACAGGGTAGGACTTTGTTCCATTTTTTGTAATGTTTGTCAAGCTTATCATTATTAAAAGCGATTTTTTGCTCTATCTGGAAAGTTGCCCTTATTTTCGCTATGAAGACATTTAGCGATGGATGTTTAATATCTAATTTACATATATAGATGTAGAATTTAGCTAATAAAATAAGATGATTTAAAATAAGGAAGTCATCCATGGCGTTAAACACTCCGAAGAGGACGTTTTCTAATGTTAAGAAAGTTGTAGTTATTTTTTGTTTGATTAGCCAAGAAGAGAGCGACTTCCAGAATATTTTTGTCACATCGCAATGGAAAAATAAGTGCTCGAGGGATTCAACTTCTGTTTGACAAAAGGCGCAAAGTGGCGAATCAATCATTTTAAATTTAAATAATTTGTCATTCGTAAATACGATGTTATTTAACAATTTGTATTGAAATTCTCTGACTTTTGTTTCGAAAGTAACAGTAAAGGGTAGAGAGTAAATCTTTTTCCACTCCACAGAAAGCTCTGGGTATTTATTATCTAATTTTATTTGGGCGGAAGGTGCAGTTTGCTTTTTACGTTTAAATTCATTGTAGATCATTTTAGAATTAACTTTCAATAAATTGACATTAATGCCATCTATGTTGATTTGAATAGTATCACTCGAAGGAGAATAAATATGCTGTTGACTTTGTCTGATAATTAGTCTCCATTCGTTAGGAATGGCATTGATGACACCCATTAATTTGAAATAAAGAATGGGAGATAATTGTAAACGCAAAATCTTTTCACTCTCGAGAAATCTGCCAGTATTAGATATCAAGTCTCCTATTTTTAAGATTCCGTTATCGACCAGACATTTTATGAAACAAGACCTTTTTTCAATAAGAATATGCTTATTGTTCCATATTATTTGATTCATAACATCGTCATAGGAAACAACGTTTGTTGTATTCAAATCGGACCATGCCTCAAGGCATTCTTTGTAGAAATCCGGTAGATAGATAGGAAGTTTACGAGTGTCAAATTTGCAGTGCAAAATAAATTTTCCGCCAACTTAGGTGTTCTCGACACCTAAGAAGGTGTCGAGAATTATTTTCCATGGATTACTATATTCTTCAACATATCTCTTCAAGGTAATAATTCTTTGTGATAAAATCATAGATTGAATATCGAGCATCTTTAGGCCACCATTTTCTATATCGTTGATAAGTGCAGTTCGCTTTATCTTGTCATTTCCTCTCCAAATAAAACTTCAGATGATCTTATAAAAGATGTAAATAAACTGCTCTATGGTTTTATTTCACACTGTTGTGGCACAGGCGTGTGCCAAAATCCAGAACATTTCCTTCCACAAATATCACTTCTTAAAGTTCTTAGAAAAGGGCATCGTGGAAAGTTTGATAAAAGTATTTACACTATAAGTTAAAGCATTCTACTGTTTCAATCATCAAATTCTGCCGAATAGAACCATCCATACATTTACATACATACATTTTATTTTATTGTGTTTTGAGGTAAGAGTACAATAACATGCCCGCGGGTAGCTAAGCTAATCTAGGTGAGTCACGTTTACAGAAAATAAGTACAACTAAAAGTAACGAGAACTAAGGAAACTAAGATTGACAGCAATGACTAGAGACTACTGATAAACTAACATTATTATTAATAATAAGTAACAACAGTTATGACAAGAGACTACTGATACACTAAACGATATTAATGGTTACATATTAACTAAGAGGAAAATAAATTCAATTTAACTCTTTGAACGATTTCTGGGAGATCAATATAACAGTCTTCTGAAGCTAGGATCTGAAAAAGTGTTTGTTTTATTTTCCTCCTAAAAGCATTTTTTGAAAGTTTTCTTAAAGATACAGGCATTTCATTCCAAATTTTTTTCCAGTTCTAGAAAAATGAGTTCACTTGAATTGAGAGTCTGAAACTTTGTGTGTAAAAGTTATTAGAGACAGAGGATCGAGTATTATAAGAATGAATATCAGAAATATCTTGCAAGAGATCTTGAATGTTTCCCGGCAGGAGCATTACTATGTCATATTTCAAACATAAGGTTAGCTAAATGCTCATAATACAAAGATTTTAATGGTAAAACACCGGCTTCAATAAATAAAGGAATTGCATTTTGCTCAGAAAAATAGATAAGGCGAAGAGCTCGCTTTTGAAACTTAAGAAGCTTTTCAAGGTGCGATTTATATGCAAACCATAAGTGAAACACAGTGCCGTAGCAAGGGTAAGTGGGGGAAGGGGGACACGCGCGAGATAAAATTTTATTTTCAACATTTTATACAGGTTTGTTTTTACTTTTTGGGAAAAACTGGGGGGGGGGGCACGCGAGATAAAGTTTTCTTTTCAACATTTTATACAGGTCTGTTTTTACTTTTTGGCCCCTCCCCCTTGCTACGGCACTTTAAATAAGGGGCGGTGCATTAGAAAAGTGATGGGGGTGGGGTGGGGAAAAAAACAAAAAAAAAATCATGCAAGGGAAAATGTCAAGAAAAAAAATTCATGCAAAGAAGAAGGTAAAAAAAAAATTCATGCAGAAGGAAGGTCCAATTGTGACTTTTTCACACGTAGTAAAAAAAATTCGTGCAGAGGGGTTCACCTGAAAAAAAAAATTCCTGCACAAGCAGTGAGTGAAAAAAAAATTCGTGCAAACTGAAAATTCCCCACCCTCCCCCCCCATCACTTTTCTAATGGTCCGTCCCTAAGGAGCAACAAGGGATCAATAAATAGTTAGAAGAGTTTGTCTTTGCAGAAAATGCCGTAGTTTACAGATCAATCCCACAGTTCGGCTCATTTTAATAGCTACATGGTCAATATGATGTTTCCAAGAAAGATTATTGTCAATTACTATACCTAGATATCTCTCAACTTCTTTACATTCTAGACCCACATTCTTATTTTGATCATTGTCAAATATCATTATTTTAGGGTGATAGGTAAGTTTTCTCTGAGCCGTTCTAAAAATGACAAAATTTGTTTTTTTAATATTCAAGGTTAGTTTATTTGCCGTCAGTATGTCGTCAGTATGTCGTTGACATAGATTAGAAAGAGTAATCCTTGTGGCACACTGCAAGTGGTATTTTTTCTTTTAGATATAAAGGAACCAATTTGCGTCGTTTGAATTCGACCTTCTAAGTAGGATGAGAATCCCTTATTTATAACACAACGAAAGTCATAGTGATCTAACTTGTGCAAAAGAATTTTATGATCGACTGTATCAAAAGCCTTTTTCAGGTCAATAAAAACACCACATGAGAACAAGCGCTTGCCCATGTTTTCCTGATTGGTACTTACAATGTCAAGAACTGCATGCCGAGTTGAATGCGCTTTGCGAAAGCCATATTTAGATGGGGAAAGTATGTCATTTTGCTCAATGAAAGATTCATTCTAGAGAAGACAAATTTTTCGAAGTTAGAGAGCAAAGAAATAGGCCTATAGTTGTTTGCGTTGGTCGGTTATCTTCTGCTTTAAAGATGGGAATAATTTTTGCCATTTCTAGTTTAGAAGGATACATCCCAGTCGAAATAGAGAGATTTATTGTATCCGCGAGTGTACTGATGATCACATTTGACAGGTACTTCAACAGTTGAGTAGGACATGAATATAAACCATGCGCAAAATTTCCAATTCCACTTTAGCTGAGCCTAACTAGGTTGAAAGAAAACGAAGAGCCAGGAGAGTTATATCTGGACAAAAAATCAAAATAATTACGCTGAACGGTTGGTAACCTATTTGTCAGTTTAGGTCCAACAGAAGCGAAATGGTCAGTAAGAACGTTGGCTATTGTACTTGGGTCACTGGTCACAGAATCATCGTCATAAGGGTCTTTTTGTGTTTTTCAATTTACGGGCAAGTACATTGTTTATTCCCTCTCATGTTTTTTCATATTAGTTAAATTATCATTAAAAAATTTAGAATAATACTGCTCTTTACGTAAACAAATTTTGTTCCTATAGATTTTATAGTTGGCGGTGTCACCAGACGCAATTAACTTATTTTTAACTTTAATGGAGATTCTCATGCCTTTGGTAATCCATGGTTTAGAGAACTGTTTTGCTTTGCGGTTTGAAATTGTTTTCATAGGTGCATGTTTATTTATAAATTTATTAAACTTGTTATAAAACAAGATGAAAATAAGTTGTCACGTCACATGGTTTTTTATTTAAGAGTGCATTCCGGTTCACATTAGAGAGATCAGCGTTAACACTGTCCCTAGAGAATCTAGAAAAGCTCCGCACTTTCGACTTTTTTATCTTAATTTTATCCCTCATAGATTTCAGAATACAAAATACCAGAACTCGAGACTTGAGCCCACGATCTAGTAAATCAATTACTGGTCAGCGGACAGCTTCCAAATAAATCACGTCACTTCGATGAGTTTCACATGAGCCCACAATATGGTAATGTGATGCTGGTCAGTGGCTATCCCGTTTTGACAGCTGTCAATTGACTATATTGTGAATGTCCAATATAAAAGATGTGGATTTGCCAAGACACGCCTGAGATACCTGAGGTAATGTGATGCTGGTCAGTGGCTATCCCGTTTTGACAGCTGTCAATTGACTATATTGTGAAATATAAAAGATGTGGATTTGCCAAGACACGCCTGAGATACCCTTCCCTTCCTTTTGATAGTCTCCCCTACCCTACCCGTACAATCTGTAGACGCGTACGTACGGACGTACGTACGTACGCTCGGTCAGTCACGTGACAACCAAACGAAAAGAGGTTGACCATATTCCATGAGTATTGTGGGGATAGTTTCTAAAGAAACTGGCGCTGCGTCGGTGGGAAATTGAAACACAAGAAATTGGCTAAATCGAACGAGTTGATTAAGTAAGTTATACGATCGTAAGGTAAAAGGGAGGTGCTGACGTTTTGAGCGTTAGCCCTTCGTCGGAGAGTTAGCCCTTCGCTCCGACGAAGGGCTAACGCTCGAAACGTCAGCACCTCCCTTTTACCTTACGGTGGTATAACTTACTTAATCAACTCGTTTGATTTACCCAATTTCACATATTCCATGAGTATGAGGCTCTGTCCCACGCGCGCTTCGCGCGCGTGGGAGCCCCGCAATAATCACTCAGGCTTGGTGTAACTCGTGTTACTTACGTGACTTTTACATGGAGTAAATTTGTAACACGTGGATCAAATCCAATATGGCGGACAAACAAGCGAGAAGCAAGAGACGAAAGAAAAACGATTCTTGGACCAAATTCAACGAGCTGTCGCTTGACGATGTTCTTGCTATTGGAGGAGACGAGGTACAAGCTAAATTTTTCTTTTAATGAGCCCGTGGGTAGACAAGAGAAACCGAAGAGATTTCTGATAACTTCAACTAATATTTATATGTTTCATGGTGCACAGGAAATCTTTGAAATGGTGAAAGACGTTGATGTGTCGTCTGATTTTGTGGCCGATGACGGACCACCTGAGGATGTTGACAAGAAAGAGGTAGAAATGAAGTTCTGAATAATAATGAAGATCCTATCCTATAATATATAGTTTTTAGCCTGGAAAATATTGGTCATTGTCTATTAATTTTGGGAAAAATATATTTTTCAGCACTGTCCCAGGAAAATTCGAAAAAAGAAAACCCGAGTTCTCCTAATGGGAGTCGAACCTGCGACAATGAGTTCAGACTCTCTACCAGTGTAAGCAATGATCGGCCCAGGAACGCAGCCATTAAACTACTTTTACTGGGACAAACATGTCCTGCATACTATTAGTATAACAGACCATTCTCAAGAAGTGAGGCTTGAGGTGACCTTGTCTTGTTCCAAACCTTGTTCTTCACATGTAAATAATATGATTTGCATATGAAAGGCAGGGAGGTTTGTAACCAAGCAGGGTCACTTCCACCCTCACTTGTATTCAAAGGCTAAGTTCCTGAGCACAAAACTGTAAAATGGTCAATTTTTTTTGTCAAAGTGAAGGGTTGTGAAATAGTGGAGATGATATAATTTGAGCTTTGTGAAAGATTTTAGCATTTTTTAGCATTGTTACAGGCAAACTTGAAAAAAGAAAATCAGAGTTGAATAAGAGTCAAAGTTATAACCTTCCGATTACTAGTTCGGATGCTCTATCACAAAAACTAGTTAGTTGGAGCTGTTTTGTTCAAATACTGTAATTTTTTTGCTTAACAATGGTTATGTTTTTGCAGATAATGTCCTACATAAAGCAGCTAGGTTTGAACGAGCATCATCACATGTCTCATAGGAATGATCTGAAGTATGTGTGTTTGTTCTTGTGGGTATCCGGTCGATTAGCCCCCAAGTCGATTAGCCCCCAGTCGATTAGCCCCCACTAAGTCGATTAGCCCCCAAGTAAAAGTCGACCAGCCCCAAACAAAAATCTGTTTTCAAATTATTATATTACTCTTCCTCGTGTTTCTCGTTGCTTGGAATTGAAGTCAATAACTTTAAGGTCGTTTGTTCATTCGTTCATTCTTCCATTGAGGGTGACCGGATTTCCTTTCTTCTTTAATCTTTACTTTGCGTTTAAAAACTTCATGACTGTTGCTTGGTTTATGATCTTTAGAACGAGATTTTAGTGCTGATTGTTTATGAACATTTACAAGATAAAGTTCTAATCGATCAGATCAACTGATTGTTCTCGATCGCAACACGCTACAGTTTCATCTACTTCGAAAACGTTTGGTTCGTGGACCATCGCAAGTTTGTTAGAATGCCAATGTCAGCATCACGAGTAGATAACTTAGATCCCAAGTTATAATCCAAGCATTAGTAAAACAACGAGAAACCCGAAGAAGAGTAATCCAGTAAGTTGAAAACAAATTTTAAATAATTACAAATAATTAATTGATTACTAAGATTCATCATGATCATAGTAACGAAGTGGTTTTAGTGATGTCCCTTGTGTTGATTCTCACTACATGTATATTTATGTAAAGGAAAAGGACTTTCTTTTGGAGTTAATGGCTCTGCAAACGCGAAAGATGTGACTAAATGATGTAATCTTGTCAATCAAACAGCAAAAGTTAAGCAATGTTCAACACTTTAATTTGGCATAAATTTCATTGCAACTGCTGGTGATGGCTGTAATGCGGAGATGGATAGTGTCCTGGCCGAGGAGCTGGGGAATCAAATGGGGCCGAAGGAAATGTAGATAGAAAGCAAACAGAACGATTGAACTCAACTGCCATTTTAAAATTAATGTTTTGCAAACTGAACCTCAAGGCAAACCTCAAGTCAAACCTCAAGGCAAACCTCAAGTCAAACCTCAAGGCAAAGTGTGACCGGGATCATAATGTGATATCCTGAACGTGACCCTAGCTTGGTTGTAAAGGCTTTGAAATGTCTATGGTAAAATTCTGTTTATATACCCACCCAGATTTAGCTGTGTAGTGTTTGCATGCGAGGCTATGCGTGAGATCTAAATGTTGAAGGCCGCAAGGCACTAGGGGATAGGGAGAGAGAGACGGCCATTTTGTAAGCGTGTTATACCTTGAAATTAAAGAAAGCTATTTACTTAGTCATTTTGTCGTTTGTCGTGGCTTACATCCGACTCTGGCTCACTAAAACTTGTTTCTTTCCTTGACTATCATCCACAAAAGTCCCACTTAATTCAGTTGTTTTCAGGCCATCATATGGTGCAACTTTAAATAAATATACAAGTTTAATCATATGATGGCCTATTATATTCCCGAATGAAAAAGATAATTATTGAAATCTCGCTAGAGCCAACTAACAATGAAACGTTTAACTCATGCTACAACTGGTATTAAACTTGTTATGTCTGCGTTTTAGAGGTCTATGTTTTCTAGGTCTGCGTTTTCGAGGTCTGCGATCTATGGTCTACATTTTCAAGGTCTGCTTTTTCTAGACACCCATAGTAATCCAGGTTATCAGTCGTTTCGCTGCAAGTTGTCTCGCTGTATATCAAAGTAGGTTTGCTGCAACGCATTTAGTCATTTCACTATAGACAACTCTAAAACAAAGATCTTCAACCTGTCGGAAGAGTACAGGAATGGAGAATACAGGGCAATTAAGAAGAATTCTCGAGGCTGTATCAGTATCTGTATGGTCAATCAAATAAAACTCTGTTTTAGCATTAATCTTTCTCGCTACACATTAGTCGATAAGTTTATTTTAAAGATAGTTTTAATAGCATTTATTGTAAAATTTTCCTTGAAATGAAATCTTGTTTCATGAAAAGCTTCAAAACAGGAGTTTTAAGTCAGAAGCTAAATATATTTTCATATAATTATACAACAAATATAATTATACAGAATATTCACAACGTCGTAATTTCGCAGTGGGTCTTTTGATCGTGCAACATAACTCGATCAAGAATTTGGGTGAAATCTTGTTATGAAGAGTTTCAAAACACAACTGTTTCAGCTGCAAGCTTATATTTTCATGTAACAACGAAAATGTTACAGGTAATTTTGTTCTTTAGGTCAATTTGTTTCAACCTACATGCAGGTCAACTTGTTTTATCCTTCATTAAGCTGTTTCAACCAGCGTGTAAGTCAAGCTGGGGCAGGTACAAAATACAGGTCACAGGTCATTGTTTCACCAATACAAAAATTATCCTAAACATTCATTTAAGCTAACCTTAGGACTAACTAGGTTAGCCTTAACAAGTGTTTTTACCAATACTTTCTGCATTGGTAAAACAATGACCTGTGACCTGTGCTTTGTATAGTACCTGCCCTAACTTAACATAGGTTGAAACAAATTGATGACGACTGAAACAGGTTGACCTAGGTTGAAACAAATTGAAAACCTGAGGAACAAAATGACCTGAAACATATACAGCGAATATGCAGTGAAACGACTTGCAGCAAAACAACTTTGCAAGAAATCGTCTACGATGTGCAGCGCAACGACTTGCAGCAAAACGACTTGCAGCAAAACAACTTTGTACCGAAACGACCATACACCGTAGTCCAAACCTTTGACATTTGGGTACATTTGAACACCATCAAACCAATTTGCATTCAAAAGAGGTTACTGAGTATTTTTCTTGCAATTTCCATACATTATAAAGCAAACAGATGAGTAGAATTGAAGAATTGAGGAAATCGTCATGGCAAGTATATTGAACTGATAAAACACCATTAATTTGCCTGATACATAATGATTATTTTATGTACAAATTCATACTTTAGGGTAACTTCTTAGGTACTAGTATTTCAGTTTAGCATAATATGCTAAACTGAAATACTAGTACCTAAGAAGTTACTATGATCATGATGAATCTTAGTAATCAATTAATTATTTCTAATTATTTATTAATTTTTCTTTGTAAGTTTGGTAAATGCATATGAGGCCCTTAAAGTAAAATTGCTTTATAACACCCATAGGGAAATTTTAGAAGGTGACAAGAATTCTGCTGATCAACCTAAAGAAGTTGCTGTCAGTAAGACTGGTGTGGAAAATCATGGCCAAAAGGAAAAGAAAGGCAAAAGTCAAAGATCTAAGGCCATAGGAAAGATGCCGTCAACTACAACAGTACCTGTGGTACCTGTGTCAGAAAGTAAACTGTCTTCACGTGCACATAGTGCTTCTGTGAGAAAGCGACCTCCACACCAAAAAATGTTGATGAAAAATGTTGCTTTATGGACTGATCAGGTTAGTATCATATGGAATGTACAGTCAGTGAAACAGTCATGTGGCAACATTGTTTAATCTTCTAGGTCCAAAGTGATTAATTTTTGAAAGAGCAAACTTAAATTCATTGACCATAAAGTACTGTACTTGAACTGTGACAAAAATTTAATGCATGATATTTTGCTTATGGGGAACCAGGCTCTCTAGAAGTACCCCAACAAACGACAGGGCTATATTGTTTGTCAAAGGACTAGTACATGAGGATTTGGACAAACATGGAATACCATGTTTGTTTAAAAGAATGCTGTTCTTATATGTAGACAGACAACAAACCAGGATGCATACATGTGAGCTAACAAGGTTTAATTCCAACAATTGCAAAGGAGTACAATGTAATGTGTAGAATGGTTATTAATTTTGTACTGTACCTGATATAATTGGATACCACTATGTATTTTTTAGATGCCCGAAGTGAAGGGGAAAAACCCTGATCTAAGCCAGACTGATGTTGCCCAACTACAAGAAGAAGCTTTGGTTCTGTTGGAAAATGAAGTGCAAATGTATGAGAAAGGTGAGGGTTTTTAAATGGGGCAGCAGCAACTGTAATTATTAAAGACAATAACAAGCTATGCATATATATAGTTTTTTTTAACATACATGTACTGTCTTGACTGTCATTTAGAAGAACTCACCCAAGTACAGTGATAATGCATCTTTCTTTGACTGTTGACCCAAGCAACCAAATGCATGTTACAGTATGTTACCGTTATTTATTGTAACACAATAAGGCTGTTTTGTTCATATGCTGTATGGTACAGTATCTCTGATCTAAAGTGGACTCTTAACTCTATAGACATATAGATTCACATCCTTGCTATGAGTGTTCTTACTGTATAATATACCATATATAGGCCGTATGTTATTCTTACCATATAATTATAGGTCTGAGATTTCCTTGCAATGGTTGATCAGACAAGATTAATAACTTATTTATTATGTGGCATTTTTAGCACTGGATAAAGAAGAATGGGAGGGTTTTTCAATATACACTTGCACATGCAAGAGGTCATTCAAGGTCATGTTCACTGAACCAAAACACACCTGACCATGTGATTGAAACAAGAAGGGGCAGAAAAACAGTTTCATTGAAAATGAGACAACTTTTGTCTATATTAAAGGAAAAATTTTTTTTTGAAAAATTTTAATGCCTGGTCAAGAATTAGAAAATCTTGCCCACTCAGCAGCCAATTAGAGCACGCACACTATTGTAACCATTTGTTAATTTGTACACTGTAACTATGTCTTGTTAATTTGTGCATGTACATGTGTGTTAAATAGACCTTTGTGCCCAATGATGTTTTTTTTTTCCAGACAAAGCTAAAGATAAGTCAACTGATTCTCAGTGGTTAAAGTCTGTTGTAAGCTCAGGAACACTGAAAGACAAAGTGGCAGCTCTCACTGTTCAAATCCAGGTAAGTAGTAAAAATTAATAATATCTTCTTAAATAATTTTTACTGAATAGATATCTTCAGGGGTTATTCATTTTTAAAGGGATTTTCAATAATTTGAATGTTTTAAAACATACAGTCCTGTGAACCAATGAGTTGTTAAAACATAAAATTATTATGACACAGTTATGACACATGATTACCTTTGACAGTGAATTGAAAACTGCTTTACATTTTATGTCAACTAACTGAGTGAGTGGAAATCTTCACGTTACATTTTTGGCTTCTGTAGGAATCTCCTATCCACCGACTGAAAACTTTGGACATTTTACTGTCCATGGCCAAGAAAAAAGGAAGAAGAGAAAGCATTATTGCTGTTGGTGAGTAACTTGTAAAATACATGAGATTCACAATCATTTAAATAAGTGAGGTTCCACGACACTTAAATTACTCTATTCTAGTCTCATTGCTTACTAGTTAAATACCTTTTAGGAAGTGGCAGTATAGATGTTAACTGGCAAAGACTTAAAGAAGAAATTACCATATCTGTGTAGAGGGAGTACATGGGCCCCAGGAATCCCTTAGTCATACCTTCTATGAATTTAATCTGTGATCTGAAGAGGAAGCGTTGAGCACAACAGCTAGTAACTTTATTTTTTTATCCTTAACTCTGTAGATATGTTAAAAGAGCTTTGGATGACTCTGTTGTTACCTGAAAACAGGAAACTGAAAACATTTCGTCAGGTTGGTACTGTACATGTATATGTGAAACGTGGTGGAATGGTCAGGGTGCCAGACTTGAAATTGGGTCGTCCAGGGTTCAACTCCAACTCTTATAATAGCTTGATTTTGTAACATGGTCATCCAGAGTTTTAATCCTTGACCAAGCTCGTATAAAGCCAGGGATCTGCCTCTCGTTGGTTGGGATTCTCAGCAAACTTTATGTTCTATTTACAA
This sequence comes from Ricordea florida, assembly GCA_949710005.1. NCBI lineage: Eukaryota > Metazoa > Cnidaria > Anthozoa > Corallimorpharia > Ricordeidae > Ricordea > Ricordea florida. Next base: position 20,484,070 of record OX453284.1, read on the forward strand.
TTTTGCAATGCTTGTTTCTCTGTTTACATAATATTATACTGAGAAACAAAAGGGGTATCTCAGTTGTACTCACCAAATATTGCATCATAATGTATTTCAGAATCCTCTATCAAGTTTACAGAATGTTGTACAATGTGGAGGTGGTTGGGATGAAAGAGACAGAAAGCTAATTTTGTGGTTCTTTGAAGAGCAACTGAAAGAAAGATTCAAAGAGTTTATTGAAGTAGTGGAGGTGAGCTGACCTTCTCAATGTTTTAACCCTATCCTATTAGTCATGGATGGAGTAATAATTTTATGTTGCCCTTACAATGGACTTGGTAACAGGGCACAAAGTTTACTGAGTATTTTTACCATTCAAATTTATAATTTTTTTCCTTTGCAAAGTTTTAAGGCAAGAAAAGAAAAACCTGCAGAGTAAAAGTACCTTCAAGTTGCCATATTATCTGACTTACTATAATTGCATTCTGAAGGGAAATCAACACATCTCCCTGACTCTCTAGTTGGCCATGTTTCATGTTAAAATAGCTGAGAAATATGGGTAGTTCATTATTAACCTCTTACTTCATGTAATTGATTGTGGGGGTTGTACTGGGGAATATCAACAAGGACTGTACAAAAAGGAGTGAAGCTCTAGTTTCTCCAGTATGGTCAGAGCAAGCTAGGTCAGTGCAAACACACACTTTATTTTCCCATTTCCATTACGAGACTTTTTTAGAACTTATTAAATAATTACAGTAATAATAATTAATTAATAATTATGAAATAATTACAGAAGTAACTTAATACATAGAACATTCAATTACAGTAACTATTTATACTAAGTATGTATTACATAGAAAGAAAATAATGCCTAGCAGCTATATAACCGTAAGGTTTTCAAGCTAGTAGCTAGTAGCTAGCAGTGCAGTAATAGGCAGTTGGGCAATGCTTTCAATCACAAGGGTCAAAAAGCCAGCTCATAAAAAAGAAAGGCACTAGACAGTATTTATTCTTTCTGGCAGTTTAACCAGTTTCCTTTCAGCTAATTGATTTTCTTATTTGCCACTCCACACAAGCAATATTTAACATCAATCAGCTTACACTAATCCGACTTTCATAAACATGGCCGACTTTCATAAACAAAGAATACAGGGTCTTTGACTGTTTCCTTGGGAACGGCCTGTATGGTAAAATTACGGCTACACCATGGTTCTACACTACTGTCGAACCAATCAGAACACTGGGATTTTCCTAAAGCCTACACATTCCCGGTCACAATTGGAATAAAATCTCATATTAGTAGTGTATAATGTGGTACACTGTGTTGAACAAATCCTTTTTTTTCTTTCAGCGACTTCTTCACGACACCTTGGTAAAGATCCGAAGCAAGAGCCTAGGTAAGTGCATTAAAAGATTTTTTAACTTCATGGTGACAGGCAATAAATGGTGTTTAACTGCTGTTTAAAATGGTGCTTCTATTTCTTATCATCTAATAGTCTTGTTTATAGTGAATGACATTTGAAGTCAGGGTTGCAGTGAATTTACCCAACATTTTTTCCTTTTCTTATTTAGGAGTTGTCTATGATTTGCTGTCAGAGAAACCGGAGCAAGAGCAGGTGTGACTTTCTACTTCAAACTTACATCTCACTTAAAACATTCTGTTTTATTCATTTTTTAAGTATGTCTAGCGTGGTGTATTTCAAACAAAACATCTTCACCAAATTGTAAGTTAGTACAAAGAAATTTCGGACTTGATAGGAATCAAGAAGGCGTAATTAATCTCTCGAAGTTTTAACAGAGTTACGAAAGTCGCAAGTCCCAAAGTGATTTTTGCATGGTTAATAAACATGTTACTGTACGAATGGAAGGTGAGGCAAGGTAACTTTACTTAAAGTCGTGAACGTAGTGAGTGGTTTCACAATCTCCCGAGCCAGCGCTCATAATAAAAACGCACGACTTTTTGCAGTTACATTTCTACTTACAATTACTGTATTCGCTAAAAATAATTTATAAAATTCAGAATTAAAATTTAAAATATTCCTCAGAGCAACTAATCCTAACATTGAAAAATTGAGGTAGAATTTACAATTTATGCACTGGCACCCTGCAAACAAGACACCATTCGAGCACGAACAAAATTGTGCCAAAGTGGTCGAGGATTTGGTGAATTCTGGTAACTGGTGTCACATGTGGGCAATCTTATACGGAAAGGCGTTGTGCAAGGCTGTTACATGTTATGGTGGCTGTACAACAATTTGGTCCACTGCCTCGTAAAATAATTATAGTTAGTTATCCTACAGTAGGTATAAAATCTGAGAAATATAACTTGGGCCATCCAGTTAAAAACATTTAAAAATAACTGAAATGAGCGATTGCACTTTTGTGTTTGATTGTCTTTGCTCAAGCGGAATTCCATTCGAGAACGAAATACCTTGAAAATCATTTCAATCGGTCCTCACCATGTGCACTCTGTTCACTAGGTGCTGTTGAGTCTACTGATAAACAAAATTGGAGATCCAGACAGAAAGGTGGCATCTAAAGCTGTTTATTTGGCCAGATGTTTGGGTAAAGTAGTCACTGTGGTAGTGTAACTTATTAATTTTAGTTAGATGATAATTACATCAGTAAACAATTTAACCATTAAAATGCTCTCTATAGTAAGTAGCTGACCACACATCTTCAGTCCTCAGTAAGTACTGAGGGGAAACAATTTGTTTTCCAACAATAAACTTTATAAAAGAATTAAATTTGTTTGAGAGCATTGTCAGCTGATGTGTTAAAGACCCCGCTAATGACAAACTTGCTCATCGATGATTTCATTTGATACATTCAAGAAACTGTCATCTTAACCAGGCTTAAGGCTACAGTGTAGCTCCTGGCAGAGATTTTTAAGCTGGAGACGTTTAGATTCAACAATTGTTAGTGTGTGTTAGTTTTTACAGGGGTGAAAAAACACATAAACTTACGCGCGCAGAACCATCGTCATTTCGGCGGGCACAGCGAGAGACCTGTTATTGCTGAAACATCATACGCTCGAATTGGCTTGGATGTGTACAGTTGTACTTCTGAAAGTTTAATGCAGTTTCCTGCCATCTCCTTAATTTCATTAATAATGCATAAGAGAAAGACAAAGGAAATCAGTCACCGTAACGTGTTTGGATATCTGATGAAACGTGGCTCGTGTTTGCATCGTTAAGGTAGTAGATACCCGCAGATTTGTAAAAAATTGACCATTTCCAAAATAAAGGTTTATGCATGTCAAGACCCTCTCTAATGCTTCTAATGATTATTTTAGTGAGTTTTACCTGGTTAATATGCCGTAAAATGGCTTTGTTTCTCAAAAAAGTGGAAATTTTATGTATAGAAAAAGTTAGCGTTTTTTACTATAATGCTGTATTGGGGCAGGTCGTTTGAGAAAACGAATTGTTCAATTTTCATGAAATGTGGTGACCTTATGTTTTTTTAGGTGTAGAATGCAATGATGTGGTTTTTGAAGCCATGAGACTAAAAGTAAAAGCTCAGTAAAAGCATGCCAACATGAAGAAAAAATATTTTTCAACTTTGATCGTTGCCATGGAAACATCACCCCCCCAGACCTTTATGAAAAGTAGATCATTGCATTCTACAATGCTTTTTGTATCTCCTTGCCAATTTTGGCTGTGATCAGACTGATTTTGAAGGAGATTGACCTGCCCCAAAATTATAGGTATCTCACAGCGGGTACCCAAGTACACACCCCTCCATGCCAAGAAGTGCGCAATGACACTTGGCGAAAATATGTTCCAATGGTAGTTGAAACAATGTACTTTTGACCCATTATGAGTTTTTGTTCAATATCTGTACTTATCATGGAACACTCCTTAAAACAAATTTCACAAAATTGTGTCGTTTTTGCGGGTATCTACTACCTTAATTCCTTTATCTGTTGAGACGGCCCTGCTTCTGAATAATTTCATGTGAGAAGCTGTATAAAACAACCGATATCTTTGTTTCATAACATAAAGCACCTCGAATTTCGCAAGGAATACTCCACTGCTCCTTTTTCTGTGTTTGATCTGTGATGAAACACTGCATCTTGTGTTTAATGTAATGATTACTTCACTACCTGAGTGATAGTTTGCGGCCAAAACGTTTTCGTTTTATGCAATGTGGTTGCGAGCATGCAGTTTATTGGATTTTGTGACCACCCTGAAGAGTTGTGCGATCAAGTGATGGAGTTTTGCGGTTTACATGCCATGTATTATATATATATATATACTCTGTTTCACAAAAAACTCCGTTCCAATCTTACTATTTACTATTTATTTTTTTTTTACGTAGAGTTAACTGAGGTCTTCATTCTAATCTGAGAAATGACTCTCCTTAATGTTTATTCCCTATACAGTAACAAAACATCCCAACATGAAGTCGGTGGTAACCAAAGAGATAGAAAAGCTTCTTTACAGACCCAACGTCGCTATAAAAGCTCAGTAAGTACTTACCAGTCATACTGCTAAAAGCGTGCATTGTAGTCACTTTGCCGTCAGGAATACTTTTTGATCGAACCTATTAAATGATTTATGAATTGTTCAGCTAGAGTTCCCTCCGTGAGAACTGTTTAGCATTTTGGTAATTTTTGAGTACAGCAGAATTCCCTAAAGCGAAGGATACACTTTTAAACATTTGTTGAGCAACAAAGATCGTCAAAATAACGTCGAGCGGTTTAGTGATTGGTTCAGCGACGTCGCGCTTCAGGTGGAAACGTGTTGGGTGCAACAGACAGAGCCAAGCACGTTTATGCTCATCAACATTCAGCAACTCTTGACATGTTTACTGATTCATTTTCAACATTCAACATCACATGATACACTGTTCATCTACAGTATTAAAACTGTATCAATGTATAAAGACTCTACCCGCTCTTTTGAATGACGTCCTGTTTTGTGCAAAACTTAGTGGAACTTCGAGCCGAAGGTCACTAGTTGTGAAGTTTACTGGATTCCTCCTTTGGTCCTTGTTCACGTATTGTGCTTTAACAAAGCTGGCACCTTTATAATTACTCATGAAATTCATGTTATAATTACTCGAAAAACA